>JAUIMM010000340.1:1125000-1725000 GCA_031769625.1 Taudactylus pleione | reverse complement strand
GAAGAGAGATGGGACCTTACTGTGGCTTAATGTAAAAGAGGCCTTACTGTGGCATAATGTGTAAGGGGTATTACTGTGGCTTAATGTATAAGGGGCATTACTATGGCATAATGTGTTGTAAGGGGCATTACTGTGGCAGAATGTGTTGTATGGGACATTACTGTGTGGCTTAATGTGTTGTAAGGGGCATTACTATGGCATAAGGTGTTATAAGGATCATTAATGTGTTATAAGGGGCATTACTGTGTCACAAATCCACATACCCTTCTCGTCCTCTATGTTGTATTTTTTTGGAGGTGCGCCAAATTATGGCCTTGCCCCGGTTGACAAAAATCCTAGTTTCGGCCCTGAGTCCTCATACACATAGCATCTATATACCATACTGCATGAGAGGCCCAGCATGACTGCGATGCTCCTAAAGGAGTAGTGTACCATATTTTACTTTAAATTTAATTAATCTTATTCACATCAGCAAAACACTACTCACTGTGTACTAGAGGCACTGCGCTGCGACGTTAACTTCTAATCAATTCGTTTTATACACATACAAAGTCACAGATGAAGCACAAAGGAACTTGGCATGAGAAAAAGCTGCGGCCGCTGCATTGGAGCCCTTCTTACACAGATTCACACTAAATCGCACATAGCTGTAAGAAATGTCGCACATCACATTGATCAGCCAGCAATGTTGTGTTGTCGCTATCAGTTGTTTATGTATGAGAATAAGATGCACATTTTGAGATAGAAAGATGCTCGGTGCGACCAAGTACACCAGGACCTGTGACGCCGACAGGGGCTATTTGGTGCGACTTGAGTTACAGTGTATGAGGACACATCTGTATGGACTAGCCATAACTGATGAGGAGAGACCAGTAGTTTTACAAGTTAGATATTAATATCTTCTTAGTAAGATTAGGTACTCCTACAATACTGAGCTGCACACCCCTTTCCCCATCCCCCCTCCCCCACCCCAAATCTCTGTAACCCTACACATATGATTCTCAATTTCATCATACCTAAGAAGCGAGGTTTATCGCCTTCTTAACAGTAGTTCTACAAGCATGCTAATCAGCCTGAGAAGTACTCTCTCTCTCTCTATTGTGCCTCCTGTGCTTAAATACAGTTTTCTTAACACTGCAGAATGCTGAATGCATTGACATATTGCAGTGAGTGTGATGATGGAGTGTCAGACCATAGCCAACCTGATTAGTATGATGAGACTACTTATTCCTGTAACATTTTATTGTGAATACAGAAGGGTAGAGGGGATATTTTCTTTGTCTTTTTTCATACTAAGGAGCTCATTCAGACCCGCTCACTAGATGCTTTCGCTCGCTCCGAGAGTATGCAAATCTAATGCACGCCAAGCAAGGCAGGCGATCGTACGCCAAGGCATTAGCATGCCCACTATGTCTTGGCGTGTGATCACTTTGTGTATGCAGATGCCCACTAGCCATTCTGAAGACTCCCACTTGCGCACGTCATCTCCTGGAAGTGCATGAAAACATTGGTACATCGAGCACCATCGGATGTGTTTGTTGCCCTTGAGGTTGACTATACCTTGCCACAAGCACTGCAATCACTTCAGTGTGAAATACAACCAGGTGACATGTACTATGATGCTGCCTGTTAAATATGTGTAACCCTGGTTAAGGGTTAACATAAGAACTGTACTTATAAATCTATGTAATATTTATAAATGAACAATTTATGAGGTAAAATATATATATGTGTGGTCACAATTCATGATATATGTATTTAATGTATTAACATATCAATATATGTGGTACTTTTTTATCTCTGTGGTGAGGATGTGCTACAGTGTGTTGAATGCAGGGAGGAAAAGGGACTGAGTAATATAGTTGGGAGTGAATTGGTTCCTGTCAGGACAAGAGGATCCGTTGAGAGGGAGGATATATAACAGCTGTTAGCAGCAGCTGACAGGCAGTCTGCTGATCCCTCCCTCCAGTGCCTGCCCTCCTGTGACCCAGGCAGCCAGTGAGCGGCGATGAGCTGCCGGGCACAGGGGGCAGAGCAGGAGAGGGAGCCCAGCCGGAGCTGGGGAAGATGGTGAGACAGCTGTACTCACCCTGTCTGCAGGAGGAGGTGGTAGTGCTGTTGCCCAGCGGCGCTTGTTGCGAGGTGAGCCAGCACACAGCTATGAGCTCAGTGGCTGCGGGGCCATCAATCACTGCTGATATATGCCGCTGATTGGAAGCCGGTCCGGCTTCCAGTCAATGAGAGCCGGAGACTGAGAGGCGAGGCAGCTCCAGTGTCAGATGGATGGCATCAGCAGTGCTGGTCGGGCTGTGAGTAATTAATACCTGGCACTCACACAGACACAGATATCCCTAGTGGCAGCAAAGAGGCTCTATAGGGACAGAGGCTTATATCCCAGGATCATAAGGAGCACTGGAGGATTTATCTACTAGTGGTGCTCTTTACAGTGGTTCTACCACAGCTGTATAATTAAATAGACATTTGTCTAAGAGGAGCAATTAACAAACTTCATACCAGAGAAACTATAGATATATACCTTTTAGACTATATCAGAGGAAACCTCTAATTACATTCTGTAGAGTTAATCCAGGGTCTGAAACAGTACCTGAATACAGTGTAACTTGAGCCAGAGGAATCTCAGAGACAGTTGCACTATAACTACGTATTGAGTATTACTACCAGGGCCGCCATCAGGGGGGGACTGTCGGGACTACTGTCCCGGGCACTCCGCCTAAGGAGGGGGGCCCGGCCCGCTCCTACCACCCACCCGCTGTTATTGCTACTAGAGCAAGGCAAAGCAGCCTCCTGTCGGATGCCTGCCTGGCCGGCCGGCCGCCCGCTGCTGCTAATGAATAGGGCCCCCCTGCTGCTACTTGAGCAAGGCAAAGGAGCCTCCTGTCGGATGCCTGCCTGGTCAGCCGCCCGCTGCTGCAAATGAATAGGGCCCCCCGCCGCTACTGCCTCGCCCGGCACATGTCCACATGATCAATGAAGTTTATTACCTGGCGCGCGTAATGACGTCACCGCGCCACTAACTGATAGAGAGAGGAGCCGCAGCGCCCTTCCAGACACAGAGCAGAAGCCTGGATCTAATCTGAAACAAAAGGTAAGATAATTAATATCCTGCCTGGCTGAGGAAGAAGGGGGCTGGCTGGACCAAGACTGTGTGCAGGCTGCAGTGAGAGGCAGAAGGGGTCTAGAAACGCCAGAGTGCAGGACTGGAGAGACAGACTGTACTCACTTAGGCTATATAGAATTATACAAACTATATGTATATATATATATGTATAATGTAGCTGATGCTGGCACTCCCGTGCTAAAAAAGTCCTTGCGCCTGGTGCCCTCCATATGAATCACCGTGAACCGGTGAACACAAATGATATGTAACAGATGGCGGCACTCACGGCGACTAATAAAATATTTTATTAGTCGCCGTGAGTGCTGCCATCTGTTACATAACATATATATATATATAGATATATGTATATGTGTTTCTATTAATCTGTGTGGGGGCATATCTTTTGCATATAGCAGCAGCAAACCAGGCAAATATGCTGCATGTGCAGTTGCATTTCTATATACAGGGCTGTAAGGAGGGGTGTGCGGCCGCACAACGCAGGCTCGTCTGGGGGTGTACTAGCCGTACCTGCCTCCGGCTGCAGCCCACGCCCTCCTCCACCTCACGGCGTCTGTACTGTATGGGGGGGGAGGGCCCTGCCTATTTTGACTGTCCCAGGCCCCACAATTTCTGATGGCAGCCCTGATTACTACAGTATATTGGGAACAGCAAAAGCTACAGTGTAACAAGTGGATATTTAGGAGCGTTATTGCTCATTACTTTAGCAGACTATAACAAAGTTTCCAAGTAAATTCTACAGCCACAAGAGGAGTTCAAATCTTATACAGGCACATAGCCTTGTTCTCTGGCTTTTACATGAATAATCCCACAGGATATTATATACTGACATTGTAAGAGCTTATTTTTATGCCAGGCATCAGCATAGATACTTGCATGAACTTTACTCTAATTTAACCTGGAATATACAAATACTAATTTGTGGTACAACCATAACTTCACTTTCATCAAGAGAAAGTCCCATAACTAGGTTAAAGGACCATTGGACTAATACCAGGGACAGTGTTTGTGATTTATGAACTTGAAATATTTATATCCTTAGTCCTTAGGATTGTAATACTTTATTGCTTAGAAGTTTAGGATATTAGGTGCCATATTCAAGGCAGTAGTATAAGCATTGTAAATTGTAATAATATTGTTACTGCGTTGTCATTAATGTTATCTCAAATGTAAAGTGAATGCCTATGTATGGGAACAACTTTCTTTTAAGTTCTTCATATAAGTAATATATGGCAAGTCAACTCTCTGTATGTTTACTTACCTGGAGTGATTACAGTGGGAGATCCATTACTGCGGAATCTATGGAAGGAAAAGACATTGCTGGTAAATGTGAAGTGAAATGATACAGTATTGTATTGTGATTACACATTATCCATACACCACACTATATATTTTAACCAATGGGTTTTCACATGTAGACCCACCTAAACCATAAGTACTTGGGTGGAGGCACTGACATTGGGGATGTACACCACTTAGAGGAATGCTAAGGGTGTGTACATTAGGAGTAACAAAGGTGTTAGTAACCCAGTATCCCTTTTAGAGAGTAAAGGGGGGTTACATATGCATGCCTCTGAAACGGCGTTGAAACACTCAGGCACGCCTGTGTGCATAGCTCCACTCCCGTTTCTAGTGGCCTGCCCCTATCATCACCCACAAACGGCCTCTCCTGTCACTCATTCAACTGTGCTGTCTATGCTGGGCGAGCAAGCGCTTCTCGATCTTTCGCAGTGGTTTGCACACGCACATTGCGATACATACGCATGCGCACAATGCAAATATCGGTCAGCTACAAGCGATCACATCCTAGTGAGCGGGTCTGAATCAGCTCCTAAGGCCCCTATTTACTACAATCCGTATTTCAAATGCAGTTGTAGTGTGATATTTTTGCCTAAATTCACATTTTGATTTAGGAAATATCACAAAAATTTATCAAAACTCCCTTGCAGGGGCAGAGCTTGTGATAAAGCTCTGTCCCTGCGAATCCCCTTCGCACACTTCTCATTGTATTTTTCTGAAAAAATACAGGGAGAGTGCCTCAGTGTATCCGACAATCCTGTAGCTGCCTGTCCTCCCTTGGTTCTCTGGTTCTGTAGCCCAACTCCCTGCCTCCCCGTGCTCCCACTGAGCCTGCCCTGGACCCCCTGCTGCTGCCCGGCTCTGCTGACACCCCCCCCATCGCCACTGCCACCGCTGCTCCCTCTTCTATCCCTTGCCTCCCTTCTGTGGCCTGTCTAAACATTTCCACTATAACCCCGCCTCTCGCTGATGCTGCCCACCCACTACTGCTGCTCGAGTGTGCCACAGCTGCTCCCCCTCCACTGCACACCTGCCAATGCTGTCCGAGTGTGCCATGCTGACCACCCCCCCTCCGTCACCACTGCCCATCAGTGGCTGACCCCTCCACGGCCACCACTGCTCTCTTGCCACTGACTCTCCTGTTCCTGGTTCACACTTACCTGCACCTGAGACTGAGCGGTGACCTCCTATTGGCTGATGTTGCAGTCAGCTGAGATGCAGGAAGTACCGGTCCGACACTTTACTGCATCTCAGCTGACAGCAATCATCAGCTGATCGGCCAGACAGAGGAGGTCACGATCTCAGGTACTGATGCAGGTGAGTGTGAACCAGGAGAAGGGGGGCTGGGGGGGCAGCAGTCAGAGGGGTAGAGGAGGTGGAGGGGGGTCAGCAGTGGCAGGTAGTGGCGGGGGTGTCAGCTGTGGGCAGGGCCGTAACTAGGGTAATGCAGCCTGTGCCATGGCACAAGGCACCGCAGGGCAGGGGAGCTGTTTGGGCCTGTCAATTTTCTGTTTATTATCATTTTCACTTGTAGCTTCCTCTTCTCTTATCCCCAGCATCTCCTGGGCTCCCCTACCCCTTCCCTGGCACTTCCCCAAGAGGCCATTCTTCTTTTTTGGGTGCATTATGTCCCCATTTGCAAAATGGGGGGGCGACAATGCTCTTTCTGGCATAGGGCACCAGTCTAGTGACGGTTCTGGTGGTGGGACACTGAGGCGGTGGGGAGGTCAGTGGTGGGTGGGCAGTGGGAGAGGAGCCGGCTGAAGGTGGTGGCACAAGAGAGCAGCAGCGGGTGGGCAGTGGCAGCAGAGGGGAGGTCAGCAGTGTATGGCAGTGGCGGCGGAGGGGGGAGCAGTGGAAATGTTTAGCCAGGCAGCAGAACGAGGGCCAGGGAAAAGGAGGGAGCAGCCCCGGTGATTTTGTAAACTATGTTTGTTTTTTATAGTGATTAGCTTGTGGTCTATTTAAACCACAAAGATGATCACTGGGGAATGCCTCCCGGCTCTGCTCTGCCTATCAGAGCGGAGCAGGAGTTGGAGGACCAGGTGGAAAGCCCTGATAAGATGGTGTTATTATCACCAGGCTTTCCCCAGTATTTTTTACAATTGATTTTTTACAAGTATGGGAAATGTGATTTGCATACTAATAATATGCGAATTGAAGGGATCGGAGTAGTTTTTCATGAAAACTCCTCCAATTGCCCTTTAATAAATTTATGTGATCCTAAAATAAAGTAAAAAGGGTGTGAAAAAACCCTTTTTAAAAATTTTGTAGTAGAAACAATAATGATAAATATGGCTCTAAGTATTATGTATTTATTATGAGAGAGTTAATAATAATAAAAGAAACCTCTCTCCCCTAATGACATATCTCAAAAACTAAGCAAAAAGTTCAATTCTGTAAAGATGATTTTTAGTTCTTTTGACACTTGACAAGCAGGCAAAGGATTTGTCCTAAAGGACAAACTTTAGTAAAGCAAGTGTCATTTTTTATAATGCTTAGTTTTTAGGCTTGTTTTGTGATAAAGTGAAAAAGCAAGGCATCAGATTCAACCGAAGGGATATGTAAACTGTGTGAGCTATCAGCTTTACACGGGAGCAATTTAATCTCGTCAAAGTCCCCTGCATCTCCTAACAACCTACGCCAGGTCACCATAGTCCCAATAGGTAGGACTGTGGTGACATGTCACAAAAGGTGCCAAGTGGAACGTGAAAGTGGATATTAGACCACACAGGTGTCCTTAAATAGGTTTGTAGGTTTATTGTTAACAGCAAAATACAGCAGTAATGCAGGAGGTAACAGTGGTAACAGTGATCATGCTCAGGTTAACATCTGTGATTATACAGGTAACAGTGGTATATGCAGAGTAATACCTTAGAGGAGCTAAGTACTGTGCATCTACACAATACTATGATAATCTACACAGTAGAGTGCATCAGACAGCACGTGTGCGCCAGGTCGGAGGTCGCACTTCCTGTAGGTCCCGGGTTTTAGTGCCTGAAGTATATAACAGAGCGTAGACACTGACTCCTCGTATCCTCAAGATTTCAATTCAACTCTCACTCACATATTCTTAGATCTACCTCACTGATAACCACCTCTAACTCCCATTTACAAGATGTATCCTATGTATGCTACCCACTTATGACATTTCCTACCACCCAGATCAGACAGGTTATGGGTTGTCAACCCCCTGGGAGGGTTAGGTTTAGGGTGCGGGAAGGGAGGGGGTTAGGGTTAGGCATCACCGGGGGGGAGGTTAGAGTTAGGCACCACTAAAGAAGGGTTAGGTTTAGAGGGGGATGAGGGGTAGAGTTAGGGAACTTACCTCTCGGGTTGGTATCTTCACCGCTGGGACTTCATACCCATTCCGTTGGTAATTATGAATGCATATTAGTAATAATATGAGACAATTTTGTAGGCTAAATTAATTCAAAATAATATTTGTTATTAAGATTATGTTGTTGTTTGTTGGGTGTTACCACTTCTGTATTTTAAATATATTATTAAAAGTTGTTTTTCAGGTGTGGGATCACAATAATAAACCTAACTTTTAATCTTTCATATGTAAAAACAGAGCAACACTGATAATATCACAAAAACAATTAGGCAATAAACATATTTAAACCAGAGGACATCTAATCACTTGAACATATGCAACTACGTTCATAGGTGACTCAGACAAAATAATCTCGCACAATAAAGTGTGTATACATACTGTAGGTGAATTGGTGCAGATATATACAAACAATAAAGGAACCCAAAGTATATACATATACAATATTTTTTGTACACCACAGCCCAAATAGCAAATATATTCTTATGCATAAGTACTGTATATTTTTTGCACAAATAGTCCCTTCTAAATTATAAGCAGCGGCAGTGGCGTCACTGGCGTCGGTGACAACCAGTGCGATTTAGGCTAGAAAAGTAGGCGTGACCTTGCGGGGAAGAGGCGTGACCTCACAGCACACCAATAACATCACAGTGCAGCACCAGTCTCCTTGTCTCTGTGGGGGAGCCATATTTTGGTGGCACCCTTTCGGAGGGAGACACCCGGTGCGGTCCATACTCACCTAGTGATGCCACTCAGTAGTGGTATTGTTTTCAAAATGACCTGTATGTATGCAGATGAAGAAAAGTTTGGAAAAGGTCATTATGTGTGCCTGGCTTCTACTTCCTGCTATGTGCCGTTGTCAGGCACACATGATGCCAGTCTTTTCCAAAGTGTTCCTTTTCTGCACAGAGGTAACATAGTTAATCTCTGCATACCTCTTCCTGAGGTCTGACTGCACAAGGAGCATGGTGAATGAGTATGAACAGCGTAAGCAAGAAGGAGGTTATTATGAATGTGCAGCACTGTAATTAAGCTTCTGCCGCATGCAAGGTAATCACCTTGCTTTAAAGCCGACATAGCTGCAAATTATTTTTTAGAATCTGCCGAAAACCTGTTTACTTGTTGACTTTTTTAGCAACCACTTTTGTGCAGTTGCAAACCACTATTCAGGGGTATATAAGTGCTTTCCATTATCTGCTTGTAACTGAAAAGAAAGTTCATAGGGTTTTTTTGGCATTCTCTTTGAGTGGAGATTGCTAATCATTTGAAAGGGGCAGTCAATACTAACCATAAACATTACTGAGAAATGCTTATGACCTCTTCTAACCAATCGCTTTTTTTCAAACAGCAACATTTTAATTGAGATCTCAATTGACTAGAAAGGAAAAAAAGAGAAAAAGGTTTTGTCAAGAGCTTGGGTTAAGGCTCCGAAGTCGTGATGTTTCTCTTTGTTCACATGGAAGATAAAAATGGAAAAATAGACATTTGCAGTGTATTATAATAACAGTTTTTTATTGATTCTGCCATCTAAACATGTGGGAGATGAGGCATTCTTTTGTACCGTGAAAAGCACAGTCAAAGTCATTTATTCCTCTTTTTCCAATCAATCTGTACCCCAGGTCTTCACCGGTGTTCTTATCTTTTATTGTTTCGTTTCCAGCATCTTTATTTTAATCATAAAGTAGAAACAAAAAAGAAGAAATATCTTATGCTTCCAATTATTTTTCTTCCACTTTTAACTGGTATATCCTGATTGTCACAAATGTAGCAATTTCCAGCAATCATTTTTCACTAACACAAAATAAAAACAATATTAATTTAAATGAGATCAGTACATCAAAAGCAAGTTGAAGTATACAATCGTTGTGTCGGTGGTCTGATTGTAGGCATAAGTTACATTCAATATAAACAAATGAAAAAGGAAAATAAAACATGCATATTGCTGGTTTTTTAGTACAGATTGCTCAAATCACGCCATATACCACTATTTGCTATGCCACAGTCTTTGAACTTAACAGCAAGTGTCTTTTTCCTTAAATATACATCTTAGTTGCATCACTAATGCGACAAAAGTACAATACAAGGGTACACAGATTACTGGGGATGGCATTACATGTACTACTGTGTGTAACTAAAGGCCTGATTCAGCAAGGATCACAATTGCAAAGCTGCACACAGTCAGCTTTGCAATTGCGATCCTTGAAATAATGCAAATGCAGCAGGAGGTGTATGACACTCCCTGCTGCATTTGCAATCCCAGCACTGCGACGGAGGTCGCAGGCTGGGACCAGCATCATGACCATCGGTGGTCAATGGTCGAGATGATAGAGGGCGCCGGTCGGCCGGACAGCTGAGTAAGCCTCAGCTTACTCAGGCTGGTCGGCTTGCGAGCCCAGAAGACTGCGTACATCCACGCAGTCTCTGGGCTGACCACTCCCGGAAAACGGGGCAGATGCGCTCCGTTTCCAGGAACGCCGGCTGCCCCGTCACCGCCCCTTAAATGCCTCTGCCTGTCTATCAGTCTAAGGGCTTCCGTTAGATTGAGGAGGACCCATTCTGCACACTCACAGAATGGGTTCTGCACATGCAGAAATTCCCGATAATCGGGAATCTGCATTCAGCAGTGCACTTCAATCAAGCCCTAATTTACAAGTGTATTAAAGACAAAACATAGAGTGTCAATACAAGTAGCTGTGCTTCCCTTCACATATCATTATGCTTAATCTACAACTTTATACAATTTATGCCAATTCAACAAAAGTATATTGTGAGTGTCTCATGTGCAGCTATGAAGATACACAATTACTAAGATACACAATTTCTAAGAATGTACACACCGCTACCCATGGTGAAGCATCATAGTCATGCCAAGCATCTCATGCCATAGGGACACATCAGTAAATCACAAACACATATATTATCATCATTTCTTTTTTTTAAGACCACCAAAGATTCTGTAGATCTGGGCAAATACATTACAGAAATGATATACATGAATATAATGAATATGTTAACAAATACATGAATGCAATAATATACTAACACTTGTAATTGAGCTAGCAATTACAGCTTGCATGCATACAGGTGCATATTCCATGGCTACAAGTTAATAAACAGCAGAAGATTCAGCTAAACATCAGGGTCATGCAATATAGGGTAGAGAGGACACTCCCATGAGAGCTTACATTCTAGACGGAAGGGCCAATGAGACATATTAGGGGCCTGAGTCAGAGATGTACGCTAATGCCTCCACAGCTGCCAATTTGTACAAGGCAGCTGTGCGAAAATATGCAAATGTCGCAGCCACCGGGATTTGTATTGAAACATCCACCGGCAAGTTCGCATATACAAGCAACTGCATACAAAGTAGGGATGAGCGGTTTCAGGTCTCCGAACTATGGGTATACGAGTCAGATCCGAGCCGGCTCAGGTTTTCCCATCTGACTCGGATCTGAAAACGAGGCAAAACGGCATCATTCCACTGTCAGATTCTCACGGGTTTTGGATTCCATAAAGGTCCCGTGATCGCCACCATTTTTCATTCTGACTGTGGAGAGTGAAAAGGGAGGGAGCTGGGATCTGTGGTGTTGCTGTTGCACACTATTGCTGTGCATAGGGGCTGGCTACTGTTGTTCATATAGGGGCTGGCTGTTGTCCTGTCCATTGGGGCTGGCTGTTGTTCTGTCCACAGGGGCTGGCTGGCTGGCTGTAGTGCTGTGTTGTCCAGGGGGTGCTGTGTCCTTCAGGGGTGCTCTTCACTCACCCACAGTGTGAAAAAAATAAAATAAATAAATGTTCTTTGTGCGTGTTAGCCACATTTTTCATCAGCATAGGTGCGCAGGGGTGCTGTGCCACTGTCTGTCAAGGGGCTGCTGCCCAAAAAAATAAACAATATTTTTTGTGTGCATGTTAGCCACACCTGCAATCAGCATAGGTGTGCAGGGGTGCTGTGCTGCTGTCTGTCAAGAGACTGTTGCCTCTTTCAGGGGTGCACCCCAGTGTTCAAATGAAAAAATAAACATTTTTTTTTGTGTGCATGTTAGCCACACCTGTCATTGGCGAAGGTGTGCAGGGGTGCTGTGCTGCTGTCTGTCAAAGGGCTGCTGCCCCCCAAAAAACAAACAATTTTTTTAGTGTGTGGTTGTGTGCGTAGTGAGTATGGAGGACAGTCACATGACTGGAGAGCAGGATCCACATACCAGTCTTGTAGCTGCTAGCAGCAGTCTTGATGATGATGCAAGGCCGTCAACTTCATCTATGAAAGCCAATGTACCCGGGCTTAAAGTCAAGCCAAAAAGTCAGGCTAAAAAAATCTACTTTTACCCTGTTAAAGCACAAAAAAACAAAAAATTGGCAATATGCCATTCACTACACAAAGTGGCAAGGAAAGGATAAGGCATTGGCCTGTATTTATGACTGATGGTTCTAATGATAATTTAAGCCCCTCTGCTTGTAGGAGAGGTACAAAAATAATGTCAATTATTAAGACGAGAAAAGCACTGGAACCAACTGTGTGCTCGGAAAAATCACAAATCCCTGAGGAAAGTCCAAGTGTGTCTACGTTTGCCATGTGTGAACCTGACCTTTCTAATACTGTACTTGAAGAGGATCCTCCTTCCAACATTTGTGTGCCTTCTGAGTCTGCTTCTGTGGAATTGCAAAAGGAAGATGAGGAGATTTTTTTTTTTACATTTTTCTTTATTGAAACACCATAAAATCACATCACACAAAATTGTCAGTTGTCATATAATAATTGATCATTAAATTAAATAAACATTTACATCATTTTACTTATTTCGTCTGTGTCTAATTATATAACTGACTATTTTAAATGTAAATTAAAATTTTACAGTAAAACAGATTAATCTCTGTTATATCCAAAATCATCTGAGTATAAAACAATAATACTTATTGCACTTATATTAACCTTTTTCCCTTGAGTCTCTAAGTCGTTCAATGAGGAGGATATTTATCTAATTGATGATAACAACAAAGATGATGAGGATGTCGATGATGATGAGGATGCTGATGGCAAGGATTTTTGTGTAAAAACTGTAAATCAGGCAACAGTTGTTGCCCATGGTGGGAAACATTTACATCGTTGCCATGCCTGTGCAAAGGACCAAAAAAAACACTTCCATTGTGTGGAATAATTTCCACCCAAATCCAGACAACCTTTGTCAAGCCATTTGTGACCTTTGCCAAGTAACAGTGAGTAGAGGTAAGGACCTTAACCATCTTGAAACCTCCTCCCTGTTACGTCACATGTAGCGCATTCATCAAATTGGAAAGGGTATTTCAAATTCTAAAACTTTGGGGACAAAAAAACGAACAACAATCAGTCCAGTGTCACCTAGCTACTCCCTTCTATCTGGATCCAAGCTCCTGCAATCTCCACCACCAACACCGGCATCATCATCAACATCCTCATTCATGATTGGAAGTAGTCCTGCATCCAATTTCATAAGCATGACTAACTCCTCTCCTATCCATGATTCCTCAGAAGGATCCTTAAGTGCTATGCCTGTTGCTGCTGCTGGGGGTGGATTTTCATCCCAGAAAGGGACCAATAAGACTACTACTAGTAATTTAAAAAAACAATTGACTATTAAATAATCCTTTGATAGAGGAAGTAAGTATAACAGCTGTCACCCAGTTGCACAGCGGATCACTGACACCATGACGGCTGTGCTAATATTAGATGGTGAAATATAAAAAAATGAGGATGATAGTGTGCAGGTAGTGCAAAAGGAGGATGAGGGAGAAATTTGTGTCCTATCTGACGCTAATGTGGATGTTGATGATGAGGATGTGGTTTGCGTAAATCAGCCACCAGTGGCAGCAGTTCTTGCTCATGATAAAAAGAAAGCCAGAAAAGTCACGTCTTGAGTGTGGAATTATTTTAATCTTAATTCTGACAACAGTTGTGAAGGCATTTGTTAAGACAAAGTTAGCAGAGGAAGGGACGTTAACCATCTAGGCACCTCCTTCCTGTTATGTCATTTGCAGTGAGTTAATGCAATTTGTTTAACAAAATAATAATTTGTAATTAATAACAAGCAGTCCAGTATCAGCTACCAGCAGTTTGGACCAGCACATGCAATCTCCACCACTAATTGAAGGTAGTCCTTCCAAAAAATGTTTTGTGGGACCCAAACAAACCAAGGAGTTCAGCCACGAAAGTATCAGTCCTAGTCACTAAAGTGCTTGGTTTGTTAAACTGTGCATGTCTTTTTTATTATCCCACATAAGAGTGGGTGCCCCTCTATTCTTTACATTTTGCACAATTTGGGGCATTGCCGACTGACATTATTGTAGTTTATTAAACTGCCATCCTGTCTGCCACTGCTGTGTGGCAATGTTTCATCGATGTCCTATATTTTTTTAAACTGCCATGCATTTGTGTCGCTGCTCTGTTGCTTACTTTAGCCAGCCAGCTCGCTGCAGCCTTTGGCCTGTATTGGTGAAAAATAGTGAAGTCAATATTGTGAGCTATGAGATGGTTAAAAATGCCTAGAAATGCCTGAAAATGATTGTTATTAAGGTTAATATTACTGTAGGAACAAACATAGGTCCAAATTATGTGGTTTTAGCTGTTTATATAATTTTTTGGAAAAAATACAGATCCAAAACCAAAAACAAAAAACAAAACACCAAGGAAAAAGGTCCAAAACCAGATCCAGATCCAAAACCAGGAGAGATCCAGATCCAAAACCAAAACACGGGGGTCGGCGAACATCTCTAATACAAAGACACTGCATTGGTCACACATTAGTTGATAATCTGCCTTCTGAGTGACCCTATAGTTTCACAGAACGGCCCCGGGACCTCAGATGACAGAGCCAGTTTTCTTGCATACGTGATCGCAGTCGCAGGCTGAGGCACACCACCAAAATAGTCGCAACATGCCTGCATTTCAGGATATACTGTAAGTAGATATACTACACTTTTAAGTGAGTGACTGTTTGTGGAGGGTACTCTTTACCTATTTTATTACTGTAGCTTTGAAGTTCCATGTCTAACTTTCTTCTGCTCTTCCCCTGTTACTTTGATTACATTTGACAGACTACAGTCTTTTTTATCATGCACTGTGGAGCCGATTCAATAAGGGGCAGTCTTACACCAAACATTCCATAATATTCTGCAATGCACATATTTGCCTGTTATGGTTGGAGGAACATCGCTAGGTTCTCTGTTCTCCTCTATGATGTGCAACAAAAGACTAGCACTGTTGCTTGACCGGAATAGTACATTGTGGCCTATGACAAAATACTACAGTATGTCTAAATTTTAACTTTGTTGCCTACTAACTATGTCTAGCTTAGAACTTAGTAGTACTACTGTATTAATAAGTTTCCTGAATGTAAAGAAAAACATTACATACGACTTAAACCTAGGATCAAGCATAGTCGCCAAATTGTAGTGATCCAATTCAAAAAAGTTGACAACCCTGAGACGAGACCTAGCAGGGTAAACCATTTTGCTATGACATCCCTGAGTTTTTCGAACAGGTTGGCACCAGCATGCCTCTTATTGAAGCCAGTGATACAGAGAGTAGCCTGCCTGCGAATGAGCTGTTGTTGTGTGTTAGATGCTGCTGTAGTGGGCTGTCTCAGTCATTTAATCTTTTGTTTGACCAGTTTGTCCACATATCTATGGTTAAGTGAATAGTGGGTACAAATGCATTTTGTAGACTAAGAATTTTTATCTTCCCGGGACAGGCGAGGAATTCCTGTTCTGGTAAAATGGAATTGAGATTTGGTAGCTGGGACATAGAACCTCAATTAACTGACTAAAACCAGATGCATTTATTGTGAATATTGGACGCTGATCTAATACTAGCATAGCTGTAATGGTAACAGTGATCTGCTGTGTAATTGGATGGCAGCTGTAATACTTGTTTCTTCTTGCAAAGGATTGTTTCACAGTCAATTGTATTTTGAAACTACTCATCTTCTTGGTCCCCTTCTGGGATGAAGATTCACCCCCAGCAGCAGCAGCAGACCTAGCGTGCAAAGATTCTTCTGATGAATCTTGAAAAGTGGAGGAGTCAGTTAGCCTTTGCAAATTGGATGCAGGAGGACTACCTCCGATCATTAATGAGATTGATGATGAAGGTATTGGTGGTGAAGATTGCATGTGTTGAGATCTAGCCGAGAACTAGCTGATGCTGGACTGCTTGGTATTAGTCATTTACCAGATTTTTCTGATTTTCCAAAATAATTTGCATGAACTCACTGCAAATGACATAACAGGGAGGAAGTTACTAGCTGGTTAATGTCTCTACCTCTACTTACTAGTTACTATGGTTTCTCAAACAATACAGATAGTTTGACAAATGTTGTCTGGCTTTGGGTAAAAATAATTCCATACAAAAGAGGTTGCTTTTTTGGTCTTTTGACTAGGTCTTTTAACTACACTACACTAGTGTAGTATAGACCGCAGTGAGTGCGCCCACACTACACAGTGATAAACACACAGCTGCCGCCGGCAGCTGTGTGTTTGTTATAGCAGCCAATGAGAATCAGACAGACCCTCATTGGCTCCTGCGTCAACTGAGGGAGCCGGCTGGAGCTCACTCATGAGCTTCGCCTTATGGCTCCGCCCGCAGCGGGTGATGAGGGAGACGTCACGATGCTGACGTCTCTCCCATAGTGCAGGAGAAGAGCGGGCCAGGACCCGGAGCGGACAGCGGCGGTCGCCTCAGGAGCGGGGATTCAGGAAAGTTGTATTGTTTTTTTGTGTGTGTGTGTATAAGGGGCACTGGCACTGCATAGGGGGGCTGCTTCAGGGGTCACTATATGGGGCTGCTTCATGGGGCACTGTATAGGGGGGGCACTACTAGGGGCAATGCATAGAAGGGACAACTACTGGGGGCACTGTATAGGGGTGATTACTACTGGGGGAAATGCATAGGGGGGACTACTACTGGGGGCACAATATAAGGGCACTGCATAGGGGGGAACCACTACTGGGGCACTGTATAGGGGGGACCACTACTGGGGGCACTGTATAGGGGGGAACCACTACTGGGGGCACTGTATAGGGGGGACCACTACTGGGGGCACTGCATGGGGGGACTGCTACAAGGGGCACTGCATAGGGGGAACCATTACTGGGGGCACTGCATAAGGGGCACTGCTACTGGGGAAATTGCATAAGGGGCACTACTACAGTGGGCATTGCAAGAGGGGCATTACTACTGAGAGCATTAAAGTGAATAGAAAGAAAAATAAATGTTCCTAGGATGACAAGAAACGGTGGTATATAGGGGCCCCACAAGTTTGTTGCTCAGGGGCCCCCAAAGACCTTAATACGGCATTGCCCATTGCAACCAATCATATTCTACTTAACATTAATCTAGCACCTTCTAGAAAATAATAGTTGGAATTGGTTGCTATGGGCAACATCTCCACTTCTGAAAACCTACACTTTAGTAAATATACCCTTAGGTGTTTAATGCACGACAGGCTAATATAAATGCCATCTGTTACTCTTCTTGAAAACAATGCAAAAGATTGTGTATCCTGTTGGCACTGACTAGGATCTCTATAGCAAAGGCCTTTTTTAGGTTGTTGGAGTACAGTAATCCTTTGAGCTGATATCTCAAAGACATGTATGTTGACGTTATACATCTAGGACCTCCCTCACAAAATCAGAATTCCTTTCATAGATATTATACACATATTCACTGAAAAGAAAAATATAAATTTTACACATAACAATATACAGTATTGGTGCAGCACCATGCTTTTTTAATGCAATATTAGAAATGCCTCTATATGCATAAAGCGTTTAATACCATATTACAGTGGTTCTCAAACTCGGTCCTCAGGACCCCACACAGGTCACGTTCCCCAAGTCACCCAGCAGGTGCACAGGTGTATTCATTACTCACTGACACATTTTAAAAGATCCACAGATGGAGCTAATTATTTCACTTGTGATTCTGTGAGGAGACCTGGAAAACATGCACTGTTTGGGGTCCTGAGGACCGAGTTTGAGAACCTGTGCCATATTAGGATGGCATTAACTGAGGGGACCAAACTCCAGTAAACTATGCATTTTGGCAGTTGGCACATAGGAATGAGAACATAGGGCCTGATTCTGACTTGGTCGCAAGCGCTGTGCGCTCGCAACCGGGTCGATGGTGGGCCAGTGTGCATGCGCACGACGATGCCAGCTCCGTTGTGCGCATGCGCGAGACCCAGTTAGCGATGGGTTAATCCGTCGCTTTGGGTCTCATACCATAGGGGGCGTGCTGTCGATGTTGAGTGACAGCACGCCCCCTTTGGTGGGCGGGCTGGGGGAGTGGCTGCACAAATGGAGACTTTCCCATGTGAACGCCTCCGTTTGGGGGCGGCTCCACTGACATCACGAGTGGGAGAGCCAAAATCTCTCTGGGGCTTGCGGCAACGAGACCCTACCACAAGGGTCTTATCACAAGCCCGATGGTCGCGATGGTCTTGACCATAGCGACCTTCTTCCTGGCCGCTCGCTATAGCTGTGGGTGGTCACCCACAGCTATGCGAGTGGCCAGGAGGCCATTCTAAAAAAAAAAAAGACCGGCCCTGATTCAGAGTGAACGCTCTGTCAGAGCGACCGTCTTTGGATCAGGGCCATAGTTCACATTGAGAAGAATTAGGGCTGCAGTCTGCAGCTCCAAATAGACTTTTTCAGAAGATTTCTTTAGAATGTCCTGCATGAGGCTGTTAGTACTAGGAATGTGCGCCAAACCTCATGTTTTGGTTTTACATCTGTATCTCCTTCGTGTTTTGTAGCTGGATTTGGTTTTGCCAAAACCATCCTTGCATGTTTTGGTTTTGGATTTATATATTTTTTTTAATTATAAAAACTGCTAAAATCATATAGCTTGGGCTTCTTTTGTTCCTACAGTATTATTAACCTCAATAACATTCATTTCCACTCATTTCCAGTCAATTTTGACCACCTCACAATATTCTTTTCATCCGGTTTAGGCCCAAAATTTGCACCAAACTGGCTGGCTGACTAAGCTAAGCGGCAGCAGTGGGCAGCACAAACACATGGCAGTTCAACTTCCAACATGGTACATCATGGTAATCAGGAGGCCTGAGGAAGCTGGAGTATGTATGTAGTTGAAGGCAGAGAAATTAAGAGTTGATTGATAGTAAATAAAATAAAAAAAAATAATTCTGAAGCAAATATATGAAGGAGAGGAGAGCATGGGTGAACAACATGTCCCAGATTTTGCCCACAAAATCAACTTGGTGGTTCAGAATATTTTTTTTAAATTAAAAGGGCATGCAGGAGATGCTGTCTGTGGCTATAAACATTTTTGGATATTTTTGTCATTCAGCAACTGCATGTCAAAGATTGCAGCAACTGTGGCAGTTCAACTTCCAACATGGCACATCAGGAAACATATGTTTTTATTATTCAAGAGGCCTGAGGGAGTTGGAGTATGCATGTAGTTGAAGGCAGGGGGAGGAAGATTCAATTAGTAGTAAATTTCATTTTTTTTTTTTAAATTTTAAGCAAATTTATGAGAGAGGAGGGGAGGCATTTACAAAAAATATTTAAATCATTCACATCAGCCCTTGCCCCAGAAGTATCCTTGAGTGCTATGCCTGCTGCTGCTGGGAGTGGATCTTCATCCCAGAAGGGGACCAGGAAGACTGTTAGTAGTACTTTAAAAAACAATTGACTGTTAAACAATCCTTTGCAAGGGGAAGCAAGTATAACAGCAGTCACCCAGTAGCACAGCGGATCACTGTTGCCATAACATCTATGCTGGTATTAGATGTGCATCCAATATCCGCCAATAATGCAGTGGGTTTTAGACAGGTAATTAAGGTCCTGTGTCCCAGCTACCAAATCCCATCTAGATTCCACTTCACTAGAAAAGCAATTCCCAACCTGGCAGCAGCCCCTTGATGAACAACACAGCACTGCTTTATGGACAACAAAGCACCCCTGCAGAGTGCAGACAGACTACCTGCAGAGTAACAAATACGTGGATGATAAACTGACCGGCAGTGTCATCGAACAATAATGGCGTAGCTACTAGCTACAGTAGCACACACACATCAAAACAGATCTTTTTTTATTTTGTTGAATGATAATTTTCATTTTTTTAACATTGGGGAAGAGCACCCCTGGACGAGGAAGCCGCCCCTTAATGAACAACACAGCACTGCTTTATGGACAACAAAGCACCCCTGCGGAGTATGGATGGACCACATGCAGAGTCACAAATACATGCATGATAAACTGCAGTCTGGCCAGCAGTGTCACCGAACAATAATAGCGTAGCTACTAGCTACAGTAGCACACACACATCAAAACAGATTTTTTTTTTTTTGGGTGGAATGATAATTTTATTTAACTTTTATTTTTTTAACACTGGGGAAGAGCACCCCTGGATGACACAGCACCCCTTTATGTACTGCAGCCCTAGCCCTGTGATGGACAGGACAACACATCAGCACCCCTTTATGTACTGCCCCACACCCTTTATGGACAACACAGCAGCACCCTTTTATGTACTGCATCCCCAGCCCGACAACACTGCACCCTTAAACAACAACAGCACAGACTCCCAGTCCGACAACACTGTACCCTTGAACAACAGCAGCACAGACAGAGCAAGTCTGCTCTGTATACTCTCTACAGCAAAAGTGAAAATGGCGCAGATCACCGGGACCTTTATAGAATCCAAAACCTGCGAGAATCTGACAGTGGGAGGATGACGTTTTGCCTCGTTATCGGATCCAAGTCAGGTGGGAAAACCCGAACCAGAGTTGGAACTGACTCGGAATTGCAATGTTCGGGTGGATCCAGTTTTCGGAGAACCGGACCTGCTCATGTCTAGTTAGTACATAGCAAAAATACTTAAAACTAAGCAGTACATCAAATTTTGCAGAAACCACAGTTTCTACATAATTTAATGAAATCAAGGCTTAATAAATAGGCCCTTAGCTGTGGATTGGAATGGAGTACACTTTTAAAAAACAAACACCATAAAATGGAGCTTCAAATATGAAGAAACAGGGTTTGAGAGACACATGGAATGCTGACTGTAAACATGGTCCTCAAGCAACGATAGGCTCCCTTGTATTTCCTAAACAAAAATACATTTATGCAAGGGCAAAATATCTTTGAAACTTGCCAACTGTTGCACAAAAAACCTGTGTACAAATGCTGTGGGGCATGAGGTGCCACAATGGATGCGAAGGGAGTGGGAAGACACCATACCACAATAAATATGCCCTTCCCACTGAGGTGAAGTTTTAAAAGCATCCAGCGCCCAATTTATCATGCAATCAGTTGATCGTCCGTACATACGACACATTATTAACAGCATGTCTTTCAGATATATTGCATCTGCGGTGCAGCATGGCCAGTGCGATATATCTGTACTTGAAGTCTTTGAATGATGAATTGGGTGTACACACATAAAAATGGTCATTGATCGTCTTTAGACACAATATATCATCTAGTGTGTGCCCAGTCTTTACATAGCACAGATTCCTCCTTGCAATAACTGGAAATGGTAGAGCTTATTTCCCCTTCATGCTAGGGACCTGGAAGTGACGTGAGTGAGGGCGGAAGTGCAGTTCACACCCATTAAGGCCAGCTAAAGAAGTAAGTTGTCCCCACTTAAAGAAGTAAGTTGTCCCCTCACGGGCTTGCTGCGCCCGCTACTCTCGCCACATGGTTATATTCCCCTCTATGCCCACTTGGATGGTAGGGAATGACGCTGGACACTGGCTGATGACGTCATGGTCCTCTCTGCGAAGGGGATTTACACACTACCTAACTGAAATTGTTGATCAATTTGCCCAGACTGTCCTTATTCACTAACTGTGACTGTCTATTATACATGGCATTAGTGGTACGGCTGGTAATAGGGACACAGCAAAACTTTTCCGGTTCAGTGAAACCTTCCAGGCTTTGCTGTGTCTCCGCACAAATGGGATGCGCATATATTTATCAGGCACCACCAAGGAGGGAGACACTGCGTGACATCAACAGACAGGTAAGTGATCTTATATACCAGATACATGCAGATGCATTATTTTGGAAAAGTATGTTGGGACAATTATTTAACAATGACTACTGCAGTGTAGTATTTACATATTTATGAGTCTTTTTTTAATGTGCAAAAAATTATGCTGTATTAACTGTATTTTTGTAGGTATTGCATTCCACTTCATGACAGCCTCCGGATAATGCATGAAGTATGAAGAGCAGCTGTGACAGACGACGTTTAGAAGTGTTAACACTGTAGCGAACATTCATCAATAAAAAATGCTGCTTGATTATCACAAAGGCAGATTGATGCTGTAAATCAATAATAAACTGTCAACCTTGATTCGATCCTTCTCTGATATGCATCTAACACATTTACATGAAGCACCGCTAGCCACTAAGGAGTTTGTTAAAGAGAAGTGTTATTAAATGATGTTTGCTAAGTTGAAACATACTGCTTTAGGTTTTTTCATTAGCTGCTTTTGACACTATACTATTACAAAAAGATATGATAACCATTTATAGCAAAGTGTTTTTTCATAGTTGTTAATTATGTATTTGACTGTAAGCTCTAATAGGTTATTACTGCTGTTGCAGCTTATTTTAATATCAATGTCATGGGTGGTGTTGCTTCCATAAATATGTTGCATTAAAGGTCACTTTATCCATTACCATTAAAATGGGTAGAACATTTTGGGTTTTTTTTTTCTTACAAGTTTATACTGGACAAGGGTTTTGGTGAAGTTTTTAAGTTTTACCATTAATCGAATGGTTCTTTCCCCAAATGGGATGAGGGAAAGGTATAGTTTAAACAGGGAAGTAATTACAATCTTCCAGGTTCATATATTGTATCGCTGCACCTCTCGTCACAGAGGCTGATGGTCCCCCCAGTTATATGATCAGATCACTAGTAAGTTTTCAACAGCAGCACATTAACCCAGTTTGACCATGACAGCAGCAATTATACTTTACATCTATCCCACACCTATGGGAACATTTACTAACCTGTGGTTTGTTTTGAGAATTTCTACCGGTGGATGCAGGTGGGATAATTACACACCCAGCAAACTAGATTAATTCATCTGTGAATGATTAAAGAGATCCAAAAAACATGACCTGTTGGTGGAACTTGAGGCCTGGAGTTGAGAACTCCTGTCTAGTGTGTTGGATACTTCTCAATTAGATTTGTCTCCACTAGGATTTAAAGATTCCAATTAGATTACAATGTAGCAAAATGGAAAGAAGATTTTTGGCAAGTATTAAAAATGAAGGACCTTTTTTATTATAGGGCAATAATTTATTTTCTTGCATTTCAGTATGGGAGATTGGTCTATAAGTTTTTATGCTGCATTTATATTCTTACCATGTCAGATGGGAAGTGGGTGCTGCATCCTAAAGCTGGCCACACACTAGACCAACTTACATCCAACCAGCCAACTTGTTGATTGGTTGGAATGAAAATCTGGTAACGTATGGGAGTAAATGATGATCAGCAATTTGCTCCTAAATGCCAGAAAACAGATGAAAATGGTCGTCAGACAAGTTTGTTAAATGTTTGATCTAAGCAATTTGTTCAAACAACAGTTTTTGTTCATTTTCCGGCATTTGGGAGCAAAGTGCTGATTGTCATTTGCTTTCATTCCTTACCAGATTTTCATTCCAACCAATCAACAAGTTGGCTGGTTGGATGTAAGTTGGTCTAGTGTGTGGCCAGCTTAAGTCTGGAACTGGGAGTAGGGATGGACTGGGGCTGTATATCGGCCCTGGCAGTCCGCCCTGCACGCGCGTGTGAAGGGGGTGTGTTTAAAGCAAGGGGGCATGCTGCAAGTCATAGGGTCTGGCCTTGCAGCACACCCCCGTATCTTCCCAGCCCAGCACACCCGCCGCCGGCCCATACACGCCTCCACCCCTTTCGTCTCCGTGATATCATAATTATTCCGGAGCCGTTGGGTGGAGGGCAGGGGACTCTTTCTTCCCCCCTCCTCGAGCAGGTCCTTAGGCCATCGGCCCTTCTGGCATATGCCAGCCAGTCCAGCCCTGACTGGGAGTGATGTACTTGGCTTTGACATCATAGCCAAGTGCAACACTCCCAACATAAAACTGACATGGAGGGAGCAGCAGCCAGGATTATCATACATAAGAAGCTGCTTGTTGCTTCTCCTGCATTACAGCAGCTGGTGTTCCATGCAGCCTATAGAGAAGAATGATGGGCCCCTGCTGATGGGTGAGAGCAGACCAAACCCTGGGGACATGGCCATGCCTACCCTGAAAAAATAAATTAATGAAAACCACTATGCACACTATGTAGAGGGGCATTCTTCCTCTACACATCTGGCCTAGGCCCCTGCCGAGGCCCTTATACAAGCCCAGCCCTGGGTTATTAGTACTCCCCTTTCTCTGCAACCCTGTCCATGGATGGGCTCTGCTGGGGCATAAACAACACTTGATAAGTGACATTATGGGGTCTATTTACTAACAGGTGTTAAGGGTGAAAAGAGCCCAGAGGCATAGAAAATCCAAGTACATACCGTTTCTCGATATGTACTAATGGATTTTATGTTCTATTCTGCTACTAGCGGTAAATCTGAGGTGTCTTATCACACTGCCATAGGCTCCTATGGCAGTGCTAAGTGCCTCAGAAGTTATCAATCATTGTTAACTGCATACCGAGTCCATCGCTTCCGTTGGCTGCCGGTAACTCCTGTCTCCTGTCTCTACTCAGGCATCCCGGAAGTCTTCTGATGTTTATCTTGTTGTGTCTGAATAAAGTTTGTATCATTTGAAAAAAAAAATGCTCAGTACTCAATACTCAGTGTTTTGTTAATGTCTCCTGGCTGCCCTGCCCCGCAGTCCATACGTCAGATGTCGGAGGTCACGCTTGACTGACATCACGTCTGCTGCCGGGGTACTCGGGCCATCCACATGAATGCACACATGTGCAGGACCTTTGCAGCGAGCAGTAAGAAGGAGGACAAAAACCGCAGAGGGGTGAACTTAACGTTCACCATTTTCGTCAGCTGGTTTCTTGGTAACAGCTGCGGTAGCCTGCTTCTGCTTCTCAGCGCTAGCAGGTGAAGCAGGAGCAGTAATAACTCCATGGTATGTGTACTGTTAGCAGATAGACCCCTTTGTCACTAATTTTGTGTTTTAGGCACCCATTTAACCAAAGGCCATCCAGGAAAACTAGGATCACCTAATGGCAGTATTGGCCTGTGCATATGAACCAACAATAACAACAGTTACTTTTCCCACCTTTTTAGTCAATGTTTAGCCAATCACTTGTTTAATTTATTAATAAGTGCATGGAAGAAAGTTAGTTGAAGCAAGCACAGTCTGCCAGTAGTTACAATTATCATGGCTCACTTTAAAGTTAATGTTCCACTCAGAGTCGTAACTAGACTTTATGGTGCCCTGTGCCAGATAGAGGATTGGTGCCCCCCTATTTTGTAAATAGAGAGATAACAGACCCAAAAAAGGCCATGGCCTCATGGGGAAGGGCCAGGGAAGAGACACCTCCTTGAAGAAGGCACCTGTGCCGAAACGCGTTGGAGACCCTCACATCAAACCTGACACCAATCCAGGCTGACCTCCACTAAAGATCCCCATCCCCACCAGGAACTACCAGTGCAGAAAGCTCTCAGCCCACCCGCCCGCTGGTCCGCTCCGCTCACACCTCCAGTGACCGGCTCCACCCAGCACCAGCCTCTCTCTCTCCTCCCCCCCTCCCAGGCATGCTCAGCAACTGACTCCTGGCCAGGGTTGTCTCCACCGTTGATCCCCATTTCCACGAGGGACCGTTAGTGAAAAGAGCACCCAACACATCCGGCTGCAAGTCCGCACAGCCAACATCGCCAGTGAACAGCTCCATCCCGGTCACACCTCCCACATTCCCCCCTCCTCCCTGGCTTTTTTCCAATCAATATCCCGGGCAGACCACCCACCCTCCCAGGGGTGGTCCTAGCACACATGCTGCAACCCAGCCTCCCAGCGGCTCACCCATCCACACCTCTGGCTCCGCACCACCAGCGGCACAACCAAGAGCCAACCTCAGCTGCACACTCTAGTCGCTGACCTCCACAGACCAATCAGAACAGCCGTGCACCTGCAGCACACCAGCAAAATGCTGATCCAGCTCACCAACAAACCTGCAGCTTCCAACCTATCTGCAACAGCCGCAACGTCGACCTATATCACCATAATAAAAAACCTACCAGTAGGTAAGTACTGCCAAGACTCACACCAACATGCGGGATGCCGCACAGGTGTTCCAACCCACTTTGCACATCCCCCCACCCCCTGAGACTTCCTAGACTGTCGACCATAGGTCCAGCAGGGGTGACGTGCAAGGTCACTGAACCGCACGGGAAGGAGCCCCCTGAAAGGGTCCACCTACCTCTCCAGTCTCATCACCACTCATCACTGAACCCCACCCACCTGCCCGGGATCTCAACAGAGCAGCATTGTGACTACTCAATAAAAGATTTTGCCCCAAATTACTGTGTCTCGCTGGCCTCATTTTGATCCTATTTCATTCCCCTTTTCACATTACTCCAAACTACACTCCATACCCAATCACACCCTCCTTCTCACTCCCAAAACACCACCACCACCACCAGAAGAAACATTCCAATTAGCACCACTCACAAACACACACACGTCATCACCATAACCACTACTAGCAGGAAGAGCGCACCTTACCCCCCCTACCCCATACGTATTCAGTGCGGGAAAGGTACTCCCACACAAAGGTGCAGCACCCCAAAACCACAACACACCACCCCTTGGTCAACGAGAGCGCAGTTCTACCGCTCATCTTCAAGAGACAGGGGAGGTCTGGAGATGCTGCGGATAAAATAAGAGGAAGCTACAAGTGAGAATGATAATAAAAAGAAAATTGACAGGCCCAAACAGGGCCCCCTGCCCTGCGGTGCCCTGTACCATGGCACAGGTCGCACTACCCTAGCTGCGGCCCTGGTTCCACATAGCCTTGTTACAGCTGGCAAAGGGGATATTTGAGATTAACGTATTAGGGCATAGTTATTCCTTTCTTTAACCACTGTGTAATGTAGAAGTGATGTCAACAGAAAATGGAACCATAACATGATGTGAGAAAATATGTTGCTTTTATCATTTATATGTACAGTATATAGACGATAAAATGTAAGTTTCCATTCCAAACTTAAAAAAAATTAAAACACTCTCCAGGATCTCAATAGAGTGCTTGCTGGGGGAGGAAAGCCTGCACATATGCAGATACTTGTCTCCACACTGGTTATGTGTGAGCCTATAAGGTCATGTCTCCACACTGGTTATGTGTGAGCCTATAAGGTCATGTCTCCACACTGGACATGTGTGAGCCTATAAGGTCATGTCTCCACACTGGACATGTGTGAGCCTATAAGGTCATGTCTCCACACTAGTTATGTGTGAGCCTATAAGGTCATGTCTCCACACTGGACATGTGTGAGCCTATAAGGTCATGTCTCCACACTGGTTATGTGTGAGCCTATAAGGTCATGTCTCCACACTGGACATGTGTGAGCCTATAAGGTCATGTCTCCACACTGGACATGTGTGAGCCTATAAGGTCATGTCTCCACACTAGTTATGTGTGAGCCTATAAGGTCATGTCTCCACATTGGTTATGTGTGAGCCTATAAGGTCATGTCTCCACACTGGACATGTGTGAGCCTATAAGGTCATGTCTCCACACTGGACATGTGTGAGCCTATAAGGTCATGTCTCCACACTGGTTATGTGTGAGCCTATAAGGTCATGTCTCCACGCTAGATATGTGTGAGCCTATAAGGTCATGTCTCCATGCTGGATATGTGTGAGCATATAAGATCATGCCTCCATGCTGGTTATGTGTGAGCCTATAAGGTCATGTCTCCACACTGGACATGTGTGAGCCTATAAGGTCATGTCTCCACACTGGATATGTGTGAGCCTATAAGGTCATGTCTCCACACTAGTTATGTGTGAGCCTATAAGGTCATGTCTCCACACTGGTTATGTGTGAGCCTATAAGGTCATGTCTCCACACTGGTTATGTGTGAGCCTATAAGGTCATGTCTCCACACTGGTTATGTGTGAGCCTATAAGGTCATGTCTCCACACTGGACATGTGTGAGCCTATAAGGTCATGTCTCCACACTAGTTATGTGTGAGCCTATAAGGTCATGTCTCCACACTGGACATGTGTGAGCCTATAAGGTCATGTCTCCACACTGGACATGTGTGAGCCTATAAGGTCATGTCTCCACACTGGTTATGTGTGAGCCTATAAGGTCATGTCTCCACACTGGTTATGTGTGAGCCTATAAGGTCGTCTCCATGCTGGATATGTGTGAGCCTATAAGGTCATGTCTCCACACTGGACATGTGTGAGCCTATAAGGTCATGTCTCCACACTGGACATGTGTGAGCCTATAAGGTCATGTCTCCACACTAGTTATGTGTGAGCCTATAAGGTCATGTCTCCACACTGGTTATGTGTGAGCCTATAAGGTCGTCTCCATGCTGGATATGTGTGAGCCTATAAGGTCATGTCTCCACACTGGACATGTGTGAGCCTATAAGGTCATGTCTCCACACTGGACATGTGTGAGCCTATAAGGTCATGTCTCCACACTAGTTATGTGTGAGCCTATAAGGTCATGTCTCCACATTGGTTATGTGTGAGCCTATAAGGTCATGTCTCCACACTGGTTATGTGTGAGCCTATAAGGTCATGTCTCCACACTGGTTATGTGTGAGCCTATAAGGTCATGTCTCCACACTGGTTATGTGTGAGCCTATAAGGTCATGTCTCCACGCTGGATATGTGTGAGCCTATAAGGTCATGTCTCCACACTGGATATGTGTGAGCATATAAGATCATGTCTCCATGCTGGTTATGTGTGAGCCTATAAGGTCATGTCTCCACACTGGACATGTGTGAGCCTATAAGGTCATGTCTCCACACTGGATATGTGTGAGCCTATAAGGTCATGTCTCCACGCTGGATATGTGTGAGCCTATAAGGTCATGTCTCCACGCTGGATATGTGTGAGCCTATAAGGTCATGTCTCCACGCTGGATATGTGTGAGCCTATAAGGTCATGCATGCCCAGTGAAAACGTCAACTTTCATTGGTACTGTGCATGTGTGAAATGGAAATCACATATCTGCATTAGCACTTTTGCCCAGGACTTCGGATGAGCAAGTGCAGCACAACACAATCCTGAGATGACATTGCGTTTTCTGTAAGTGAATTAAATTGTTGGCCAGCCTCTTTTCTCCCTACTTGTGTATGGGGAAGCAAACTAATGAAAATTTGGAGACCACAGAGGTAACCGCAGATTTTCTTGCGGTGTCCCACTACATGAATAGTCCGATGCCGTGAGAAGTCCCTTTGCACAGCTTTTTTAAATAGAGCCCATTAGTACATCTTCTCTATTGTACAGTATGAACTATAAAATTGGAATCCAATCAAATGACAAGAAATGCACTCAAATTTATATAATAATTTCTTTCTTATAAGATATTAATCTTTGGAGTTAAATAGGAGTAATTTTTAAACATCTCATTTGACTTTCATTACAGGCAGAAAATCCATCTCTTGTGTTATATAAAAAACTGATTTATTTCCAACAATAATATCATTATAAATCAATTAAAAAACCCAAGAGTGAAATAAGCCTCCTACCGGAAATACATGAAATATGAATCTTCAACAAGTTCTGTAGTTGTTATGTCCTGGATTTTACTTGGCGGCAGATGGAAACAGATGTCCTATGTATTCAGGATGGGGCTAGCAATTTCTTTAAACTCCTATTAACATTTTTAGCATTTCAAAGTTAGTTTTTTCATCAACTGTGTGTGTCTTTATTTACAGGTCCCAGCCAGGTCAATCTAACACTTGTGGTGCCAGGGGAATCTAGCACTTGTGGTTCTCCAAATGCCAGTAGGCCCTGGGCCATGCTGGGCCTTGTAGTTCATATTACAGGGCTGGATAATATGTTTGTATAACAACCTATATGTATTGTATTATATTGAAGAGGGCAAGCGAATAAGCAAACGTTGAATTACCAGTTAAATGTTAACACAAAATTATGGTAATAAAGTGAAAACATGTATTTGACCAGTGATAAAAGGGACCATTTTTTAGACACACATTTCTTATTTTATTTGCAAATCTATTCTGCAAATCTTTGATATATTTTTTAACATATTGCACCTCAAATCCAAGAGTCTCTAAACAAATTATTTTAATTGACACTAATAAATATTTATGAATTTTTAACAAAATATTTACTAAAGTGCAGGTTTTTAGAAGCAGTGTTGTTGTCCATAACAACCAACAACTCCACTTCTTAAAACCTGCACTTTAGTAAATATATTCTCCATAAAGTGTGATTTATGATCTCAACAATGAACCACATTCGACCCTCTTCTTGTTCTTTCTGTTTTTGACCACATCTTCTGTAACCTCACATGCACTACATTCTCCCTCTAGGTGGTAAATCTGGCCCGAGATGAAACACTCACAGCCTCGCTGAAACACGGGAGACTTTTGACAGCTGAAACACTCAAATTTACAAAGAATCAGGTTTTGCTGAATCTTGTTTTTCTATGGTGTATGTGAACATGTTTCTCCCCGACTTCCATGTGTCTGACCGCAGCTAAACACACCAGAACATGAAACACACCAGAACATGCAGCCTGCACATACAGTATCAGTGGGATACAAGCCAGTCCCGGTTCTAAAAATATGGGGGACAATATGTGTAGGGGTCCCCGTATTTTATGAACCAGCACTGGGCTCTTTGAGCCGGTCCTGGTTTTAAAAATACAGGAAAAAAAATGGTGTGGGGTTACCCGTATTTTTTAAAACTAGCACCGGGCTAAAACTCGCCTTAGTGTAATGTCACAGCCAAGGGACCCTTTCACCGGATCACCCTGGCCAAAGCATTAATACCCCAAACTAGTCAGCCCAGGCCGGGGATCCCAGTGGAGGTGGGGACCCCCCAGCTTATGCAGCCTGGCCAAATCAATAATCATTGTAACCAATGGTTGGGATGGTGATCCAAGGCAGCATCTACAGACGCTGCACTCAGGTCACAGATGCCAGCAAGAGGTGTCTATTTCCTACAGACACCTCCTGATGCATTGCATTTAGTTGGATGGCATTGCACATCCACTTCCTATGTGCAGTTGTGCATACACATTGCACATTGTGCATCACATCGTTCTTTGCATTGTCCCATCTGATGTGCAGCACATCACATGGGATGATACAATGAACAACGGCAGTGAACAATGGATTGGGCTTACACACTATACAATGTGTATGATACTGTATGTTGTTCCAATCTGCATTGGTAAGATATTTTGGATGATAGATCATATAGTGTGTACCCAGCTTAAGGATGTCCATGAGTCCACAGGTGCTATGTGCGAGCCTGACATTTCCGAGTCTGTAATCATAGAGAAGCCTCCTTCCACTATTTCTGAACACTCTGCAAATGTGAGTATGTAATAAAAGTAATGATGATGATGGATTAGACATAGAAGTTAAGGATGCTACTCTAGAAGTTGCAAATGTGCAACAGGATATGGGGGATAATTGTGTATCTGACACTAATGAGGATGTTGATGATGAATGTGTTGGACAAGAATAAGCTGATATAAGAAGCACATTGTCTTGCCTGGGAAAAAGACCAAAAGAGGCTATTTTTACCCAAATCCTGGCAACTTTTCTCAAGGTATTTCACGTGCCAAAGTAAGTAGAGGTAGGGACGTTAACCATCTAGGCACTTCCTTCCTTCTCAACGTGTTGCAGGCGACGGTGGTGCATCTGGGTCAGATGGCTGGGCCCTGCTGCCGATGACTGATCTGATGTTGTCTCCCATTGGCATGGTTCCAAATAAGGTACCTGGCGAGTTTAAGCTGATCCAATATTCGTCTTACCCTGTGGAGGTTCCAGTCATCAATGCCGTTCCCAAAGATGTTTGCTCTGTACATTATAAATCTTTTGATAGTGTCTTGGATGTGGTGCATTCTGCTTGCATGGGTGCATTGATAGTTAAGATTGATGTTGAATCTTCTTTTTGTTTGCTTCCTTTACACCCAGAGTTTTTATGGTTTATGAGCTTTTGCTTGGTTAACTGAAATTATGTAGACAAGTGTTTACCTTTGGATTATTCTGTCTCCTGCTCCTTTTTTGAGTGGTTTGACACTTTTCTCCACTGTTGAGCAGGGCATGGCGGGTCATGGGAGAACTCACTATCTTGATGACTTTTAGTGTAATGGTTTGGCTGACTCGGGCAGATGCAAGTCTTTGCTTTTTCCTTGCATACTCTTTTCACACATTTTGGGTTTCCCATAGCTTATGAGAGAAAACTGTATGGCACACACATTGTCTGTCCTACACTGATATAGAGATTGATACTTTGACCAAGTGTTGTCAATTGCTGGGGGACAAGGTGCTTAAGCTGCAAGCAGTCATGCCAGTGCATTTGAACGCCGTTGCAGGGGCCTACATAAATTATCCACTGCAATGACCTACGCAGCCTGAGGCCTGATATCATGCGTGGAAGTTACCAATTTCTGAGTAAGGTCAGGTCTTATGCAAGTGTGTGTGAGGCTGCGATGGTACTCGATTGTACAGATGTTTTCGCAGTCTTGCACAGCATTATGGATGTGTATAAGGTAAAGTGGGAGTCCCTATGTAGTGCAATGGCAGCATTCCAATCGCAATGAATTAGCATACTATCGCAGTTAAACTGCATGCGTAATTTGCTATTGCATTCGCAGTTGCGTTCCATAAAGAATCAGGCCAATTGTATGATCATTTATTTTAATTGGTGGCTTTTTTTCTGGTCGGTTATGAGCAGCTGTTTCTCAGTCACTTACGGGTTGTTCATTCTTTTCTACATGAAGGGTTTGTCTGACCTCATGATATGTTTTCTCATCACAATGGCTTTGAAGGGTTAGGCAAGGGTGGCTCCTGTCCTGGTTGACAGGAGATGTCCTATTGATGTTGCAATGCTTCCTTGTCCAATGTGGCAAGTTATTTAAGATGGCTTTTGCTGTGGTCTTACAAGGGGCATTTTGGGTTTCTGAGTTAGTTGCACCTTTGAGAAGGGCCATGGAGATGCTCATGAGCGACAAAGTCCTCATTGGGAAATGGTCAGTGCTGTTCAGGTTTCAGTGCTCTAAAATGGATCAATTGGGCAGGGGCAGATCGGTTTCTCTGTTTGCCTGCCCAAACTATTGGATTTATCTTGTGGAGCTTGTGCGTGTTTATGCAGCCTCGCAGCCTCTCAGCTCCTGCATGCTGATGGGTCTTCCTTATCGAAATTCCACTTTGCCTGGCATTTGAAGCACTGCGACTCTTGCATTGGCTTCTCTTTGGAAGATTTCAGAAAGCACTCATTTTGGATTGGGACTGCTATATCTGCGGCTTGGATTTGCATGTTAGAGGTCAAAACTTTGGGGCAGTGGAAGTCTTTGAGCTACAAGCATCATATCCTCCTAGTTACATATTAATTTTATCATCTGTCCTGAAAATTTATTGTTTATTTTGCCTCAGTTTTGTTCTGTGCCTGCTCATTTTTTTATCCCAAGCGATTTTTTTATTTTATCGTCTTGTCCTTTTTGTTGCTGTTTTCCTACTAAGAGCTTCCTGCATGGTCCATTTTGTCAGTGGAGCTTTACATTTTCCTCACTGGATGGACAAAATTGGCTCTAATATCCATCAGGTCTTTTGTTTTTTTCTCACTTGTGTGTTCATTTGTGTGTCGCTTTGTGTTTCCAAACTCCCTCCTCCTTCTTGCCTTTTGTGTTGCCCTTTCCCTCACTTTGTATTTTACTTTGGCCTTACATTGACTGAATTTTATGTGTGTTTTCCTCCCTTGGTCTAAGTTTGCTTTTTGATGTGCTTGATATGTGGGTGGGTGGTTGGCTACGTCTATGTTTTTTAGACTGCACAGTCTGATGTTATCTTGAGATCTCACATTTTTCCTGTTTCCAGAAGGGTTCATTGGCTTGGCTTACAGAGGCATGTTCTTGGATGATTTGTTGGCACATTTGTTGGAGGCTGTAGCGCAGGAAGGTGTGCACACGGATTCTCGTGGTGCACTTAGGTGGCAACCACTCATAAATAGAAGGTCTGCTTTGGTTCAGCAGATTGTTATGGTGCAGGGTCTTGGATGTATGTTGTCAGCTTGGCCATGGTTTAAGCTTTTGTGGTCTCACATGTTCCACAGGCTAGTTTGGTGGGGTGTTTGGAATCCTGTTCCTATAGATGAGTCTTAGAAGAAGGTGAATGCGGCCATCTCTAAGTTTATCTTGGCCAACAGGGAGGGAGGGGAGGTTGTGGTTGGGCATTTTTTGATGTGCTTTTATTGAAAGTACATTAATAGAGCAGATGGGGTGCATTTGAGTGAGATTGGTTTGATGGATTTTAAAGGTGATTTGCGTTAGGTTTTAGAAGGTCTAATTTAGAGCTTGTATGGTGGGGTGAGGAGGTTCTATAACCAGAACCAGAAGAGTTGGATACTCATTTTCTTTATGTTGTTTTGAGCACATTGGAGGTCATCACCTTCAATGCTTGTTTGTTATAGTTATTTGTGCATTGTGTGCTTTTCCTGTGTTCTGTCCATACTTTCTTTGCCACCATACATTTCCTCAGTAGATTTAAATGTTAAATAAATAGCTGTCTATGTTAATGCCAAATCACTGTGACGTGTCATTATTTAGTGTTAAGTTTATTACTGTTATTACTGTTATTTATAATGTTATATATTACTGTTTGCTGACACATTGGACACCCTTCAGATAATAGGAAGTTTAATGAACATTTAGTTGGTGAGATAATTGTTCAGTTGTTTAGTTGGGAAAAAAGTTGGATAGTGAATGGCCAGAATACATACGATAAGTTTAAAGTCACTATATTAACAGGTACTATGTTGAAAGGAGCACGCCGGTGCCAGAATGCCCGACACAGGTAAAATACTACTTAGAGCATATTAGTTGTGCCTACATTGCAACTTTAATCATGCCCTTTAGGAGCATGTTTAAAGTTATAATGCTTTAAGTAGCATTTTATCCATATCAGGATCATGCACTGGCTTTTTCCTGTATACATACCGTAGTCACTGTATTCATTGTAACTGCATCCCTGTATGGCCATCTTTAGACTTAAGACATAATCAAGTTGCAGCTTAGTATTTTTTTAACCAAGAATATAATACTATTATCTTGGTTAAATAACTATATAATAGGAAGCATCTCTTGTTTTCCTAGAACAACAGGGACTGTAATATAACCTAATGTTTGGTCTCCCATCCATTACTAGGATAGTTAGTTCTCTTTCTTGGTGGGAGCATGGAAATTGTAGTATATGGTCCTGCATGCTGTAACATAAAATCTGCAGGCATGGCAGTGTAAGGACAGCACATTTCATTATCCAAACCGATCATCAGTCTTACAGATTAGTAGTGCAGTATAAAGAAGACTGGGCCCGATTCAGAGCCGGACGCAAATGGCCGATCGTACGTTCGGCGTACGTGCCGAAATATGTAAATTTAAGCGCTCGCACGTAATTTCGAACGCACCAAAAAATCCACCCCAAAGACTACTGACCCCTCCTCTACCTAACGAGCGAGCCAAATAGCGAGCGTACATCCCCAATGTGGCTTGCAGGGAACGCACGCACAAGTACAAACCGGAAGTGGGCCTGTCAGATTCCGATTACCTGCTCGTTTATTCTGCCTACCTCCCTCAATCGTATCATGCCAATCAATATATCAATTAGCTTAATTGCTCTTCACATATTTTTTTTGTTGTTTTTTTTTGATATGCAATAAACTTTACTCTTGTCCGTGTTTGTGTTTACCCGCAGAATACGTACGGCTTAAACATTAGCTTTCATTTGTCAAAATACATGTTTGAGCCAATTATCCATTTGTTTTCTGTGTTTTTACCCACGCATATTTTACTGGGTGCATTTCTTTATTTAAATTAGCTTACGCATGTCACTGCATCAAGCCTATCATAACTCTCAATAGATTTTTGGTCCTGTCGAACACATGACTCATACACTAACCAATAGAATGGGTCCTGTTAATTACCCAAATACATTAGCCAATCAAAATTATTTTCTGGTCTTTATTAAAACTGTTTTATTAAAAATACACCATTGCCATCATGAGAGCCTCTGCATTCACCAAGCGCGAGCTCCTGGTATTAACAGAGGTGATGGACAGGCGGATCACCAGCCAGCCTCCCCCCATCACCAATCGTGAAAAGCGTTCCGTATATGCGGAGCTCACGCCGCCAGATCGGCCAGCTGGAGCGCAGGTGGTCCGACCTTCAACGGCGGACGCCCCGCTTGCTGGCATGCTTTCGCATGCAGATAGCAGAAAGTAAGTTTATTTGACTTTGGTTTTCATGTTTATCTTTGTGGCCCTAACTGCGTGTGCATGTTTTCTTGTATGGCCTGTTTATTCTTTGTGCTCATATCTGCATGTGCATGTTTTCATGTATGGCCTGTTTATTCTTTGTACTCATATCTGCATGTGCATGTTTTCATGTATGGCCTGTTTATTCTTTGTACTCATATCTGCATGTGCATGTTTTCATGTATGGCCTGTTTATTCTTTGTACTCATATCTGCATGTGCATGTTTTCTTGTATGGCCTGTTTATTCTTTGTACTCATATCTGCATGTGCACGTATTCATGTATGGCCTGTTTATTCTTTGTACTCATATCTACATGTACATGTTTTCTTGTATGGCCTGTTTATTCTTTGTACTCATATCTGCATGTGCATGTTTTAATTTTTTGGGGTTCAACAATTAGCGTTTAACAAGGTGATGTTCTAAACTAACCTCAATTTGTTTTCCATCATTTAGGGGCAGAGCGAAGACTACGGCGTCATTGCCGTCAAAGACGGCGCTCTCGTCCCCTCTCCCCAACCCCCAGCCAAACCCCCTCTCCCCAAAATACCCAAAATTCCTCCTCCTCCCCAGCCTGCCCAGACCCTGTCGCCCATCCCTCTGTGCTACTTCCCCTCCATCCCAATTCCCCCTCCCCTCAAACCACCCCTCTCTTGACCACCCCATCGCCGGAATCGGTCATCACCCCTCCCACCTCCTTGGGAAATTTGGCCACCGAGGAGGAGGACGAAGGAGTTGTTTTGGGGTCAGCCGTCATTCAGAATGGTATGTTTCCCTTTTATCCTTTTTTGTTGTTGAAAATGTGTTGATCTAATCCTTTGTCTGTGCCTTTTCCTTTTTTTGGTTTGCAAAAAGTTTTGTTATATATCTGTTTGTATTTACATTTTACTGCTGATTTCCTCATACACATATCCCACATGGCAAAACAGTCAAACTTGTCTGTCTGGTTTTTTATTTTTTTTTTATAGTTTTTTGTTTGTCCATTTTTTGGGGCTTCTGGGTTTTGTTTAAAATGTGCTTTTGGTCACACTATTGTCACTTTTTGATAACTCTCTTTTACTTGTGTTTTTTGGAGATTCTTAAATTATGGATTCATTGTAGTAAGCCCCACAATTTTCTATCCTGCATCCCTAATTTTTTTATTTTATCCGCAAATTAGTTTTCATAATTAAAAAGTAAAATTTTGAGTTCAGTCTCATTCCTTGTCTCCAAATCTTAGATTGTTTACACTTACATAAGTAGACTCTTGCAGCAAGTATTTGTAACTAATGTCACTAAGATTGTGTGTTGTTGTTTTTTAGAAAACAGGCACATGAAACAGCTAACACTAACAATCGGTTTGGTGCGTTTTTTTTTTTTCCTTTTTTCACTTTGTAAATTTTACATGTTCCAATTTTGGGGGAAACCTGCTTAGGCCGAGATTCCATAGCATACTGATTCTACATAATACCTTTTGGTGTTGGTTTGGACCCAGAAAGCATAGTTAAATAATGTGCAAATTGCGGCATTACAGGATTAACCCTTAAGCAAAGTTAACGTGGGTGAACCTGGTTACACTTGCTTGTAATGTTCAAGAAAATTTTTGGAATTACAAAAGCAAAAAATTTATTCACCACATAAACAAAAAACAAAAGTGTTGGCTCACAAATAATACACACAGTGATAACAAAATGTAAAAACCATCAAACACCATAAGAAAAAATTAAAGAAAAATCAAGAACTGGTTGACGAATGAGCATGCCAACATGATTCCACAAATGTTGCGTTTCAATATTGGGTCCAGAATATATATCCAATGTGTCCCCATGAAGGTTTGTTTTGGGTAGCAGGAAGTAGTCATCGTTTCAGTCCAAAAGATTATGAAATAAAACACAAGATGGGAAATAATAAACCAATTAATTTGATGGTCTCAAAAAATCCTTACCACATTGTGTCAAAGAACTTCTTTTGTGCCAATAATTACCTAATATATCAGGCCACCACATCATCGCGTATGGCCCCCCCACATACTGACCTCCGACCAACCTCGGGGGGGCTATCCTCAGGCAAGGCATCCTCTGGCTGCATTGGGACACCACTCCTTATGGTGATGTTGTGAAATATCCCACACAGGACCACAATTTTCGAAACCATATCCAGCAAATACATGAGCTCGCCACCAGAGTGGTGGAGGCATCTGAATCGGCCTTTTAAAAGGCCGATACAGTGCTCCACCACTTGCCTGGTGGCTGTAAGTGCGGAATTAAAATTACTTTGTGGCCCTGGTGTGGGAGCCAAATAATGAGTGAGCAACCAGGGCGTGCAAGGGTAGCCACTGTCTCCTGTGAAAAAGAAGTGACAACATCAGGAACACTGTGTATCAAGCTTAACATTGTTATGTACTAAAGGTCTCCACTTACCCAGAAGCCACGCATCACCAGCTTGTAGGTTGTCTAATTTTTGCCATATCCCTGATTGCCGGATGACGAATGAGTCATGTGCACTCCGGGGTAATTTTGCATTCAGGGACAGGATCTGGAGGGAGGCATCACATACCACCATTACATTCAGTGAGTGATAGTGTTTGCGGTTCCTAAAAATGGCCTCCAGCCGTGATGGAGGCTGAAGTGGTATGTGAGTACCATCCACAACCCCTATGATGTGTGGGAAGCCAGCTATTTGGTAAAAATTGGCCTTGGCCACACTAAGGGCACCCATATCCAAAGGCATTTTAATAAAATGATGGAGGTGCTTGAAAAGGGCTTCCATCACTGCCCTCAGGATCCTGGAAAAGAGGGATTGGGATATTCCCGCAACTATTCCCACCGTGGTTTGAAAGGATCCTGAGGCACTGAAATGTAACACCGCCATAAATTGCGTAAGTGGTGGTATTGCTGTAGGACTGTCAATATGCCGCTCAAGATCACTCTCTATTAATGAGAGAGTGTCTATGATGATTTGGGGTGAAGGATGGTAGCGTCTTAACACCTCATCATCGGGCATTCCAAAAAGGGTGACACATGTTTGATATATCTGGGGCCTTGCACGCCTACGATGCCTACGCCTGGGACGAGATTGAGGTTGGTCGGCTTCCCGGAGCATGGCCACAACAATCCGACCAAGATCAACCTGAAATGGCAAGAATTGAATGTAAGGTTTGTTTGCCCCCCAAAAAAACGAAAAATACTTATTTTTACGATAAAATCCAATGATGCTTACATGCCGGGGTATTGTCATGATTTACCAAGCCTAAAAAAACAAAATACCCGAACAATGAAAAAATGTTGGGTGGCCATTTAGGATTCAAAATTTGGTAAAAGACAAAACATAAAAGGGGATAAACAAACATTTCTCCAAAGAGCAAAATGACAGTGCGCAGACTTCCTCAATTTGGGACACAAAAACCAAACAAGATTGCTAACGGTAAATCTCACCCAATTTAACTACAGAAAATAAGCAGACAAAAATGCGCTAATTAGTTCGCAATTACAATACACAAAATAAGCAGACAAAAATGCGCTAATTCGTTCGCAATTACAATACACAAAATAAGCAGACAAAAATGCGCTAATTAGTTCGCAATTACAATACACAAAATAAGCAGACAAAAATGCGCTAATTTGTTCAGACATTTAGGAAACACAAAACCAAAGGTAAAAACTGTAAGGTGAACAAAAGTGGCAAAAAAAATGACATGAACATTTAACAAACAAGTGAAAATCCAAACTTACCAATACAGGATATATAAGTCACCGGACAAAAAGGTCGTTGGGGCAGAGCCAAAAGAAACCTACAAAAGGATAATTGTGAAAAAATGAGAGAACAAAATAAAAAAAAAGAAGGATAGCCAAATTGAACAAAAGGAAGACGGCAAAAAACTTACCAAAAAAATACACCACAAATAAAAGAACCACACCAAAAAAAGCGAACGGAAAGATAAACTAAAAAAAAACGCACAGAAAAAAACGCCAAACACCGCCAAATACAATTCCCGCCAACAATCCACTCCGACCAACGTAACCTCCAACAACCAACACCCGCCACCTAGACTCGAGACGGCCAAAGCCATAAATAGTGTTTTTTTCCCGCTCAAATTAAGGAGGGATCATAGGAACGCACAATCAATGATGCGGCCGAATAATAAGGACGCATGTATAAATACGTCACGACCAAAAAAAAACGGACTGGTGTATTTCTTGTTTTGATATAAGAAATGGCTACAGACCAGCCAAACAATGGCCAAGAGGTGGCCGGTAAGTTTTTCAGGCATTTCCAAACAACGATTATTTTGAGACATAATATAGTGAAAGTTTGCACGCTACAATTTCTCAATTTTTTTGAAAATAGGTCTGGAGGATGACATGGAAGAGGCTGCTGGGCCCAGTATTCCGGGCAAAGCAGGGAAAAAGAAAAGGCAGCCACAATTCACAAGAAAGGAGATGGAGGTTTTGGTTCAGAAGTGTGTGGACATCCTGCCACAGGCAGACAGGAATATGGGTGCAAGCCAGAAGTGGAGAATGTGGGAGGAGATAGCCAGTGCTGTCAATAGGGTGGGTGATTATGTCCGTCTAGCCCGGGATGTCAAACGGCGGTAAGTAAAAACTTGGCCCCCCCCAAAAAAAAGATTGAAATAATGCAGGAATAATGGCTACTTTTTCACCCACAGATGGCAAGACTTCAAATATCACCTGAAACAAAAAATGGCTGACAGGGCTAGGCATGCAAGGGGGACAGGTGGGGGTCCCACCCCTGTGTCATTGGAGTTTAATGATTTGGAAGAGCTGGCACAGGGGTGTGTGCAGGATGTGGAGGTGTTTGGGGTGTCCAACATGGATACGGACATGCCAGACTTTGCGGCTCCTCATGTTGTCCCAGGTAAATGTTGTGATGTAACCAACTCTGAAATGTTATTGTGACAATATGTAGATTGTAATGAGACACAGGCGGATGAGTCTGCTCCAGAGGGGAGCCTTGGCCGCAGAATTTCTGCTGGCTCTGCAGGGGAGGAACCAGTACATCCGGCTGAGGACCCTGCAGAAGCCAGTCCTGGGCAATCCCCCTCGCAGGCAGTGGCACTCCTCACAGAACTCAATTTTAAATCGGATTCCCATACGGAGATTCTGCAGAGGATGGTCGCCAGTCTGCTATGGGTGGCTGAGGCCCTGGAGCAAAATGCGGCGGCCAACGTGACCATTGGTCAGGCCCTGGCTGAAAATACCAGGGCCAACATCCGAATCGCCAATGCCCTGGAGCAGCTCGTTCGCCAGCACATGGTGGAGCCGACCTCCCTTCCTGCCGGAACATCAGGATCCTCCACCTCTGGCACAACAGCCATTCCTCCAAATGTGCCTAGCCCTGTGCCTAGTCCAGAGGCCACAACATCTGCCTCTGGACAGGCCAGCCAGAGGACATCCCGGAGCCGGTCTGGTGCCCACCCTACCCCAGCCAAACGGGGAAAGAAACGATGGCAGCACTGGCTACTTTGCCCACACACCTTCGGTGCTTGCCCCATATTCCTTTCTGGCCAAAACTTCCCTCTCCTTTCTTGTGAATTGTTTTTAATATTTTTTTTGTTTTTGTGCAAAAAATATCATTTAAACCAAAAATATGTGTCAAATATTAGTGGGTAACAAGGACCCCAAAAATGTACGTGACAATGCACATGATTTGTTTAAAAATGTGTTTGGCAAATAAAACCTACAAATTGTTCTCAACTGTATTGTGACATTAATTGACAATTGTTTTATAGTTAATTCTGTCCCACAAGGGAAAAACGAAATCTGACTTTGGGACTTTAAAAAAATCAAGGGTTAAAACAAAATGTTACTTTAAAAAACACTTTGGAATAAATGTTAAAAAAAAAAACAGACCAATGCAAAAGGTTACAATACACACAAAGATGATTACAATATTCTTACAAAATGCAAAAATACTAAACAAATTGTAAAATACATTACTACCAAAAAACGCTAATTGATTGTGTAATCCTGAAATTAGCAGGCGAGAATTTCAGCTGCGTACGGTTTTGTGCTATTACAAAGTGAAAAAAAAAAAAAAATACAAGCTGGTTTTCAATCCAAAGTTGACTGTTTATCTGACAAGCCGTGATAAATCGTTGAAACATCGTGGAGGCCCGGGCAAAAGGACAAGGCCATCGCCATTGTGGTCGAGTAATCCAGACCCTAAGCTGTGCGAGCAGTTTGAACGGAAAGAGGATCAGCCAGTGACGTATGAGTTGGTACAAACACATTGGACGTTCGCATGAGCTAATTAATGTACGCCCCAAAAACGCCTCGCCACGCCTGCGTTTTCCCATCTCCACCCCCGTCACCACCCAAAAACGGCCTGTTCTGTCAATCATATTTGACATGTCACTTCCTGTTCGCAATTTGCCGAACGAGTGAAAAAAAACTCGCAATCTGCCGTACGCACATGTGCAGTGTTACACCGGCGCATGCACGGTGTCACAACATCGGAACGCAACGAGCGTACTGCTGTTAACGAGCGGCTCTGAATGAGGGCCACTGTTCAATGTCAATCACACTGAAATCTTGGTGTATTTCCCTTACTATTCAGGAAGAATTAGCTTAAAGGGTTAATCAGCTCTTTTAAAAAAAAACTTATGAAAAAGAGCTGCCTTGTATGACAGAGATAAAGCTGAAGATGATAAATATTCCCTTGGGAGCCAGTTGAAAATGACATATTTATATTTATATACTTTGATTACTTTTTGAGTTACATCTAACTTTCTACACTTTTATTTTTGCAAAGCATTTGATTTCTTTTTTAGACTGCTGTCAGTTAGAAAAACAAAACAACCTTTTTTTAATCTCTTATATAAGCCATATTGCGGTACCATATGGTGACACAGTGATTAATGTATAATAGACAAAATCTAGTTCATTATCCTACCTTCTGATTAATATGGTGAAATATTTTTCTGTCTGCTTTCTATAGTTAGAGTTAAATGCCACTTAAAATACAGTTAGAAAGAAGCATCGATGATAAATTGAGTGGCAAAATTATACAAAAGTGCCACATGAGCACACCTGTGCCACACAGAGCCATCATCATTTTGAAATGATACTTGAAATATTATAAAGATTAAACAGTAATAAAAAGATCAGTAAAAAGGTCTGAGCTAATAATGAAAGGTGTATGTAAGGAGCCTGCTTTTTATTGGAAATTGATGAATCCAAATATTTTGCTTACATAAAAAAATGGTACTGTACAGTATGTCATACACACCTCCCAACTAGGGGACTAATTCATTACAGATCGGTATTGTGATCACGCATGCAGGTCTGTTGCGAAAATATGGTAATGACTGCAATCGCAAAACTATTATAGAGATGCCCAAAGCCAGCATAGATACCCACTGCCGCTTTCGCACATCCGCAATACTTAGCAATCCTGCGTATACATCGGGAACATCGAGTAACATCAGCCCCTCAAGCACAACTACAACAGGTCTGACCTTACTCAGAAATTGCTGACCTCGTTGCACGCAGTGAGTTGCCTATGCCGTCGCAGTGGATAATTTATGCATGCCCCTGTAATGGGGTTCAAACTGACTGGCACGCCTCCGTTTCGCCCGACCAGCCCCCCGCCAACACCCCCAAATGCTCACTTCCTGTCAATCACTCTGTGATGGGTCTGTGTGGTTTCTGTGATCGCAGTGTGATCACAATAATGTTTTTGCGCCAGGGCCGGATTAAGGCTTGTGGAGGCCCCGGGGCAACTAAGTTGTGGGGGCAACTAAGTTGTGGGGGCCCCCTCAAAGCCACATGGCACCTGTGCCTACCCCCAAGACACACAACGCCTGTCCCCCCCTCCAACCCCATATGGATCCTCTCTCACCTGAATCCTGATGTGTCCCGGTCAGCAAAGCTGCTCCTGGGTTCCCTGCTCAGTGTCACGGACATGTGTCACATGGCGCTGATGAGGGGACTCGGGAGCCGCTCTGAGTCTGTGCTGCATGCAGCAACACTGAAAACAGCTGCAGCTTCTGAGCCCGGCCCCCATCCGGGAACAGGTGCCGCTGGACACCTGTTCTTGGCAGGGTTACATAGACCCTGTGTGGAGGCCCCTATATATGTGGGGGCCCCAGGACGACTGCCCCCATCGCCCCCCCCTTAATCCGGCACTGCTTCACGCACAAGCACTGCGATGCATGTGCAGTACTCAACAATCGGTCGTCTGCATGCATAATCGCAATAGCGATCCATAATGAATCAGGCCCTAGATGCAGACAAGGACACGTATCACTCAAAAACAAAGGTGTTAGGCGTTTAGCAGGGCACATTCTGGGGAGATGTGAAAATAAGGAAGTGATTCTTTAGCGGGGCGTACAGGAAAAATTTAAACAGTACTGTACAATTCTACTGGATTAGGCCAGGCAGTGTAGAAATAACACAAGGAAAAGAAAAGAGCCAAAATAGCTCTCAAAAAGAGCAATCATTCAGTTGTCCTCAGACAAGGAGAGAATAGCAGTCTGTGAGTAAAGAGAGCAAAACTCTTTTATATACTGTATGTAAACAAGTCAATGACTCCAGGCAGGTTACATCTAAGAACACTAAGGGGCATTTTATCCAATTATCGGGACTTGGTCCGAAAATTATAAATTCTTATCTCTTTAGTTGTAATATCAACATCAATACATCTATTTCAGATATATTAAATGGGTAAATATATGGTGGTCTGTCTGCTAATTGAGACATTAATGTAAATTTCACATATGATCATGATCTCACTTAGATGTAATCAGTTTGTCCTATTTTTCCAATACTAATTTTGTAGCCATCAATACAGCACAGGAGTGTGCCCTGATAGGAGTCTTTTCTTTTTTTTTCTCTCCTCTTCTAAACCTTGACAACCTGACAATCTCGTCAGGTTCAGCATGTGCGGGGATGAGGGATGTGCCGGGACTGAACGAATGAACGACTGAACGTTCAGTCTAGGCACATCACTAGCTATACAAACGAGAGCACGATTGCAATGTCGTAATCGTGCTCTCGTTTGTATATCTACAAGTGGATACCCGCCTTAAGATTCGAGTATGGTCAAGTTAGCAATCTCTGGAGAGTTTGGGGATTTTTTTCCACTAGCAAATTTACTAATGACAAACTCAGGAGAGAAATCTCATAGGCTAAACTCGAGAAACTTTTCACTAGTGAAGATAGGATTCAGAAATTTACCAAGATGAAAGTTTATAAACTCTCATGAGAACGGACAATACTCCTGTAAAAATTTGTGAAATCAATTCACCTGCCTGTGAGCTGCAAGTTTGGCAGAAACATGCACAGATCAGTGTGATTCATGTATGTTTCTGCCTGTGCTTTTCACATCACCTTTTATGTTTGTTTATTATTCATGTATTTTTTCACATATATTTTAACCTCTCATTCCACACTTAATGATTACTGACACACAGCTATACTTTACACTGCACTGACACTCTTTTTCCATTTTCGTGTGATGCCCTGGGGGGGTCCTGGGCTGGACGTTTTTTGGGGTGCACTGCGCCCCGGACGTGAACCTCTTAGTGTTAGGGACTGCTGGTAACAGAGAAGCCGTGACGTGGCCCAGCAGCCTCCCATGTATTTGCAAATGCATGCAACTAATATCTCTGAATTTCTATGACCATATAGTCTTCATATATTGTTGCAGGTATTATTCAGTGTGCTGAGGTACAATAGGGGGTTAAATCCCCCTCCTTTTTCTACTTGGTATGACCCCTCCCTTTCATGCACCTGATTAGTACTGCTAGATTGATTGAGCAGCTGCCATTTTTGTTTGTTTGTTATGAGTTGCATGAAGGAGCCAGCATTAGTAGGGCATGCTGGTTCTAGTAGTGCTAGTTGGAGTTCCCAGGGGTGACTCCCAGGTAAGCTGGCTCTCAATTTGGATGCATTTATGTATGTGCCTTTATCATGAGGCCTTACATTTGACAAAATTATATATGTGTCTTTATCATGAGGCCTTATAATTGGTATAATTTACATTTGGGGTGAGCGTTTGGGCGTAGGGCCCCCGGGACTGGTCTGGCTGGGCCTCCTCAGGGCATCACCACTTAATACACATAGTTGCTTTTCACATCACCTTTTATGTTTGTTTATTATTCATGTATTTTTTCACATATATTTTAACCTCTCATTCCACACTTAATGATTACTGACACACAGCTATACTTTACACTGCACTGTCACTCTTTTTCCATTTTCGTGTGATGCCCTGGGCTGGACGTTTTTTGGGGTGCACTGCGCCCCGGACGTGAACCTCTTAGTGTTAGGGACTGCTGGTAACAGAGAAGCCGTGACGTGGCCCAGCAGCCTCCCATGTATTTGCAAATGCATGCAACTAATATCTCTGAATTTCTATGACCATATAGTCTTCATATATTGTTGCAGGTATTATTCAGTGTGCTGAGGTACAATAGGGGGTTAAATCCCCCTCCTTTTTCTACTTGTAAATAGTAAATAAAAAGGTTAATTGAAAATAAAAAAAATTACGTAGGGTCCCCCTCAAAAGCATAACCAGCCCCAGACTGCTCAGCCAGTCCTGGTTCCTAAAATGATTGGGAACAAAATGAGTAGGGTTCCCCCCGTAATTTAGGAACCAGCACCTGGCTGCAGGGCTAGTGCTGGTTTTAAATATAGGGGGGGAAAAATGCATAGGGGTCCGACTATATTTAAAAACTGCACTAGACCCAAACCAACCGGGGTGTAATGCCACAGCCAGGAGACCCTATTATCAGGTCTCCATGGCCAAAGCATTCTCCCCCAAAGCCGGTCAGCCCAAGCTGGGGATCTCAGGGGAGGTGAGGACCTCTGCAAGAAGGAGTCCCCCCCTCTCCCGAAAAACCCAGGCTTGGTTTGAAGCCCAGGGTTTGTCTCATGTAGAATCCAATGGGTTTACCTGAAAAAAAAGATGTGATACTCACCTCCATCCTCGCGCTGCTCTCCGTAGCATCCCTGGGATTAGCTGGCGGGCCGTGGGGTTTCACGAAGCTGCCCGTCAGCTGTTATTCACGAAGTATTGGTATGTGTGACAACACACACCAACACTTGTCCGTATGGGTTCACTTACTTGGTTTGTTATGTTGCCAAGTCCAGGTATGGAGAGCAGCATGAGGATGGAGGTGAGTATTACATCTTTTTTTCAGGTAAACCAATTGGATTCTACATGGGACAAGGGGACAGACCAGCTGGCACAGGTAAGTATGTGTGAACGGGATAGGTAGGAATGTAATAAAGCTGTACTATTTATGGTGTGTGTGTTCTGTCTTTTTCTAACTATTTATTTTACAGTGGGGGTACAGGTGCCAGCTGCCTGCTGGCACTTGTAGTTCCACAAGTGCCAAAGGGTAGGCATGCTGGCACCTGTAGTTCAACTGTAAAACACAATATTTTGGAACTATTTAACACATTATTACCCCCGTACCCACAGACCAGGGGTGTGGGGAAGAGCCTCCCCTGAGACCGGCTTGGGCTGACCGGCTTAGGGTGTGAATGTTTTGGCCAATGACACCCGATAATAGGGTCTCCTGGCTGTGTCATTACCGGTTTGGGTCCGGAGCTGGTTTTAAATATAGAGGGACCCCTACGCAATTTTTCCCCCCCTATATTTAAAACCAGCACTGGCTCTGCAGCCAGGTGCTGGTTCCTAAATTACAGGAGAACCCTACTCATTTTGTTTCTCGTCATTTTAGGAACCAGGACTGGCTGACAAGTCCAGGGCTGGTTATGCTTTTGGGGGGGGGACCCCACGTAATTTTTTTTGCATTTAACCCTTTTTTTACAGCTATAACACACAAGCAGCCTTCACATATCTCACATATCTCACTGATATATGCAGGCTGCTTGCTCGTGAGAAAACACTGCAATCTCAGGTGAGTAATCTCTTTCAAAACTTGCTACTCGGGGGAGAAATCTCGATCTGCTTCACCATCGGCCATCTCATTCTCAGCTAAACTCACTTCTTTGTATATTTGTAAGTTTCAGAAGCCTCAAATCACCCGAGTTTCGGCAATGCTAATCGAGTTGAAAAAAAAAAAGCTTGATCAGACCCGAATCTTAGTAAATTTACCCCATATAGTAGTCTCAGGCCAGCAACTTTATTTTGTTTCTCATCACATATCAGCAAATTTCCATTATCTTGTCATGTTAAGGTGCGTACATACTAGACGATTTTTATGCATCAGAAAGTCGTCTAGTGTCTATGCTCTATGTCGTCCGGTGCGCACTCTTGGGGGGTCTTCAGCTGCATCGTCAGGTCGGCCTTACACGCATACCAACCTGACAATGTGGCTGACGACCCCATGCAGCGGGATGCGACAAATCAGTGTACACGCCACCCGATATGTTGCCCCCCTGGGTGGGGGGAGGTCGCCTCGCTGGATACACACGTCATTTAGTGTGTACCCAGCTTGAGTTAATGAGGTTCATGATAGAAGCTTTGAGTCTCTTTTCGCACAATATTACATAGAAAATGTTTTCTCTTTTTGTTTTTTATCTTTCTTAATATTTTTTTTTACTATGCAATAAATAACACAGAGTATTGCTTATGAAGACTTTAATCAAATATCACTGTTTTGCCCTAAACATTTTTATGACTTGCAAATAAATAGATTGATAACCATTTTGAACACATATTTTATTGCACTTACATTCGGGGACTTTTATATTGTAACAAATAAACTTATAACAAGGTTCATCTCTTTGCTGTAGCTAAAATTCAATATAGAACGAAGCATTGCACATATTACTTTAGAAAAGGCCATGATCATTTAAAAGTAGGTCAAACTGCACATCTCATATAATTGCAATTATAAACATCCCTTTTAGCTCACAATGAAGCAACATGTATTGATACAAAGCAGTGGTATGGAGCAGCACTCACTCTACTCATGCAGACAGTACAATTAGCCCTCAGTTCACTTATGCTCCATTGCTATTTTATTTTACCCTACATACTACAGTTTTCATTAACCATATTTTTGCTGATTACCATAGCAGCTGGTTATCCAGAGTGTGAGCTCTGTGGTAGAGCTAAAATTATTTGGCCTACTCAAGGACCTTGAACTCGTTTACAGTACAAATGCTAGTTCCTTCTTATTTGTTTACCATGGCCGCCCCCGGGCAGCAGACCTTGAACTTGTCTTTGTGGTTTATAGTCCGCAGTCTCGGTTCTAAAATGCATTACAGTAAACTATAATATGGTGCCTGACAAGCTTAAATGGTCAAGTTTATATTTTAACAGGTCTTAATTTGAACAGTAACACTGCAAAGTCTGAGCTCATACTTTACTGTTTACATGGATAATTGAAAACCACTTGTCTGGTATTGTCACATGGGATGTGTCCGCAGCCAACTGGGATTTCACTGACACAGTGTAATTGCCTGCAGTTGGAGCTATGGACCTGTCACCACGGGATCGGTAAGTAACACCGCCCGGTGAATGAAGATCCCAACTAGGGTAAGTAAGTACCCTAACCCTAACCCTCCCTTAGTAGTGCCTAACCCTAACCTCCTCCCCTAGTGCCTAACCCTAACCTCCCCCCAGGGGTGCCTAAACCTAAACCCCTCTCCGCACCCTAAACCTAACCCTCCTGGGGGGGTGCCTAACCCTAACCTCCCCCTGGTGGTGCATAACCCCCCTTCCCTTAGTCTAATCCTAGCCCTCCCGGGGGGGTGCCTAACCCAAAGTCCCCCTGGGAGTCCCTAAACCTAACCCCCTGCCCCCGCGGCTAAGAGCTCCTGATGCCCGGCTTACCTACTTTCCGTATGCCGGGTGTCGGGATTTCGGCGTGGGGCTAATGACAGGCATCGGTATTTAGACACCTATCATTAGTCCCATGCCGGGCTTTCATTGTCGGAATTTCGGCGGTCAACATTTCGACCGCCGGGTTCCTGACTACATCCCGTCACCACCAAATCTTTTTTCTGGTTGGTAATCCAGCAGGTTTTCCTGTGGAATGAAAATGCAGTTTAGCATATTTACATATAGTTACATGTAAAAAAATCAGAATGGTGATTTGGATCATGTTAGGATTGAAAATAGGCCTTTTGCAGTGATATTTTAATGGGTTGTGCCTTTAATAAATCTGGCAGTTTGAACATTATTTTACCACTTGTGCCCACTCCGTACTGGCTGGCCACACAGAGGTGCCTTATGTGCCTTGGGGTGATACACAGTTATAGTTGTATAGTAGCTACAGAATGCCCAGCAAGTTATCAGACTCGCTGGGTGTGGTTCTCTGCAGCAGTGTGCGTGAGCCTCTTAATCCACTTGGAATCTAAAACACTAATACCTGGACTTCCCCAAATCATACTGCTTATCCCTAGACCCTTTATTATAGGGAGTCCGATTCCCACAATCCCAGACACACCCTAGGTTGGCCTTAGATAGAGTCTCCTCAGCTATAGTCAACAGTTCTAAGGGGTCAGATATTGTTATGACCATTTTCACACCGTTAAATCCTCAGTGCTATTATTACTCCAGGTTGTATAGCTTTTTACAGCCCAGAACAATATGGACCCACATATCCAGTGGCAAACGCAGGATTTCTAGAGGGGGGTTTCCAAATGCCTGATTTTAGAGTGAGTGTGGCCAGTCCATGAAGAGGCCATAATTAGCACTTAACCAACTTTAATATGCATCATACAAAGTGTATTGTGTGTCATAATTCCAGCAGATACAGGACCAGCGATCACAGTAAGCCATTAGGTGCGGCAGTAGGTCCATCCTGACTGAGCTGAATGTTTTCATTTTAGATGTGGGCACCATTCCAAGAACATGCAGCACTAGTAAAATTCTATTATATTTCTATTTCTATTGTGGTAATGGTGTGGGCCAGGGAGAGGGGTTTCCAGGCAGACGGAAACCCCCCCTGTGTTTGCCTATGATATCTTAAGTATTGAGCCTGGAAAAGAGGTGGTTAATTCCTGCATTTGTTCCATAAAAATTGGAGCTAGCTCTGTGGGTGATGTTTGTGCTACCCACAGTTTTGTCTGTGCATAGCATTTGTGAGTTAAATGGTGGATGTTATGTGATCATCTCCAATCATTTTAAAAGGTTGGCTCCCCTGCCTATAATGCTATTGTTTCCATAAAACACACTGACAGCTGACAGGGGTGTGGTGGTGGTTGTTATTGCTGGCCATTTAAGGGACATGTGACCAAGACCCTACCTATAATTACCCAGAGTCCCTCACAGTAATGCAATGGATAATTTTCATACACAAGATAAGTACATACATTTACCCAACATTGTTCTATTTACATCAGTATTGCACAGACATCCTATTCTCACCACAAAAACACAAGAAAATGCATATGTACTGTATGCCCAATTCAGCTTGTTTCAGACCTCCTATCAAATAACAGATAATCATATGTATGAGCTCAAAAATAAAAACAATGAAGCTTTAGTCAATCTCTTCATGAGAAATGCTGTCATGCATGGCGTAGCCACCTGGCACACAGACATCCAGATGCATTAAATGGACTGCTGAGCATGACCTCTGATTTAGATATATCTCCATGTAATATGCTTAAAAATGCATCTGCTTTATTAAAGCTACAAAAGTGCCACTACCTAGTCAGGGCAGATCAAGTCTTCATTACAGCTGATCAATAGTGATGTGTGCACACCACACAGAACATAAACCCCAGCTGGAAAAGTATTTTGGGACTTTCATAGATGATTACTCCAGATACAGGTAAACATAAGTAATGGAGCACAAAGGCACGGTTCTAGAATTACAGTGAGCACATAGCAACATCAATTCACTAAATCCAGCACAAGCCTGCAATACTGGGAACTGATTACCGAGGAGAGTATGGAGCTGCTGTAGATTTGCGTGTAATTTGCTCTAAATATGCAGGTGACGAAAAAATGATGCAATTTATGCAGCTTGCACATATCCAGATACCACTGGCAAAACTATAGGGTGATCCAAGTGTGCACCGAACCACCTATTAGTCACATCATGGACACAGCAATTTATTTCAATTGCATAACTACAAGTTTGAAGCCCCTCACACACTGCACAAACAGTTACATAATTGTACCTCGAAGGTGGCGCAGTTGTGCCTCTTGCCGCTCTGTTTGGGGACATCTCTGCTTGTAAGGAGCAATATGATGTCACATCGCACTCCTGCATAATACCAGCAGTCATTGTGGAGTATCCAAGATGCTCGAGCAACTGAGGAGCAGCAGCTGCACTAGCAGCCCGAAGGACGCCGACAGTCAGAGGAGGATCAATTTGACTGAAGTACTAATTAAGTCACGTGTGCTTAAGCATGGATATCCTTGTAACCTGTACTGTTAGGGTGCCTTGAGGACCAAGTTTAGGAAACACTTGCTTAACTAATGGTAGCAAACTGACAAGGAAACATACTGTAAGATCTAGTGAAAGGTTAGAACTGGGACAAGCTATTACCGAATGTCTAGTTTTGACTTAATGAAGAGCGGTTTGGTTTTGCTGAAAACTGAACACACCCGGGGTGTTCTGAGTTGAACTGAATCCCAGGTCAGAGACTTTGGGGTTCTGGGTATAACCTAGTCCCCACTCAGGATTTCTCACCAAGTTCAAAACTCAAATCTGAAAAACCGTTCTTGCTTATTTTGGATTGTATTTAAGTCCCTTGCTCAGGATTTCAGGTGCTGTAAGGTGGCCATAATTGACTGGAAATGACTGGAAATAAATGTTATTGATGTTAATAATACTATAAGAACAAAAACAGGTCCAATTTACATGATTTTGGCTGTTTTTATACATTTTTAAAGAACTCCAAAACCTGAAACCAAACCAAAACACTTGTGGTTGGTTTTGCCAAACCCAAAACACCACGTTGATTTAGAACCAAAACCAAAAACGGCTACTGCACACATCTCTAGTTTTGACTATGCAAGATATATCCAGCTCAGCAATGACAGCATATTTGCCTCTGACTCTAGGATAAAACAGTACTATAGGTGTTAGGTTTAAGCAAGGCGTGTGTTTGTGTTAGTAGTAGATGCTAAAGTTACAGTACACAATTTTTATACAATATAGTACTTTATTGAAGTATCAAGGTACCTCTAAGATACAGGGGCGGATTGGGATGGAAAACCAGCCCGGGAAATTTCTGCAGCAGCCCTAAGTGGGAGGAGGTGGAGTCTGTGAAGGGGGCAGGATCTGATGACATATCTAAATGGATCGGATGGTATATAGGGGGCAAGTGGAGGAGAGACAGCAAGAAATCTCAGAGAGAGATGGGGAAGGTAGAGAAACAAACGAGAAAGATAGAAAGAGAGAGACGAAAGATGTTTTTTTCTTCATCATTTATCAATGTACAATCCCATCTCCTCTATATAATAATAATAATAATAATAATAATAATTAATAATGCCACATATCAGTGCATGCTGGGGGCTGTTTTATTCCCCCTCACATCACTGTATAGTGCCTTCACCTCAATATAATATTAATACCACATATCAGTGTGTGCTGGTGGCTGTGTTATTCCCCATTCTATATCACTGTACTGTCCCATGTCACCTATAAAATAATAGTACCACATATCAGTATGCTAGGACCTGTATTATTCCCCCTCATATATCACTGTACAGTCCCCTCTCCCCTATATAATAATACCAAATATCAGAGTGCACTGGGAGCTGTATCCCCCCTTCTCATATATCACTGTACAGTCCCCTCTTCCCTATATATTAATAACAATACCACATATCAGTGTGTGCTGGGAGCGGTGTTATTTCCCCTCATATATCAGTGTACTGCCCCTCTCTCCTATATAATAATAATAAAATATATCAGTGTGTGATGGGAGCTGTGTTATTCCCCCTCATATATCAGTGTACTGCCCCTCTCTCCTATATAATAATAATACCATATATCAGTGTGTGCTGGGAGCTGTGTTATTCCCCCTCATATATCACTGTAGAGTCCCCTCTCCCCTATATAATACCACATATCAGTGTGTGCTGGGGGCTGTATTATTCCCCCTTTTATGTCACTGCACTGTTCCCTCTCCCCTATATAATATCAATGTCACATATCAGTGTGTGTGTGTGTGTGTGTGTGTGTGTGTGCTGGCAGCTGTGTTCAGCCCCCCGCCAGAGGGTCACTTACCTTACCAGCCTTTATCCAATCCTGGTCTCACTGCTCCACCAGCCGTGTTCAGATCGAAGAGCAGTTCAGCCAGTGACGATGAGCAAGCTGTGCTGTCTAATGAGGAGGCCACACTGGAGTGAGACACCTGGTGGTGGGGAGAGGTAACTGCAAGGCAGTGTTACTGGAAGTCCTGAGAGACCATGCTGTCTGCATGGCCCAGCCGCCTGACATCTTCGGCTTCTCCACCGCTGCCGCTTCTAACATGCGCGGCCACAGCAGTGAAGGCCCTGATGGGGCTGTTAATGACAGAGATGTCCGGCCCAGCAGGAAGTACCCCGGTTTCCCAGCTGCCCAATCCGCCCCTGCTAAGATATACCTAACCCAATAGTTGAACACAGCTATCACATCTATAATGTTTGGATGGGACAGTTGAGAGATTACCAAATAAGGAAAACCTGTAATGCTGTTTTAACTTCAACTCTAATTGTAACCGAGGCAACTAATAGGTAGATAGGCTTTAGGTAATTAGGAAAGTGCTGGACTAATATGTAGCAGTTGTTAAATTTCTACAATACAAATAAGCATTTAGAGTCTACTGCCTGTAGCAACTTATTAGAATAGTTATATGGGACCTTTGAAGTGAATATATATCTCTCAAGGATGTCCCCTCAAATTTGGGTTTGCAACATTCAAGCCTACCATTATTGGGGAACCTCAATTTCAACAATTTTCAAAAGTTTGTAAATTGGTCAACATTATGATTGTATTATTGTAAGATATCAATATAAATATATATATATATTAGGGGTGAGCGGGTTCGGATTTCTGAAATCCGAACCCCCCCCGAGCCCCCCCGATCCGAGGCCGATCCGAGTCAGGCCCCGACTTTTCCCGCCTGACTCGGATCTGAAATCGATGAAAAATGCCATTATCCCGCCTTCCGGGTCTCGCGGGTTTTGGATCCTATATAAGGTACCCGCGTCGGCGCCATTTTCTCACTCGGCTGTGGACAGTGAAGAGGGAGGGTGGGAGTTAGGGCTGGCTGGGCTGTGTAGTGTAGTGCAGAGTAGTGTTGTGCTGTGCTGTGCTGCGCTGTGCTGCTGTTGTCCATAGGGGCTGTGTCCACTACTTCAAAGTCCATAGGGGCTGGCTGTGTTGTGCTGTGCTGCTGTTATCCATAGGGGCTGTGTCCACTACTTCAAAGTCCATAGGGGCTGGCTGGACTGTGTTGTGCAGTCAGTTGTCAATAGGGGCTGTGTCCACTCCAAAGTCCTGTGCAGTGTCCCAGTCCTAAAGGGGTGCTGTAGTGTTGTCCAGGGGGTGCTCTGTCCATCAGGGGTGCTCCCCCCAAGTGCTAAAAAAAATATATTTTTCTGTGTATGTAAATTGTGTGCGCAGTGCATCAACAAAGTAGTGCCAAGCGTGCGCCTGTGTCATAAGTAAAGGGCCGGCTGGCTTGACCACTAAAGGGTGCTGTAACCCCCAAAGTACACTCCAAACCAAATAAAAAAATATTTTCTGTGTTTGTGAATTGTGTGCGCAGTAGCCGTACGTGCATCAACAAAGTAGTGCCAAGCGTGTGCCTGTGTCATAAGTAAAGGGCCGGCTGGATTGACCGTTAAAGGGTGCTGTAACCCCCAAAGTACACTCCAAACCAAATAAAAAAATATTTTCTGTGTTTGTGAATTGTGTGCGCAGTAGCCGCATGTGCATCAACAAAGTAGTGCCAAGCGTGCGCCTGTGTCATAAGTAAAGGGCCGGCTGGCTTGACCATTAAAGGGTGCTGTAACCCCCAAAGTACACTCCAAACCAAATAAAAAAATATTTTCTGTGTTTGTGAATTGTGTGCGCAGTAGCCGCACGTGCATCAACAAAGTAGTGCCAAGCGTGCACCTGTGTCATAAGTAAAGGGCCGGCTGGCTTGACCGTTAAAGGGTGCTGTAACCCCCAAAGTACACTCCAAACCAAATAAAAAATTTTTTTTAATGTTTTTGTGAATTGTGTGCGCAGTAGCCACACGTGCATCAACAAAGTAGTGCCAAGCGTGCGCCTGTGTCATAAGTAAAGGGCCGGCTGGCTTGACCATTAAAGGGTGCTGTAACCCCCAAACTACACTCCAAACCAAATAAAAAAATATTTTCTGTGTTTGTGAATTGTGTGCGCAGAAGCCGCACGTGCATCAAGAAAGTAGTGCCAAGCGTGCGCCTGTGTCATAAGTAAAGGGCCGGCTGGCTTGACCGTTAAAGGGTGCTGTAACCCCCAAAGTACACTCCAAACCAAATAAAATTTTTTTTTATGTTTTTGTGAATTGTGTGCGCAGTAGCCGCACGTGCATCAACAAAGTAGTGCCAAGCGTGCGCCTGTGTCATAAGTAAAGGGCTGGCTGGCTTGACCATTAAACGGTGCTGTAACCCCCAAACTACACTCCAAACCAAATAAAAAAATATTTTCTGTGTTTGTGAATTGTATGCGCAGTAGCCGCATGTGCATCAACAAAGTAGTCCCAAGCATGCGCCTGTGTCATAAGTAAAGGGCCGGCTGGCTTGACCGCTAAAGGGTGCTGTAACCCCCAAAGGGCACTCCAAACAAAATTTAAAAAAAATTCTGTGTTTGTGAATTGTGTGCTCTGTGGCTGCACGTGCATCAACAAAGGAGCAGCGCCAAGCGTGCGCCTGTGTCCCATAAGTAAAGAGCCGGCTGGCTCATTTCTTAAAGGCTGGTGTAACCCACAAAGTGCACTACTCTCCAGCAAAAATAAAAAAATATTTTCTGTGTTTGTGTGCGCCTTAGCCGCACGTATATATCAATATAACATAAATGGAGGACCAAACTTTCTCCGATAAAAATAAAATAGGGAAAGATCAAGAACCACTTCCTCCTAGTGCTGTTGCTGCTGCTGGGATTTGTTCATCATCCCAGAGAGGAAGTAGGAACACCACTACTTTTACTAAACAATTGACCCTCCAACAGTCCCTAGTGATGAGGATGAAGTACGACAGCAGTCATCCTGAAGCAAAACAAATAACTGAGGCCTTGACTGCTATGTCGGTGTTAGACGTGCGTCCGGTATCCGCCATTAGTGCAGTGGGATTTAGACAATTGATGGAGGTAGTGTGTCCCCGGTTCCAAATCCCGTCTAGATTCCACCTGCATCCTCAAAGCAGCAGCGACAAGCGTGCGTCTGTCTGTTAAAGGGTGGTGTAACCCTCAAAGTGCGCTCCACAAACAATAAAAAAATTCTTCTTTTTTTTTTTCTTTGTGAAATGTGTGGGCTGTAGCCGCACCTGCATCCTTAAAGCAGCAGTGACAAGCATGCGTCTGTCTGTTAAAGGGTGGTGTAACCCTCAAAGTGCGCTCCACAAACAATAAAAAAATTCTTCTTTTTTTTTCTGTCTTTGTGAATTGTGTGGGCTGTAGCCACACTTGCATCCTCAAAGCAGCAGCGACAAGCGTGCGTCTGTCTGTTAAAGGGTGGTGTAACCCTCAAAGTGCTCCAAAAAATAAAAAACTAATTTTTACGTGTTTGTGACTTGTGTGCGATGTAGCCACACGTGCATCAACACAGTAGCAGCACCAAGCGTGCGCCTGTGTCATAAGTCAAGGGCCGGTTTGGACATCTGGTCCGGACTGAAGGACGTGCCAACAATTTCTGACAAGTCTACTGTCACTGCATATGATACTGTCCTCAAAGCAGCAGCGACAAGCGTGCGTCTGTCTTTTAAAGGGTGGTGTAACCCTCAAAGTGCGCTCCACAAACAATAAAAATATTCTTCTTTTTTTTCTGTCTTTGTGAAATGTGTGGGCTGTAGCCGCACCTGCATCCTTAAAGCAGCAGTGACAAGCGTGCGTCTGTCTGTTAAAGGATTACATCGGTGACAGCATCCAAGTAGGCATGTCAGACAGTCCGTACCTGTACTGGCAGGAAAAAGAAGCAATTTGGATGTCCCTGTACAAACTGGCTCTAGTTTACCTGAGTTGCCCCCCCTCCAGTGTGTACTCCGAAAGAGTGTTTAGTGCAGCCGGGAACCTTGTCAGCGAAAAGCGTAGGAGGTTGCTTCCACAAAATGTGGAGAAGATGATGTTCATAAAATGAATTATCAACTCTTCCAGGGAGACCAGCCTCCAGAACGTACAGAGGGACCTGTGGTTGTGGATTCCAGCGGGGACGAATTAATACTCTGTGAGGATGAGGATGTACACAACACTGAAGAGGGTGAGGAATCGGTGGATGAGGAGGATGAGGATGACATCTTGCCTCCGTAGAGCCAGTTTGTGCAGGGACAGATTAATTGCCAGCTTGTTTTGTGGGGGCCCAAACGAACCAATCATTTCAGCCACAGTCGTGTGGCAGACCCTGGCGCTGAAATGTTTGGTTTGTTAAAGTGTGCATGTCCTGTTTATACAACATAAGGGTGGGTAGGAGGGCCCAAGGACAATTCCATCTTGCACCTCTTTTTTTTCTTTGAATTATGTACTGTTTGGGGCCTAGTTTTTCAAACTGCCATCCTGTCTGCCACTGCAGTGTCACTCCTAGATGGACTACGTGTTTGTGCCGCCCACTCGTATCTCTTAGTATAGTCATCCAGCTACCTCGGTGCAACCTTTTGGATATAAAAACACTATTGTGAGGTGTGAGGTGTTCAGAATAGACTGGAAATTAGTGGAAATTAAGGTTATTGAGGCTAATAATAGCATAGGAGCAGAAAAACCTACAAATTCTGTGATTTTAGCTGTTTTTATGCTTTTTTTCAAAAAAATACAGATCCAAAACACAAAACCCAGAACCCAAAACACGGAAGGGTGGTTTTGGCAAAACCAATCCAGATCCAAAACACGAAGAAAGATCCAGATCCAAAACCAAAACACAAAACACGAAAAGTGGCCGGTGCACACCCCTAGTGTATATATATATATATATATATTATATATACATACACACATATATATGTGTGTGTGTATATATATATATATATATATATATGTAGACACACACAAATTATATATATATATATATATACACACACATACACAGTACATATACACACATAGCTTTAGGACCCCAGTGCCTTTAATTAATTACATCTTAATTGGTGAAAAAAAAAAAACTGTTTAACACTGCCTCTTACTTTTGTGACGCTGGCACACTGGCTCAGCCACAGCCGCCCTCAGCTGCATCGCGGCCGGCATGTTACAGCTTCCACCCGCCTCTCTTCCTTGCAGCTGTGCGGTTGGGGCCCGCTCGTTCTTCCCAAGTCACGCCCTCTTCTTCCATGCAGCCTGCGCGTCACCCAGTCACTGGGAGTCGCAGGCTGCAACTTGGTATTTGATTGGTCCACCGTCGGCCTGGCAACCCAGCACTGCTCTGCGGCGCCGACGGGGACTGGGGACTGTGCGGCTGCTACTACTGGGAGGGTTGGTTGCAGATCACGGGATTTAATATGCGGCGGGGGGACCGGGAAGACTTGCCCCCAACTCAAAACTTTGCACTGCAGGATCTGTCCAGGGTCGGATTACCGGGGACCCGGCTGCGGGTCCTAAGGGACCCGCCGGGCCCTAGGCGGCTGCCTAAGTTGAATAGCGGTAAATCCGGCCCTGACTGTATATCTGGATACATGTTGGGATTAATATAGGCACATCAATGTGCCTTTTCATGCATGCATGCATCTTTTACTGCTTATATATTTAGAGCACATATATGTCAACCTTTACATGAGGGGGCGATTCAATTCAGCGTGATGCTGAATAGCCCTGGAAAGGAATTCCTGGAGCCATTCCATTGACCAGGCTATAGATTTCTGCTCGCTCCGAGCATAAATCCGACTTACTGTAAGTGCCGGACGTGATGCAGTTTTCCAGTTTAGCACAGCGCTAACAGCTTTGCGGACAACATTTTAGTCAGAGAATGCCGGTTACCATGACTAAACACCCAGCTTAAGGCGCGGTAGCCGGCATTCTCTGACTTAAGTGGTGTTAGTCAGACTTAACAGTGAGGTCAAATGAATAGCACCGGGAACTCCTTCCCAGGGCTACTCAGTGTCCTGCAGAATTGAATCGCCTCCATGGTTTGCATCTGTTTTAGTATTCTCTAGGAATTAACAACCATCAATTGTTTGCCAATGATGGTTGATTATCTTGCCATGGATGGCAGAGATCTGTTGGTTTTCCACCATTGATGGCTCTAAGACCGTGATGGTTTTATTTAGCTAAGCACAGAGGTCATGGAGCTTAGCACAGCCCAAGACAGGCATCTAAGCCCTTTCCCCTTTCCAGATTTGGCCACTTCCTGCCTTTCCCCACAGCAGGGATGTCCATTGATGGATGCAAACCATTTATGGTTCCCAGAAGATGGCCATCACTAGTAGCCTCCTAATGACTGTTTTAGGTGACCATGATCTATGGTCACCATGCAGTGAACTCCAAGTACCTCTACTCTGGTGAGAAACAAGGTGGCTATTATGCATAACTAAACAAAGGAGGGAGCATAAACCACTAGAGGCATAAAAGGCCACTCTTCCATTCTCACTGGTAGCATTAAGGTGATGTAAGAATGTTTAACTAAACCTCATAACAGTGCATTATTTACCTCTTGTCAGGGGCAATCATTTCCAGTCCATTTATTTAAATAAATTACCACCATGTAAAGCAAACTGCTGTGATGCAGAAACCCCCTGGGCATAAACTATGCCCTAGTTCATCATCGAGCTGCCACATAGCTGAAAAGCTCTGTTTAATGTTGGAGGATTGAAAAAGTAACTCTAGAAAATGTCACAGATAAACCACTGCTTCAAATTTGAGGAATGGCCAAAATAATCTACCACTTGGCACGATAAGCAGTATACTAAGACAGCTTTATATCTAGACAGTAAAACTATTTTATTGTGTCATTTTTTAAAGGGAGGACATTTTGATTTCTTAAATTCTCTGAGTTGCGTAGAGAGATTACGAAGGCTGCCTATATGATAAATTAGACTACATTTGTAAAACTGCACATAATCTCATATGATACATTTATTTAAATGGTAAAGTCGCTTCTTGTTTGTATTCTTTTTTTTTTCTGTTTTTCTCCAAAATAAAGTAAAATGATAGCGGTGTTGGTTTGTTAGAGCGTGGTCTGTGTTTTTTTTGGTAAATGGATTTAAATATTATTATTATTTTATTGCTTTAGCATATTTATTTTTTATACTTTATATATTTTTATATACTTTATAGATTTTACTTTGATTATGGAAATATAAGGAAAGCAGCATAAGCAGCATAATATTGCTTTTATTATAGTGTCTTTATTTATGCCTCTGAGGTTTGAGTTAGCCCCTTGTGACACATGAGGAGGGTGCTTCACACTTTGAGTTTGGGGGTGTCACACTTTGTAAAATGTATTTATTTGATTTTTGTATAGAGTCATGTACTGTATGTTGCTGCACCATGATAAGCTTAAAGTGTAACCGAATGCGCTTTTAACATAACTTCTTGAGTAGGAATGTTTGTGGCACACATTTTTGGACGAAAAGCAAAAAAAGCAAGTCACTTTGAGTTTGAGTTAAGGGCTTATTTATGAAGTGTCTGGTTGTAAAACCTGAAACTTCTGTTCATGTTTATGCCCGATATTTAAAAGGGCACTGCTTTTCCTAGCAAGACACGGCTAGTAAAAGCACTGCCCTTTTAAATATCGGGCATAAAAACTAACAGATCTGTCAGGTTTTATAACCCGATACTTCGTAAATAAGCTGCTATACATCTGCCTCACCTGCATTGCAACATGGCTTTACCAAGGTGCACAGTTACTAGCTCTTTCTCTTTTGTTTTACTCCCAATGTAGAATGAGCCCCTTTATGTGTGCATTTTGGGAGCAAATGCATTTAACACTGAATAACACGGGTTGGGTATGAAATCCCGGCATCTGAATAGCTGACGGGTGAAATGCCAATGCTAGAAGCCCGAACAAGCAGAATCCCAACAGCTAGGAAAAGTTCCCTATCCCTACCCCTCTCCCACCACCTAACCCTAACCCTCCCTTAGAGGTGTCTAACCCTAAAACTCCCGGGGCAGCGCCTAACTCTAAATCCCCTGGGGGGAGCTTAAATCTAACCCCCCTTCCAGCACCCTAAACCTAACCCTCCCGGGGGGTGCCTAACCCTAACCTGCCCCTGGTGGCGCCTAACCCTAACCCCCTTTCTCCTAGCCGAACCCTAACCCTCCCCCGGCGGTTGCCTAAGACTAATGTCATGACCACAGTTTCTCGGCATGGTGGTCGACGGGTATTACCTGTGAGGTCACTATGGTGGGGGACATCTGGCAGTGGTGCTGGTGTTTGGCGAGGGGCGTTGGCTGTGGGTGGTTCTGTGCGGGCATGTTGTCACTTTAGGCTGGTGACACCTGGTGGTGCTTCCATTCTGCTCCGGCATGGGTGCCGCCATCTTGCCTCCGGTCACGTGACCTAATCGCCCAATCCTGGTTTGTCACATGCTCACTCTGGCCAGTCACGGCACAGCACTTGGTATTTAGGAAGGTTCAGAGCTCACTTCATTGCCAGTGCAACGTGTTTCTCAGCATAGCTGAGAGAGAGTTCCCTCTGCTCACCACCTGTTTCCTGTTATACGCTACCTGCCTGCCTGCTTGTCTGCTCCAACCCCGCTGGACTACCCTGCATCCTCCATTACCTTCCCCTTGCCTGAGTACCTGAGTCTGCTGTTCACCCTGCACCTTGCCTCCACTGACACTCTGCTGGATAATCCTTCCTCAATCTGCATTCTTCATTTCAGCCACTACACCTGATTTCTCCAGCCTGTCATCAACTGGACATTTTCCTATTAACCAGTCACTACCTGGACAGTTTCCATTGTCTGTCACTACCTGAACATTCTCTATTAACCAGTCACTTCCTGGACATTGTTCATTGCCTGTCACTAACTGGACTTTTTCCCATTACTTCACCACAGCTCCCAAGTGCACTTAGTGCTATATATGGACTTTAGTTTTGTCATATTCATGTCTATCAAACCGCTCATTAAAAGTTCCACCTTTTCATTTAAACCTGCTTCAGTGTCTGCTCCTATCACCACCCCAGGCCCACAACAAAACCAGAACCTCACAGTTTGCACTGGCCCCATGGACCTGGAGTAGATTTATTTTGGTGCATTGCTGGCCGTTTGGAAAACCTGGAAACCATGCAGCATCAAATGGTTCAGTTTTTACAGGAAATGCCTAAAAGACAGAATAATCTGCAAACCTCCTTATCCTCCCCTGGGGTAACAGTCCCTACGCTCTCTCCTGCATCTGGAAATACTGGTAACAGGACATCTCCTCGCTTACTCCTTCCTATGCCCAGCAAATTTGACGGCAACCCTAAACTCTGCCAGGGGCTTCTGAATCAGTGCGATACACATTTCACCACCTTATGGCCTGATAACTTTCCCACTACAAAAACTAAAGTGGCTTACATAGTGTCTCTGTTGTCCGGCTCAGCCTTGGATTGGGCTTCCCCACTCTGGGAGTGTTCAGATTCTCTGCTGGATAACTATACAGCCTTTGTGTCATCATTCAGGAGGATCTTTGATGAGCCTGGATGTACTGTATCAGCTTCATCTGGTATTATGACTCTGAGACAAGGAATCCATTCTGTCAGCCAGTATGCCATACAATTTCAGATTTTAGCATCAGAGCTCAAGTGAAATGAGGAAGCCCTCACCGCAGCCTTTTGGCATGGACTCTTGGACCAACTAAAAGATGATCTGGTCACCTGTGAGCTTCCCACAAATCTAAACGACATGATTTCGCTCTGTAATAAAATCGACCTACACTCCAGAGAACGTCAGGCTGAAAAGCACAGGTCTGACAGGCAAAGGTCATCTACCCTTCCCTTACCTACCTGTCCATCCCCTACTCCTGTGGATGAAGAGCAGGTGAATCATACCCATCTCTCCAAAGAGGAACGTCAGAGAAGGATGTTAAAAAACCTATGTCTATACTGTGGAGATTCGGGACACCTGGTGGCCTCCTGTTCCCGCAAATCGGGAAACGCTCATTCCTGACACTGGGGACATCAAGTTAGGAGTAATGAGTCCGTCCTCAAATAATAAAGCTTTTGTAATAACCTTAGCTATAGATCTAAAGCCTAAACCTGCCTTTGTTTCTGCTCTATTAGATTCTGGAGCAGCCGGAAATTTCATAACCTCCAGCTTAGTTGACAAACTACAAATTTCTTGTTAATCCATCACTCATACGATTTCCTTGACTGCCGTGGATGGTCGGCCTCTGGCTAATGGAATTGTCACCAAGGAAACTCTGCCAGTGCTAGTCCATATTGGAGCACTCCATTCTGAGTCTTTGAAGTTTTTAGTGATACCTGAGGCGTCACAAGACATTATTTTAGGACTACCCTGGCTATTCCTGCACAATCCTAGGATAGACTGGTGTTCTATGCAAATTCTTTCATGGGGGAAAGGCTGTCAGAAATCCTGTCTTCCCAAGATACGACTTGTAAGGAAAACAGCTTCATTAATATCTCCAGCAATTCCTAAGGAGTATCAAATGTTCACTGATGTCTTCTCCAAACAACAAGCAAATGTCTTACCTCCTCACAGAGAATGGGATTGTCCTATTGACCAGCTGCCTGATAAGATGCCACCTCATGGTCGCACCTATCCTCTGTCCTTACCAGAGACCAAACCAATGTCTGAGTACATCCAGGAGAATTTGGAAAAAGGATTTATTCACCCCTCCACCTCTCCTGCCAGAGCTGGGTTCTCTTTTGTTGCCAAGAAGGACGGCGGCTTAAGAACTTGTATAGACTACTGAGGCCTGAATGATATAATGGTCAAAAATCGATATCCGCTTCCACTAATCACGGAGTTATTTGACAGGATCAAGGGGTCCATCATATTCTCCAAGTTAGATCTGAGAAGGGCCTACAATCTCATTCATATTCGCTCAGGTGATGAGTGGAAGACCGCTTTTAATACTAGGGATGGATATTTTGAATACCTTGTGATGCCTTTCGGGTTGTGCAATGCCCCCGCTGTCTTTCAGGGCTTCGTTAACGAAATTTTCCAGGATCTATTATATGCGTCAGTCATTGTCTATCTGAACAACATATTGATTTTCTCGTCTTCTCTAGAGGAACATCATCACCATGTGAAGGAAGTGCTGTCTCGTCTGAGGAAGAACCACCTCTACTGTAAACTGGAAAAGTGTGTCTTTAGTGTACCTAGTGTGCAATTTCTTGGTTACATCTTCTCTGGCTCCAGCCTAGAAATGGATCCCAAAAAAGTGCAGGCAATCCTGGATTGGTCCCGTCTTCAAACCTTGAAAGCCATCCAGAGACTACTCGGATTTGCCAACTATTATAGATGTTTTATCAAGGGATCTTCATCACTGATGGCTCCCATTACGGCCCTGACCCATAAAGGCGCTAATCCTGCCCTTTGGTAACCCGAGGCAGAGACAGCCTTCCAGCTTTTGAAACAAACCATTATCTCAGCTCCAGTCTTAAGACAACCAGACCTGAATAGACCTTTCTTGTTAGAGGTTGATGCCTCATCAGAAGCTGTAGGAGCGGTCCTATCCCAGTGATATGAAGACAACTGAGTTCATCCCTGTGGGTTTTCATCCAAGAAGTTCTCTCCTGCTGAAAGGAACTATGCTATAGGTGAACAAGAACTCTTGGCAGTGAAGTTGGTGCTGAAGGAGTGGAGATACCTACTGGAAGGGGCTAAATTTCCCATCACTGTCTTCACTGACCATCGGAACCTCCTCTTCCTCAAAAACATTGTGTGTATGAGCCCTCGTCTGGCTCGATGGGCAATTTTCTTTGCTCGCTTTCAGTTCACCCTGACCTTCCAATCTGGAGCTCTTAACAAGAATGCAGATGCTCTGTCTAGTAGATCTCTCCTCTGTAGCGACAATTCGGAAACCCTGCTTAGTGCCCCTGTCCTGGAGTCAAGAGTGTTTGCCACTGTACAGATACAGCCCCCTACTGGGAAAACTTTTGTGGCCCCGGAGTTAAGGAAGCAGCTCCTCACCTGGGCTCACTCCTCTCGTTTTGCAGGTCACTCAGGTACTCGAAAGACTCTGGAACTTTTAAAGAGAAGTTATTGGTGGCCGTCCATGAAAACTGATGTATTGGAGTTTATTTCCACTTGTGCCTCATGTGCTCAGCATAAGTCTTCGCGTCAAGCCCCAGCTGGTGAATTGTTACACCTGCCTAATCCATCATGTCCATGGACACATCTCTCCAATGGATTTACCTAGCGCTCAGGGTTACACCACTATCTGGGTTGTGGTAGACCGATTTTCAAAGATGGTTCATTATATACCTCTAAAGAAACTGCCTACTGCTCCTGACGGCTCATCTGTTCATCCAGCACATATTTCGCCTCCATGGACTTCCTACCGAAATAGTTTCTGATTGTGGCACTCAATATGTGGCAAAGTTCTTTAGAGCCTTATGTTCTGTTCTACAAGTAAAGTTAAACTTCTCCACGGCCTATCACCCTCAGAGCAATGGATCCACAGAGAGTGTCAATCAAGATCTTGAGACCTTCCTAAGGATCTTCATGATGTCATCCCAATACAATTAGTCTGAATTGCTACCATGGGCAGAATTTGCACATAATGCCTCGCATCATTCCTCGACAAATCAAACCCCATTTCAAATCTTCTACGGTCTTCACCCTCGTATTCCTGAGTTTCGAAGCCTGCCTGCCTTTGATGTGCCAGCCATGGAGGATACTGTACAGAGATTTGCATCTAATTGGGCTCAGGTACGTTCTGATTTGGAGAAGGCGTCCTCCCATTACAAACTTCAGGCAGATAGGGGACGTAGGAAGGTACCTTGCATGCAAGTTGGAGACCAAGTCTGGTTGTCCACCCGGAACATCCATCTCAGAGTAACTTCGATGAAGTTTGCTTGCCGGTTCATCGGACCATTTTCCATCACAGAAATAATTAACCCTGTGGCTTATCGCCGTCAGCTGCCTGCTTATCTAAAAATTCCAAACTCATTCCATGTCTCCCTCCTAAAACCCCTAATATTGAACAAATTCCGCAAGGTCCTTCCTGTTCCTACTCGCATCCAGACTGAAAGAGGCATGGAGTTCGAGGTCTCTCAGGTCCTGGATTCTCGCATCCACAGAGGACGATTGCAGTACCACCTGGATTGGAGGTGTTACGGTCCGGAGGAGCACTGTTGGGCCGATGCTCAAGATATTCATGCTCCCGCCCTAGTCAGGAGATTCCATACTGCTCATCCAGAAAAGCCTGGTGAGTGTCCTGAGGCCACCCATAAGGGGGGGGTACTGTCATGACCAGAGTTTCTTGGCATGGTGGTCGACGGGTATTACCTGTGAGGTCACTATGGTGGGGGTATCTGGCAGTGGAGCTGGTGTTTGGTGAGTGGCGTTGGCTGTGCATGGTTCTGTGCGGGCATGTTGTCACTTTGGGCTGGTGACAGCTGGTGGTGCTTCCATTCTGCTCCGGCATGGGCACCACCATCTTGCCTCTAATCACGTAACCTAATCGCCCAATCCTGGTTTGCCACATGCTCTCTCTGGCCAGTCACGGCACAGCACTTGGTATTTAGGGAGGTTCAGAGCTCACTTCATTGCCAGTGCAATGTGTTTCTCAGCATAGCTGAGAGAGTTTCCTGTGCTCACCCCCTATTTCCTGTTATACGCTACCTGCCTGCCTGCTTGTCTGCTCCAACCCCGCTGGACTACCCTGCATCCTCCATTACCTTCCCCTTGCCTGAGTACCTGAGTCTGCTGTTCACCCTGCACCTTGCCTCCACTGACACTCTGTTGGATAATCCTTCCTCAGCCTGCATTCTTCATTTCAGCCACTACACCTGATTTCTTCAGCCTGTCATCAACTGGACATTTTCCTATTATCCAGTCACTACCTGGACAGTTCCCATTGTCTGCCACTACCTGAACATTCTCTATTAACCATACAGGGTCAAGGGGTCCATCATATATGGCTGTCACTAACTGGACTTTTTCCCATTACTTCACCAAAGCTCCCAAGTGCGCTTAGTGCTATATCTGGACTTTAGTTTTGTCATAGTCATGTCTATCAAACCACTCATTAAAAGTTCCACCTTTTCATTTAAACCTGCTTCAGTGTCTGCTCCTATCACCACCCTCGGCCCACAACAAAACCCGGACCCCATGGCCCGTGGCTAATGCTAACCCTGTCCCCGATTACCTTTGGTTGGGAAGACATCTGTTGGGATTCCGTTGTCGGGCTAAAGATAGTCCTAAATTGGGATTTTGATGCCGGGATTCCGTCAGACGGCTTCCCAGGCATCGGTATTCTGACTACATCCCAATAACACAATTATATCTAGCTCTCTACAAGCACAGTATTATTAGACAACATTTACATAACTTGAGCAACACCAGAGACACCACAACTGAAAGTCAAACATTTAAGGAGCTGACTAGCTGAACATCAGCTTTTTCTAAAATTTTGAAGATGTGGATTTATTATGTGCTTTGAAATAAATTGTGTATTTGTCTGCATTCAGAGTTGCCTGCACCGCAACCCAACTACTGTATACCACTTGTGAAAGTATCAGTCTTTACTATAATTACAGACTATCACTGGTGCAAGAGAGTCATCTGAAATCAGTCAGGGGCTATCCATTAGCCAGGGGCGTATCTATAAAGGGTGCAGTGTGTGCGGGGAACACGGGCCCCGCACCACACATCCCTACACCCAAAACAATACTTACCTCTCCGGAGTCCCACGTCAGCTCGGGAATCCGGCGCTGTAAAACGACTGGAAAATGGCCGCGGATGCGCAGTACAGGGAAAATGGCTGCCACGGCCATTTTCCCGGTTACCTGTGCATACACTATAGACTCTGGGCACACTCTAGTGCCCAGAGTCTATAACTCTGGTGCTGGCTGCGCACAGCTCAGTGTGCTGCCTGCTGCCGGGCTGAGAGGAGGGGGCGCGTGTCAGAGACTGCACATGGGCCCCCTCCTCTCTTGAAATGCCCCTGCCATTAGCAGATAAATTGAACAACTGAACGATATATCGTTCAATCGTTCAATTTATCTACTATGAATAGGCCTTGACCGATGACTCCTGCGGCCGATAAATTGGATCTTTCATCTCTCCAATAGATTGGTCAATTATCGCATATCGCTGCCAGATATTAGAAATATCTGGCAGTTTATATGTTTATATGTGATATGTTTATATGCGGTATTGGAAGCCACACCCCCAGGATGCTCCGAATTCCTGCCACTGTTCCCTGGAGAGAAGCAGCAGCAGCCACAGAGTGCCGGAGGACAACACAGCTTTGCAAAATAAATAAGGTAAGTAAAGTGCAGTGTGGGTGGCATAGCGGGGGGTTGTTTATGTTGGGGGGGTGTTTTGCGGGGTAGTGAGGTTGTTTACAGTGTGGTGGGGGGTAGGTAGTGCGGCAGTCAGGGCCGCTATCAGGGGGGACTGCCGGCCCTGGAGTCCCAGCCCACCCGCTCCGCCTGTCCACTACTTCCACCCCTGTCAACTTTACAATCGGCTCGGCCCCGGGGGTCCGCTCCTACCAGCGGGAGGCCGCATGTGCCCACTACTATATCCCCCCTCCTTACCTCTCATTGACAGGCTCGGCTGGGGGTCCGCAGCCGCCCGTGCCCACTGCTATAACTATCCAATTGCTCGCCGCTGCTGCCGTGTATATGGCTGGCTGTGGGAGGAGGGCTGAGTGGATGCTCCCGGCCGCTCTGTGCTGCTAGCAGCTGGGAGCATCTTCTCTGCCTGCTCCTCTGCTAGTTAGGATATATCTGTGGGCGTGGGCGGCTGCAGACTCCAAGCCGAGCCTGTCAGTGAGAGGGGGATATGATAGTGGGCACGGGCAGGTGCCCGCTGGTAGGAGTGGACCCCCGGGGCCGAGCTGATTGTAAAGTTGGCAGGCGGGGCCCTCATTGGGTGAAGGGGGAGGGCCCTGCCTAAATGGTGCACTATGGGGGCACTAAAGGGGCTCAACAAGGGGGCACAACAGGGGCATTGTGGGCTCTATCAGGGGGGGCACTACAGGGGCTCTATCAGGGGGGCACTAAAAGGGCTCAACAAGGGTGACAACAGTGGCACTGTGGGCTCTATCAGGGGGCACTACAGGGGCTCTATCGGGGGGCACTAAAGGGGCTCAACAAGAGGGCACAACAGGGGCACTGTGGGCTGTAAAGGGGGCACTACAGGGCCACTGTGGGCTCTACTAGGGAGCTCAACCAGGGGGCACTAAAGGGGCTCAACCAGGGGGCACTACAGGGGCACTAAAGGGGCTATAAAGGGGACAATAAATGGGTCTCTAAAGGGGCTCTACAGGGGCACTGTGGGCTCTACCAGGGGGCACTACTTGGGCTCTTAAGGGGGCACTACAGGGGCATTGTGGGCTCTACCAGGAGGCACAATGGGGGCTCAACAAGGGGGCACTACAGGGGCACAGAGGGCTCTGCCAGGGGGCACAACGGGGGCTCGACCAGGGGGCACTACAGGGGCACTAAAGGGGCTATAAAGGGGACACTACAGGGGCTATAAAAAAAACTAATGCAAACTCCTTCTTTAATGAATATTCAAACCATCATTAAAAAAATACACTCCCAGAATGATGCCATGCATTATCTTTCATCTTTTGTCTTTTGCCAAAATCTGTCATGTACATGACAGATATCTTTCAGCACAGCCACCAGATTTTTCAATAGATATCTTTTGTCTTTTATCTTTCAGAAAAACATCTGCTAATGGATAGGCCCCTAAACTGTATCTCTGCATACTCCCAGCTCTGAATAGCCTGTAATTCTGCCTACATGCACTAAGAACACTAATCTTACTTGTGAATGTCCAGTTGCAACCCAGTTACACTCATTCAGCGGGATCTCCTGTAGTTGTCCAAAGATACAGTACATATGCTCAGCTATAGGGCATGCATTGTCAGGGCCATATTAAGACAAGAGGGGCCCATGTGCATTGCCAATCTGGGCCCACTCCTCTCTAGTCGGTAGCAAAAGTGTGTAGACCAGAGGTTCCCAAACATGGTCCCCAAGGCACTCTAACAATCCAGGTTTTAAGAATATCCATGCTTGACCACATTGACTTAATTAGTACATCAGTCAATTTGATTTTTCCACCTGTGATCAACCATGGATATCGCTAAAACCTGAACTGTTGGGGAGCCTTGAGTACCGCGTTTGGGAACCTCTGGTGTAGACACTGGCGCTGTGCCAGAGTCTACTGCGCATGTCGCTGCGGACATTTTCCTGCCAATTTTTCTATTGCACATGCACACATTGACGCTAAGATACTGTAGCCGCTGTGCCATTTTTGCAGTAATTTGTGCCATGATTCTGCTGTTAATGCGGGACTACAGAGAGATATTTAAGAACATGTGTGCAGGCTGTGTGGTGTGGGACCTTTGTGTACCGCACACCCTGCACCCATTATAGATGTGCCACTGTGCACAGTACTAAAAATTGCAAGATCTATCTGGAAAACAGACTTGCATGCAACTCTGACTTAAAGGCCTGATTCAGAGCCGGACGCTATTTGCGGTCGTTCGTTCTGAAAAAAGGGGTGGCTATTCAAATGAACCGTTCGCTATTTGCGGTCTGTTCACGCCTCTATGTCTAAACGACCGAACAAAACTTGCGGTCGTTTTTTTGGAAACTACGCCCCCTGGCCGCTCGCATCCTACGTCATGTCCGCTATTTATTAGATTAATCGAGTACATCGACCAGCGTATGAACTGCTCGCTATTCTTGTGGTTGGTTTTCCCTACCACAATCTTGCGAGTAGTTCTGACTATAAAATAACCCAGTGACGTGGTCAGTGATGCTGCTGTATTAATTATGCACACCCATAAAATGCCCGTTTTGACCTTTAAGCACACCTGCGTTCCGATCTCCACTCCCCGTTTTCAAGCACCTTCCCCTGTTACCACCCACATACGCCTCCTCCTGTCACTCAAAATAGCAGGCATCCGCTATTTAGCAAACAAACGATTTTCGGCTGCACTGACTGGTTCGCACATGCGTATAACGATCCGTACGCAGGCGCAGTTGGGCAAACATCGCTCGGAACGAACGAGCGGCCGCTTACGAGCGGCTCTGAATCAGGCCCTAAGTCCCATAGTCTGTCCCTCACCTATACATTCCTTTTTATATACCATCAACCTACCATTGGCATCCATGTTTTCTAATATTATTTTTACATTTATGTATTTAGCTATTGTACATGTACTTATGAGAACTGCTTTGATAACTTCAATTAAAAGGACAAACATTTGAAAGTTGAAATGTGATTGACATAAACAGTAGCCTTTAATTAAAATATGACAGCAAAATGGGCTATAAACTTAGCACAATAGCTCATTTATGAACATGTATAAACTGCTAAGTCTGTAACCAATTAGTGAATTCTGTTACTGAATAGCAGCAGGGAGAACTCCCAAATCCAGATTCTGTATCACCACCTGTAAAAATTCTCAATACAACCTGTTCTGTGCTTGTGCATCCATTTGCAAATGCGCGTAGTGGAATGACAGTTTTGGTACTTCAAATACTCTCTACTGATTCATTCATTTACAGCTTGTCTCCTAATATAATGCTCAGTTAATCATCATTTTTGTCTGAAATAAAATATTTCAGTGATAGGACACTGGCACTGTCTTTATTGCTTATGTTACATATACAATACTGTATTTGAATGTTTTTATTATAGTTGTTGAAATCAAATGAAGACTTTTTTTTAAAATAAGGAAATGACTATATTGCTGCCTGCAGACTAGGGAGTAAATTTACTAAAAGTAAATTTTGGTAGATTTTTGGTTGATTTTTGGTTAATTTGTGTTTCAGGGTATAAATCACACATTTACTAACAGATGATTTTTTTACATCTTTTTTTTAAAACAATGTCAAAAAGCCATCTCTAAGTAAATGATTTAGACCCTGAAACCCAAAATCGACCAAAAATTTACCAAAAACCGACCTAAATCGACTTTCAGTAAATAATATACCTCTATATACTGTGTATATACACATTTACTAACACATGATTTTTGACATTGTTTAAAAAGGAATCGATAAGAGATGCCGGCGGCTGGTTCAAATACTGATGATGGAACGCCAAATGTTGAGAGTCCCAACATGCACAGAGGATCCATTAGCAAAGTGAGTGACAGGTAGTCAGCGTTTGGGGGCAGTAATGGGGGTGGTCAATAAAACAGGCATGTCTGACCATTTAAATGCCGTTACATGGGCGTGCATAAATCAGCCTTTGTGATCTCCTATTCATTGAGAGCCCTCTGCGTGTCAGGAGAGCTGCCGAGTCTGCAGAAAGGGCAGGATGGCCGCTCGTTGTGCCATCGATATTACCGATGTTTACGCAGGTAATCGACATCGTACGCATATGAGAAAGCAGCTGAGTTCCATGCAAAATCGCAGCTGCGATCGCATTAGCGTTTATCTCTGAAACAGGCCCAGAATTAAGTATTCTGTCCTCCTTGTATAATACTGAGGAGTGCATCCCTTATAATGATAAGAGAAGTGAAATGAAATCACCAATAATATAGGGTTTTGTCATATTTTCTTTTATTGTATATTTCTGCAATTATAAATACATATATTACTTAAACATCTGTGATAGATAATCCATGCCACTAAAAAGTATGGGATCAATTCAAATTTCCATCACTTCTTTTCATGTTTAAAACTTACAGTAAGTCCTTATACAGCAAGTGCAATTTTAGGGCCCGATCCAGACGTGGTCGCAAGGCTGAAAACAAAACAGAATTCTATAACCAATGGCGCTGAAAAGTGGAACACTAAGAATGCTTGATGTTATTGATAGGTGTCTACACGCAGCTGTTTATGGTTGCAAACCAAAAGGAAACACACAAAAAACAGTAAACAACAGCGCTGTGTACCACCTATACTCTACATTAAAAATAAAAAATAAAAATGGAAAATAGAATGCAATACAAAAATTGTGCCAGAAATAAAAATTATTAATGTTAAATAATAAATCATGCAAGATACTTGAATAAAAATACAAATTTAATAATATGAAACAGACATCATTGGCCAAAGTAACAAATGTACATATCGTACATATCAAAAAATGTGTCTAAAAACACTAAGCATCAAAAAAGAGCCAATAAACACTGTAATAAATGATAACTAGTTACATATAAATCTGGATCACCATATACACCTAATGTAGCAGCTGTGATTACAGGTGCTAACTGTATGGGTAGAGATTGTTATGGCTCCATGCATACAAGCCTGAAATCTGTTAAAGTTCCACAATAGAAAGTAAGGTGACTTTCAAATAAATTGTCTTATCTGGGTAGATGATATAACAAATTTAAAGCATAATTCTCAGACTGTGTCCTGCTGAACACTGATGACCACTGTCCAGAAATGTGTTTTTAGGAATATAGAACAATTTTCCACTAGCAATTTCAGTGCAGGTTTCATGGAGTTAATGTCGCACAGTGAGTGTAATGTGCACTCATCAACGCACCTCATGCTCTATCTGTCTCATGGCCAGGTCTGCGATTCATACCTCATAATAGAGACAACATAACAGTCTGCAAACTCCGTCCGTCTCGTAACACAAGGACATGCACTATTCTGCTGATTTGTGGTAGATGACGCACTATTGCTCAGTCGCCAGATGACAGTGTGGCAGTCTGTCGGCTCCGTTCGTCTTGTGGCAAAGGAACATGCACTTTCTTCGTGCTAGACTGCGGTTGGTGACACACTAATGCTCAGCCGCCAAATGGCGTTCTCTGTGCTGCCGTCTACGCTATTTTGCGGCGATGGACTGGCAGGTCTGTGTTGTTCCGTGAATCAAGCGAGGAGCAATCTCTACACAGTGCTGCAGCAGATGACGCAATGGACAAAATTTTGGATGGTGTCTTCTGTGCTGTTGCCTGCGGTGTCTCACAGCAGCATGTTGGCAGATAGAGATGTCTCTGTGGGTCAAGCTCTGTCCAGCCCTGCTCCGTGCAGTTAACCAAATGACACACTTTGACTCATCCGCTGCGTGAGCCCTTGTAGAGGTAAGTGTCGCAAGACTTGGACTTGTGGTGGTGATCAAAAGAAAAAGGCATTAGTTAGAGTCCCTGACTAGTTTCTTCCCAGAAGGGATTTCCTCAGAGGGGTGTGGGTCGCAAGGCTGCGTTTGAACCAGTCACTGCAATCATGAAGCGTTCACAGCCTGTACACAAATGCTCCACAAGCATGAGTGACAAGACCTGACATTTGAGGGTAGTGACAGGGGGTGGTCGATGGTAACAGGGGTGTGGTGGTTCGAATGCAGGTGTGTCTGTGCGTTGGAACGCCATTTCAGGGGCGTGGATAATTAAGGCGCATCGGCAGCATACAGTACACGTCACATGGCTGAATTACACACAGCAGCACTTGCAGTGCTTGTGGTAGGGTATGGTCAATCACAAGTAGTGCGTATGGGTCCGATGTTACTGATTGTTGAATACACTTCCTGGAGATGACTTATGTTACTAAGGGAATGTGGGCATCTTGTGTCAGGCTGGTGGGCATCTAATTTCATACCACGATCGCACGGCAAAGCATAGTGGGCGTGCTAATGTCTTGCTAGCGATTGCGGGAATTGCATACTTTGACTGTGGACGGATGCGTACGAACGCAGCCTTGCGAACGGGTCTGAACTGGGCCCTTAGTGTTCACCCACAAATCTCATAGTAAATGTGATACATCTCATTATTGTCTTTTGGGTATGTACCAAAGTAATAAATCACAGACTGCACATGCCCACACCCTATATATGCACCTTAATGCTGGGCAGTTTGCACCATGTATAGCTGCTTATTAACATTCTTATTAGTTTTTGCAATACTCTAATAAACAACATAAACAAGGTAACAGGCAAATCCAACCACAACAAACATTTTTCAAGTTCATTAGTTTATGGACTGATACATAGAATTACAAATATGATCCATGGGGAGAACATACAAACTCCACATATATTGGCCCTGGTTGGAATTGAACCCATGACCTTAGTGCTGTGAGACAGCAATGTTAATTACTATACCATCATGATGCCCAAATATGTTTAATTTCTAATAATTTATAGAATTATTTCATGGTTATGAATACGTAAATGAGAATTTCTCTAAGTTTACAAGTTCTACAAATTTATTTAAAAAAATCTCCCTGTAGGACGGGTTTCTTCTTGGTATAATCAAGTACCACCAAAATATACAGTATTGGAATTCTCCAGTGGACTTAATCAGTGTATTAATACATCTATGACCTTGGAGTTATCCTGGACTCCTCCCTCTCCTTCAAACCACATATTCAGAACCTCTCACAGTCCTGTCGTTTCCATCTCAAAAATATTTCCAGGATCAGACCCTTTCTCACCCAGGATGCTACTAAAATCCTAACACACTCACTGTCATCTCCAGATTGGATTACTGTAACCTCCTCCTATCTGGCCTCCCCAACTCCATCTCTCTCCTCTCCAGTCTGTCCTTGATACTGCTGCTTGGCTCATCTTTCTCTCCAAACGCTCTACATCTGCCTCCCCTCTCCTACAAGCCCTACACTGTATCCCCTTCCCTTTCAGAATCCAATTCGAGGTTCTCACACTCGCTTACAAAGCCTTCACCCTTTCTTCCCCCATTTACATCTCTGACCTCATCTCCCTTTATTCTCCTGTCTGCCCTCTTTGTTCAACAAATGCAAGCCACCTCTTATGCCAACTGATTACTTCTTCCCACTCCCGCCTCCAAGATTTTACCTGCACTGCTCCCCACCTCTGGATCTCTCTCCCTCTTCCCATCAGACTCTCCACCTCTTTACAATCCTTCAAATGGGCTCTGAAGACCCACTACTTCATCAAAGCCTTCCAGCTCTCATCTTAACTTGCTGCTACATGCTCCTTCCTCCCTGTCTACCCCATCTGTGTCACACCTGTTGGTTTGCCCCCCCCCTTTAGAATGTTAGCTCTTACGAGCAGGGCCCTCTACCCTTTTGTGCTTCTCCTTACTTTGCTTTTATCTACTTCTTACTCCCCACTAGGGCACCTAAGGGTGGGTACACACCTGAACGATATCGGCCCGATTTGTCCAATTTAGCCAAATCAGAATGACAATTTGGGCATATCGTGCAGTGTGTATACCCAATTTGCGCGTTCCCGCGATCGCATGCAATATTGTGTGATTGACTGTGCTGCGCATGTGAGGCTGTACATATTAATGAAGGAGAAACACTGATTATCCGTCGTTCATTAAATGTTTTAAGTGTGTACTGGCAATCATGCAATGTCCAGGGTGAAGGCAAATCGCCCTGAACTGATTGCTTTGCTTTGTTACTTATCTGGGTGTTATGGTCGCTAATGTAGCAATGTATATTATCCTTGTCCTCATCCAGTATTGTATTGTACTGTAAGTCACTGGTAAACCTATTTGTTTATGCACTTTGTAAGGCGCTGCCATATAAACAAATGATAATAATAATAATAATTATTATTATTATTTATTTATTTAAAGAGTATTACAGTAATATTAAAGAACTCTCCAACTGTGAGTTGTAAATTTACTTGTAGTCTTTTCACTCCACTACAAACTAGAGATGAACGGTAAGGATTACGAGAAACACTTTTTGGGGAACTAATTTGAACCGAATCATGACTCGGTTCTTCCCACCAAATTTGGTTCTTAATATGAGCCAAAACTTAATTTTCCCACAAATGTCAGATCTTGCATGATTTGTGTGGGTAAAAAGTGTGGAAAAGATGACATCTTTAATCTGTGTGTCTGTGAGGGTCAGACACGAGAAAGCAACCTGCAGTACAGCCTCCTCCTGTGTATATTTGTTTGTAAACTGTACTTATAAATGTTTTTCATAAGGATATCTATAGAAATTGCAGTATATATTGTGTATGAGAAAAAAAGAAAACATGTTCCCCCAGCACACTGCAAAAGACCAGCAATTAGATTTGAATAGTACATAATAATAGAAATCCAGAGATCTTTGTTGCATATATTTGCAAAAATATATTTAAACTAGTGATGAGCGGGTTTGGATTTCTGAAATCCGAACCCCCCCGAGCCCACCCGATCCGAGCCGGGAAGCAAGTCCGGCTCGGATTTTCCCGCCTGACTTGGATCTGAAATCGAGGCAAAATGTCATCATCCCGCTGTCGGATCTCGCAGGTTTTGGACTCTATGAAAGGTACCCACATCGGCACCATTTTTCACTCCGGCTGTGGACAGTGAAGAGGGAGGGTGGGAGTTAGGGCTGGCTGGGCTGTGTTGTGCTGCTGTTGTCTATAGGGGCTGGCTGGGCTGGGCTGTGTTGTGCTGCTGTCATAGGGGCTGGCTGGGCTATGTTGTGAAGTCAGTTGTCCATAGGGGCTGTGTCGACCCCAAAGTCTATAGGCGCTGGCTGGGCTGTGTTGTGCAGTGTCCCATAAAAGCTGTAGTCCTAATGGGGTGCTGTAGTGTTGTCCAGGGGGTGATCTGTCCATCAGGGGTGCTCCCCCCAAGTGCAAAAATACAATTATTTTTTTCTGTGTTTGTGAATTGTGTGCGCAGTAGCTGCCAAGCGTGCGCCTGTGTCATAAATCAAGGGCCAGCTGGCTCATCTGATAAAGGCTGGTGTAACCCCCAAAGTGCACTCCACTTTATCTCTGAAACAGGCCCAGAATTAAGTATTCTGTCCTCCTTGTATAATACTGAGGAGTGCATCCCTTATAATGATAAGAGAAGTGAAATGAAATCACCAATAATATAGGGTTTTGTCATATTTTCTTTTATTGTATATTTCTGCAATTATAAATACATATATTACTTAAACATCTGTGATAGATAATCCATGCCACTAAAAAGTATGGGATCAATTCAAATTTCCATCACTTCTTTTCATGTCTAAAACTTACAGTAAGTCCTTATACAGCAAGTGCAATTTTAGGGCCCGATCCAGACGTGGTCGCAAGGCTGAAAACAAAACAGAATTCTATAACCAATGGCGCTGAAAAGTGGAACACTAAGAATGCTTGATGTTATTGATAGGTGTCTACACGCAGCTGTTTATGGTTGCAAACCAAAAGGAAACACACAAAAAACAGTAAACAACAGCGCTGTGTACCACCTATACTCTACATTAAAAATAAAAAATAAAAATGGAAAATAGAATGCAATACAAAAATTGTGCCAGAAATAAAAATTATTAATGTTAAATAATAAATCATGCAAGATACTTGAATAAAAATACAAATTTAATAATATGAAACAGACATCATTGGCCAAAGTAACAAATGTACATATCGTACATATCAAAAAATGTGTCTAAAAACACTAAGCATCAAAAAAGAGCCAATAAACACTGTAATAAATGATAACTAGTTACATATAAATCTGGATCACCATATACACCTAATGTAGCAGCTGTGATTACAGGTGCTAACTGTATGGGTAGAGATTGTTATGGCTCCATGCATACAAGCCTGAAATCTGTTAAAGTTCCACAATAGAAAGTAAGGTGACTTTCAAATAAATTGTCTTATCTGGGTAGATGATATAACAAATTTAAAGCATAATTCTCAGACTGTGTCCTGCTGAACACTGATGACCACTGTCCAGAAATGTGTTTTTAGGAATATAGAACAATTTTCCACTAGCAATTTCAGTGCAGGTTTCATGGAGTTAATGTCGCACAGTGAGTGTAATGTGCACTCATCAACGCACCTCATGCTCTATCTGTCTCATGGCCAGGTCTGCGATTCATACCTCATAATAGAGACAACATAACAGTCTGCAAACTCCGTCCGTCTCGTAACACAAGGACATGCACTATTCTGCTGATTTGTGGTAGATGACGCACTATTGCTCAGTCGCCAGATGACAGTGTGGCAGTCTGTCGGCTCCGTTCGTCTTGTGGCAAAGGAACATGCACTTTCTTCGTGCTAGACTGCGGTTGGTGACACACTAATGCTCAGCCGCCAAATGGCGTTCTCTGTGCTGCCGTCTACGCTATTTTGCGGCGATGGACTGGCAGGTCTGTGTTGTTCCGTGAATCAAGCGAGGAGCAATCTCTACACAGTGCTGCAGCAGATGACGCAATGGACAAAATTTTGGATGGTGTCTTCTGTGCTGTTGCCTGCGGTGTCTCACAGCAGCATGTTGGCAGATAGAGATGTCTCTGTGGGTCAAGCTCTGTCCAGCCCTGCTCCGTGCAGTTAACCAAATGACACACTTTGACTCATCCGCTGCGTGAGCCCTTGTAGAGGTAAGTGTCGCAAGACTTGGACTTGTGGTGGTGATCAAAAGAAAAAGGCATTAGTTAGAGTCCCTGACTAGTTTCTTCCCAGAAGGGATTTCCTCAGAGGGGTGTGGGTCGCAAGGCTGCGTTTGAACCAGTCACTGCAATCATGAAGCGTTCACAGCCTGTACACAAATGCTCCACAAGCATGAGTGACAAGACCTGACATTTGAGGGTAGTGACAGGGGGTGGTCGATGGTAACAGGGGTGTGGTGGTTCGAATGCAGGTGTGTCTGTGCGTTGGAACGCCATTTCAGGGGCGTGGATAATTAAGGCGCATCGGCAGCATACAGTACACGTCACATGGCTGAATTACACACAGCAGCACTTGCAGTGCTTGTGGTAGGGTATGGTCAATCACAAGTAGTGCGTATGGGTCCGATGTTACTGATTGTTGAATACACTTCCTGGAGATGACTTATGTTACTAAGGGAATGTGGGCATCTTGTGTCAGGCTGGTGGGCATCTAATTTCATACCACGATCGCACGGCAAAGCATAGTGGGCGTGCTAATGTCTTGCTAGCGATTGCGGGAATTGCATACTTTGACTGTGGACGGATGCGTACGAACGCAGCCTTGCGAACGGGTCTGAACTGGGCCCTTAGTGTTCACCCACAAATCTCATAGTAAATGTGATACATCTCATTATTGTCTTTTGGGTATGTACCAAAGTAATAAATCACAGACTGCACATGCCCACACCCTATATATGCACCTTAATGCTGGGCAGTTTGCACCATGTATAGCTGCTTATTAACATTCTTATTAGTTTTTGCAATACTCTAATAAACAACATAAACAAGGTAACAGGCAAATCCAACCACAACAAACATTTTTCAAGTTCATTAGTTTATGGACTGATACATAGAATTACAAATATGATCCATGGGGAGAACATACAAACTCCACATATATTGGCCCTGGTTGGAATTGAACCCATGACCTTAGTGCTGTGAGACAGCAATGTTAATTACTATACCATCATGATGCCCAAATATGTTTAATTTCTAATAATTTATAGAATTATTTCATGGTTATGAATACGTAAATGAGAATTTCTCTAAGTTTACAAGTTCTAGAAATTTATTTAAAAAAATCTCCCTGTAGGACGGGTTTCTTCTTGGTATAATCAAGTACCACCAAAATATACAGTATTGGAATTCTCCAGTGGACTTAATCAGTGTATTAATACATCTATGACCTTGGAGTTATCCTGGACTCCTCCCTCTCCTTCAAACCACATATTCAGAACCTCTCACAGTCCTGTCGTTTCCATCTCAAAAATATTTCCAGGATCAGACCCTTTCTCACCCAGGATGCTACTAAAATCCTAACACACTCACTGTCATCTCCAGATTGGATTACTGTAACCTCCTCCTATCTGGCCTCCCCAACTCCCATCTCTCTCCTCTCCAGTCTGTCCTTGATACTGCTGCTTGGCTCATCTTTCTCTCCAAACGCTCTACATCTGCCTCCCCTCTCCTACAAGCCCTACACTGTATCCCCTTCCCTTTCAGAATCCAATTCAAGGTTCTCACACTCGCTTACAAAGCCTTCACCCTTTCTTCCCCCATTTACATCTCTGACCTCATCTCCCTTTATTCTCCTGTCTGCCCTCTTTGTTCAACAAATGCAAGCCACCTCTTATGCCAACTGATTACTTCTTCCCACTCCCGCCTCCAAGATTTTACCTGCACTGCTCCCCACCTCTGGATCTCTCTCCCTCTTCCCATCAGACTCTCCACCTCTTTACAATCCTTCAAATGGGCTCTGAAGACCCACTACTTCATCAAAGCCTTCCAGCTCTCATCTTAACTTGCTGCTACATGCTCCTTCCTCCCTGTCTACCCCATCTGTGTCACACCTGTTGGTTTGCCCCCCCCCTTTAGAATGTTAGCTCTTACGAGCAGGGCCCTCTACCCTTTTGTGCTTCTCCTTACTTTGCTTTTATCTACTTCTTACTCCCCACTAGGGCACCTAAGGGTGGGTACACACCTGAACGATATCGGCCCGATTTGTCCAATTTAGCCAAATCAGAATGACAATTTGGGCATATCGTGCAGTGTGTATACCCAATTTGCGCGTTCCCGCGATCGCATGCAATATTGTGTGATTGACTGTGCTGCGCATGTGAGGCTGTACATATTAATGAAGGAGAAACACTGATTATCCGTCGTTCATTAAATGTTTTAAGTGTGTACTGGCAATCATGCAATGTCCAGGGTGAAGGCAAATCGCCCTGAACTGATTGCTTTGCTTTGTTACTTATCTGGGTGTTATGGTCGCTAATGTAGCAATGTATATTATCCTTGTCCTCATCCAGTATTGTATTGTACTGTAAGTCACTGGTAAACCTATTTGTTTATGCACTTTGTAAGGCGCTGCCATATAAACAAATGATAATAATAATAATAATTATTATTATTATTTATTTATTTAAAGAGTATTACAGTAATATTAAAGAACTCTCCAACTGTGAGTTGTAAATTTACTTGTAGTCTTTTCACTCCACTACAAACTAGAGATGAACGGTAAGGATTACGAGAAACACTTTTTGGGGAACTAATTTGAACCGAATCATGACTCGGTTCTTCCCACCAAATTTGGTTCTTAATATGAGCCAAAACTTAATTTTCCCACAAATGTCAGATCTTGCATGATTTGTGTGGGTAAAAAGTGTGGAAAAGATGACATCTTTAATCTGTGTGTCTGTGAGGGTCAGACACGAGAAAGCAACCTGCAGTACAGCCTCCTCCTGTGTATATTTGTTTGTAAACTGTACTTATAAATGTTTTTCATAAGGATATCTATAGAAATTGCAGTATATATTGTGTATGAGAAAAAAAGAAAACATGTTCCCCCAGCACACTGCAAAAGACCAGCAATTAGATTTGAATAGTACATAATAATAGAAATCCAGAGATCTTTGTTGCATATATTTGCAAAAATATATTTAAACTAGTGATGAGCGGGTTTGGATTTCTGAAATCCGAACCCCCCCGAGCCCACCCGATCCGAGCCGGGAAGCAAGTCCGGCTCGGATTTTCCCGCCTGACTTGGATCTGAAATCGAGGCAAAATGTCATCATCCCGCTGTCGGATCTCGCAGGTTTTGGACTCTATGAAAGGTACCCACATCGGCACCATTTTTCACTCCGGCTGTGGACAGTGAAGAGGGAGGGTGGGAGTTAGGGCTGGCTGGGCTGTGTTGTGCTGCTGTTGTCTATAGGGGCTGGCTGGGCTGGGCTGTGTTGTGCTGCTGTCATAGGGGCTGGCTGGGCTATGTTGTGAAGTCAGTTGTCCATAGGGGCTGTGTCGACCCCAAAGTCTATAGGCGCTGGCTGGGCTGTGTTGTGCAGTGTCCCATAAAAGCTGTAGTCCTAATGGGGTGCTGTAGTGTTGTCCAGGGGGTGATCTGTCCATCAGGGGTGCTCCCCCCAAGTGCAAAAATACAATTATTTTTTTCTGTGTTTGTGAATTGTGTGCGCAGTAGCTGCCAAGCGTGCGCCTGTGTCATAAATCAAGGGCCAGCTGGCTCATCTGATAAAGGCTGGTGTAACCCCCAAAGTGCACTCCAAAAAAAAAAAATACATTTTTTCTGTGTTTCTTAATTGTGTGCGCTGTAGCTGCACGTGCATCAATAATGTAGCGCCAAGCATGCGCCTGTGTCATAAATCAAGGGCTAGCTGGCTCATTTGTTAAAGGGCGGTGTAACCCCAAAGTGCACTCCGAAAAAAATAAAAAATAAAATGTTTCTGTGTTTGTGTGCGCTGTAGCTGCATGTGCATTAGCAAAGTAGCAGCACCAAGCGTGCACCTGTATCATAAGTCTGTTAAAGGGTGGTGTAACCCTCAAAGTGCACTCCAAAAAATTAAAAATTATTTTCTGTGTTGTGAATTGCATGCGCTGTAGCCGCACGTGCATCAACAAAGGAGCAGCGCCAAGCGTGCGCCAGTGTCATAAGTCTGTTAAAGGGTGGTTTAACCCCCAACGTGCACTACAAAAAAATTAAAAATTATTATTTTCTGTGTTGTGAATTGCGTGCGCTGTAGCCACACATGCATAGACAAAGTAGCGCCAAGCGTGCGCCTGTGTCATAAGTAAAGGGCCAGCTGGCTCATCTGTTAATGGTTGGTGTAACCCACAAAGTGCACTCCAAAAAAATAAAAAAATAAAATTTTTCTGTGTTTGTGAATAGTGTGCGCTGTAGCTGCACGCGCATCAACAAAAGTAGCGCCAAGCATGCGCCTCTGTCATAAATCAAGTGCCGGCTGGCTCATCTGTTAAAGGGTGGTGTAGCCCCAAAGTGCACTCCAAAAAAAAAATTAAATTTTTCTGTGTTTGTGAATTGTGTGCGATGTAGCCGCACATGCTTTAGCAAAGTAGCAGCGCCATGCGTGCGCCTGTGTCATAAGTAAAGGGCCGGCTGGCTCGTCTGTTAAAGGATGGTGTAACCCCCAAAGTGCACTCCAAAAAATATAAAATATTCTTCTTTTCTGTGTTTTGAATTGTGTGTACTGTAGCCGCACGTGCATCAACAAAGTAGCAGCGCCAAGCGTGCGATTGTGTCATAAGTAAAGGGCCGGCTGGCTCGTCTGTTAAAGGGTGGTGTAACCCCAAAGTGCACTTGAAAAAAATTTAAAATTCTTATTTTCTGTGTTTGTGAATTATGTGGGCTTGTGCATCTACAAAGGAGCAGCGCCAAGCATGCGCCTGTGTCATAAGTAAAGGGCTGGTTTGCTCATCTCCTAAAGGGTGGACTCCAATAAAAATAAAAAATTATTTTTTTTTGTGTTGTGAATTGTGTGCACTGTAGCTGCACGTGCATCAATAAAGGAGCAGGGCCAAGTGTGCGCTAGTGTCATAAGTCTGTTAAAGGGTGGTGTAACCCCCAAAGTGAACTCCAAAAAAATTAAAAAGTCTTCTTTTCTGTGCTGTGAATTGTGTGGGCTGTAGTCGCACGTGCATTAACAAAGGAGCAGCGCCAAGCATGCGCCTGTATCATAACTAAAGGGACGGCTGGCTCATCTCTTAAAGGGTGGACTCCAAAAAAAATTAAAAATTCTTCTTTTCTGTTTTGTGAATTGTGTGTGCTCTAGCCGCACATGCATCAACAAAGGAGCAGCACCAAGCATGCACCTGTATCATAAGTCTGTTAAAGGGTGGTGTAACCCTCAAAGTGCACTCCAAAAATATGTAAAATTATTTTCTGTGTTGTGAATTGTGTGCACTGTAGCTGCACGTGCATCAATAAAGGAGCAGGGCCAAGTGTGCGCCAGTGTCATAAGTCTGTTAAAGGGTAGTGTAACCCCCAAAGTGAACTCCAAAAAAATAAAAAAGTCTTCTTTTCTGTGTTGTGAATTGTGTGTGCTGTAGCCGCACGTGCATCAACAAAGGAGCAGCACCAAGCGTGTGCCTGTGTCATAAGTCTGTTAAAGGGTGGTGTAATCCCCAAAGTGCACTCCAAAAATATTAAAAATTCTTCTTTTCTGTGTTTGTGAATTGTGTGGGCTGTAGTCGCACGTGCATTAACAAAGGAGCAGCGCCAAGCATGCGCCTGTATCATAACTAAAGGGACGGCTGGCTCATCTCTTAAAGGGTGGACTCCAAAAAAAATAAAAAATTCTTCTTTTCTGTTTTGTGAATTGTGTGTGCTCTAGCCGCACATGCATCAACAAAGGAGCAGCGCCAAGCATATGCCAGTGTCTTAAGTCTGTTAAAAGGTGGTGTAACCCCCAAAGTGCACTCCAAAAAAAGAAAAATATATTATTTTCTGTGTTGTGAATTGTGTGCGCTGTAGCCGCACGTGCATCAACAAAGTAGCACCAAGCGTGCGCCTGTGTCATAAGTAAAGGGCCGGCTGGCTCATCTGTTAATGGTTGGTGTAATCCCCAAAGTACACTCCAAAAAAAATTAAAAATTCTTCTTTTCTGTGTTGTGAATTGTGTGCGCTGTAGCCGTACGTGCATCAACAAAGTAGTGCCAAGTGTGCACCTGTGTCATGAGTAAAGGGCGGCTAGCTCGCCTGTTAAAGGGTGGTGTAACCCCCAAAGTGCAAAAAAATAAAAAATTCTTCTTTTCTGTGTTTGTGTGCGCCTTAACCGCATGTACATTATATATCAATATAACATAAATGGAGGACCAAACTTTATCTGATAAAAATAAAATAGGGAAGATCAAGAAATACTTCCTCCTAGTGCTGAAGCTACTGCCACTAGTCATGACATAGACGATAAAATGCCATCATCGCCTGCCAAGGACGATGCCCAATGTCATAGTAGAGGGCATAGAAAATCCCAAATGACAAAGTTCAGGAAATTGACCTTAAAAAAAAACATTAAATCATCTGAGGAGAAACGTAAACTTGCTAATATGCCATTTACGACAAGGAGTGGCAAGGAACGGCTAAGGTCTTTCCCTTTGTTCATGACTAGTGGTTCAGCTACACATGACAATGGAAGCCCTCCTCCCGCTACAAATATCAAATGAGTTAAGCTGGCAAAAGCACAGCAAAGAACTGTGCATTCTAAGAAGATATCACAAATCCCCAAGGAGAGTCCAAGTGTGGCGGCAGTTGCAATGCCTGACCTTCCCAACACTGGATGGGAAGAGGTGGCTCTTTCCACCATTTGCATGCCCTCTGCAAGTTCTGGAAGGAGCACCCACAGTCCACTTGCTGATATTCAAATGAAGATGTCACTGTTGAACTACAACAGGATGAGGATATTGGTGTAGCTGACGCTGAGGAGGAAGTTGACGAGGAGGATTCTGATGGTGATGTGGTTTGTTTAATTCAGGTTCCAGGGGAGACAGTTGTTGTCTGTGGGATGAAAAACCCCATCACTGTCATGCCTGGGCAGAAGACCAAACATTCCACCTCTTTGGTCTGGCAATATTTCTATCCAAGGCCCTCATTCAGAGCCTTACGCTCTGAGCAGAGCGCACGCTCTGAATGAGGGCCGGCCTCCATGAAAATGGAGCGTCCTCCTGGACGCTCGTATAGCTGTGGGTCACCACCCACAGGCTATACGAGCGTGCATTTTGATGGCCGCGATGGTCGTGACCATCACTACCATCGAAACTGCGAGCCGGAGCCTGCGGTTGAGGTTTTCAACCGCAAGCTCCGGAGTGATTTTGGCTCTATCAGAGCCAAAATCACTCCCACTGACATCACTAGTGATGTCAGTGGGCCGGCTTCTGACGGGAGGCTTCCCGTGGGAACGCCCCCGTCAGGGAGGCACGCCTACCAAAGGGGGCGTGCTGTCAATCAACATCAACAGCACGCCCCCTTTGATCAGACACAACGAGCGAAGGACTTTCCTTCGCTCGTCGCGTCTGGCGCATGCGCACGACGGAGCTCCCTCCGTCGTGCGCATGCTCAGTCCAGAACATTGACCCACTTGCGAGCGGACAGCCGCTCGCGAGTGGGTCTGAATCAGGTCCCAAATCCGGACAACAACTGTCTTGCCATATGTACCATATGTAAAGGTGAAATAAGTAGGGGTAGGGACGTCAACCACCTAGGAACATCCTCCCTTATATGTCACCTGCAGCGCATTCATAAAAAGTTACTGTCAAGTTCAGAAACTTTGGCTAAGACCGTAAGCAGTCCAGGGACACCTGAATCCATCTGTCCTGTTGTATCCAAGCACCTGCAAACCACAAAGTCAACTCCCTCCTCGTCAATTTCCTCCTCAGTCAGGATCGGAAGTAGTCCTGCAGGCCATGTCACTGGCATGACTGACTCTCCTATCATGGATTCCTACAGAGGATCCTGCATTGCTACGCCTACTGCTGCCGCTGCTGCTGTTGCTGCTGGGACTCGTTCATCATCCCAGAGTGTCCCCGATACAAAATTCCGTCTAGATTCCACTTCACTAGACAGGCGATAACGAGAATGTATAGAGACGTCAGAAAAAGTTTCCTCAGTGTCCTGAAAAATGCGGTTGTACCCAATGTCCACTTAACCATGGACATGTGGACAAGTGGAACAGGGCAGACTAAGGACTATATGACTGTGACAGCCCACTGGGTAGATGTATCACCTTACACAGCAACAACAGCAGTGTCACCAGTAGCAGCAGCTCAGAAACGCCAGCTCGTTCCAAGGCAGGCTACGCTGTGTATCACCGGTTTCAGTAAGAGGCACACTGCCGACAACCTCTTAGAGAAACTAAGGGAAATCATCGCCCAGTGGCTTACCTCACTTAGACTCTCCTGGGGATTTGTGATATATGACAATGCCACCAATATTGTGCGAGCCTTACATCTGGGCAAATTCCAGCACGTCCCATGTTTTGCTCACACAATCAATTCGTTGGTGCAGAATGTTCTGAAAAATGACAGGGGCATGCAGGATATGCTTTGGGTGGCCTGGAAAAATTTCTAGCCACTTTCACCATTCAGCGACTGCGTGCCAAAGACTGGAGTGCCAGCAAACACTCTTGAACCTGCCCCGCCATCACCTGAAGCAAGAGGTTGTGACGCGGTGGAACTCAACCCTCTATATGCTTCAGAGGATGGAGGAGCAGCAAAAGGCCATTCAAGCCTATACATCCACCTATGACATAGGCAAAGAAGGGGGTATGCACCTGACTCAAGCACAGTGGAGAATGATTTCCATGTTGTTCAAGGTTCTCCAGCCCTTCGAACTTGCCACACGTGAAGTCAGTTCAGACACTGCCAGCTTGAGTCAGGTCATTCCCCTCATCAGGATTCTGCAGAAACAGCTGGAGAAAGTGAAGGAGGAGCTAAGATGGAGTGATTCCGCTTAGCATGTGGGACTTGTGGATGAAGCCCTTCATTTGCTTTGCCAGGATTCGAGGGTGGTCAATCTGTTCAAATCAGACCACTACATTTTGGCCACCATGCTCGATCCTAGGTTTAAAGCCAATGTGGTGTCTCTCTTTCCGGCCGACACAAGCCTGCAGAGGTGCAAAGACCTGCTGGTGAACACACTGTCAGCTGAAGCAGAATGTGACATGTCAACAGCTCCTTCTTCATTTTCTCCCGCAACTGGGGCTGCCTGAAAACATCTTAGGTATCCTAATCAACCCGCTGGGTCGTGATGCAGGGCAGGCAGGACCAAGTTTGGACATCTGGTCCGGACTGAAGGACCTGGCAACAATTTCTGACATGTCTACTGTCACTGCATATGATACTGTCACCATTGACAGAATTGGGGAGGATTACATCGGTGACAGCATCCAAGTAGGCATGTCAGACAGTCCGTACCTGTACTGGCAGGAAAAAGAGGCAATTTGGAGGCCTCTGTACAAACTGGCTCTATTTTACCTAAGTTGACCCCCCTCCAGTGTGTACTCCGAAAGAGTGTTTAGTGCAGCCGTAAACCTTGTCAGCGAAAGGCGTAAGAGGTTGCTTCCACAAAATGTGGAGAAGATGATGTTCATCAAAATGAATTATCAATTCTTCCAGGGAGACCAGCCTCCAGAATGTACAGAGGAACCTGTGGTGGTGGATTCCAGTGGGGATGAATTAATACTCTGTGAGGATGAGGATGTACACAACACTGAAGAGGATGAGGAATCGGTGGATGAGGAGGATGAGGATGGCATCTTGCCTCCATAGAGCCAGGGACAGATTAATTGCCAGCTTGTTTTGTGGGGGCCCAAATGAACCAATCATTATAGCCATAGTTGTGTGGCAGACCCTGGCACTGAAATGATTGGTTTGTTAAAGTGTGCATGTCCTGTTTATACAACATAAGGGTAGGTCGGAGGGCCCAAGGAAAATTCCATCTTGCACCTCTTTTTTTTCTTTGCATTATGTACTGTTTGGGGCCTAGTTTTTCAATCTGCCATCTTGCCTTACACTGCAGTGTCACTCCTAGATGGGCCACGTGTTTGTGCTGCCCACTTGTGTCGCTTAGCATAGTCATCCAGCTACCTCAGTGCAACCTTTTAGACTAAAAACAATATTGTGAGGTGTGAGGTGTTCAGAATAGACTGGAAATGAGTGGAAATTAATGTTATTGAGGTTAATAATAGCATAGGAGCAGAAAAACCCACACATTCTGTGATTATAGCTGTTTTTATGCTTTTTTTAAAAAAAAAAAATACAGATCCAAAACACAAAACCCAGAACCCAAAACACGGAAGGGTGGTTTTGGCAAAACCAATCCAGATCCAAAACACGAAGAAAGATCCAGATCCAAAACCAAAACACAAAACACGAAAAGTGACTGGTGCACACCCCTAATTTAAACCATCCGGGCTGCATCAAGGCGTCTCTGTACCAGTGGTCCATAACCCTTGATGATAACAGCAACCACATTGGGTCATATGATAATTGCATGCTGTTATGCCACATGATAATACCACATACAATAATATGTCTTAGTTGAGATTCTCCAAATGGCACTACAGGAACCAGCACACTCCCCCCGACCTTAAACATGCTGATACCATCCATGCCTCACAGAGCAGCAATATAAAATAGTGGCTGCTCAGATCAAGAAGGGTTTAATCTAGACAAGAAAAAAGAAAAAATGTTCCCACAACACATTGCAAAAGACCAGCAATACAATTTGAATACTACTGTACATGATAATAGAAATCCAGAGATCTTTGTTGCATATATTTGCAAAGATATGTTTAAGCACTGGGCCACATCAAGGCGTCTCTGTACTGTTGGTCCTTAACCCTACATAATAATAGCACGCACTTTGGGTCATCTAATTCCATACTGTTAAGAGCCAACTCACCTTGAGGTACCCCAAATTCCTCCAAATGGCACTGCAGGAACCAGCACACTCTCCAAATGCTAGTCCCATCCATGCCTCTCACCTGTGAAAGACCATTAAGTTATTCTGAGCAGCCACTATCTTAAGAGAAGCAAAGAGCTACTTGCGAGCATGTTGTCAGCTGAAGTGGCAGATGACACATTTCCTGCTTCAGTTTGTCCTGCAAATGCTACTGCCAGGGGAAAAAAGTGTTTAGCACAGTCGGGAACCTTGTGAGTGATCAGCGTAGGAGGTTACTTCAAAAATAATTTGAATAGCTGTTATTCATTAAAATGAACTACAAATTCTGGGGCTGATTCAGAGTTGGGCATAGAGAGAGAGAGATAGCACTTAACTGTGTACCTGGAAAAATCATGTTGCAATGCAAGGGGTGTAAATACATACATTTTTTTTGCATGTGGGGTAAATACTGGCTGCTTTTGCATGTAGCCCACAAATACTGCACAGCTTTATTATTACTCTACAATTTAGATGTCAGTTTGGACACACTCCTCCCAAATCTAAATCTCTCTACACATTTTAAATCTGCCCCACCTGCACTGCAGCATGGTTTCACCAAGATGATCAGTTGAGAGAGATATCTCTCTCTATTCCCAACTCTGAATCAGGCCCTCTATGTGGAATACCTTTGCCATCAATAACAAACAGAGGGCCTGATTCAAAGATGTATCCTATTGCACTAATTATGCAGTTGAGCTGCTATTAAAGGTACCTTTGCAATGCCGCTCAGCGTGAGGATTACTTTGCAAAGTGACTGACATTCAGGGAATGTTTGGGGGAGGTAAAGGGGTGTGGCAGTAAAAATGCATGCATGTCCCAGGTGATTTTGGGGTGTGTCATAGTCTTTGTATGCAATGTATGCAATATGGAGATAAAGTGGTTCTGACAGCTGAGTTCAGGCAGCCATTCTGCATGACCATAGGGCTATTTAGATGGCCATTTATTGAATGATCTGCAGTGGCGGTGGTCGTCTCAATACATTTCTAGCTGGCTACAGCATTAGTATATTTTAGCACCGCAGCTGTTTGCCGGATTGCAGCTGCAAATGCCTTAGTGAACATCAAGTCCAGAGACAGTAATAATTCCAGTTGGGATGAGGGTGTTGATGATGAGGATGATGACATATTCAAGTTTGAGGATGATTAATACTGTTAGCCATAAATCCATTCTTAGCACAATTTAATCCGACCAGCAAAATGGTTTCTTTTGTGGGGGTCCAAACAAACCAAGCACTTCAGCCACAAAAGTGGCAGTCCCTATCACTGAAGTGCTTGGTTTGTTAAACTGTGCATGTCCTTTTAGATAAACAACATAAATGTGGGTGGGAGAGCTAAAGTACATTTCCATCATGGAACACTTTGCATTATGGGATTTGTCCACCTTGCTGTATTGGTGTAAAGACTTCTAGCCTGTTACTCAATCTCCATTTACCTGTACTTGCCTGAGGCTTTTGACTTGCTGCTGGGAGCAGTTTGTTATTTATCTTTTCTACTAGGCTGTTACTTTGGCTTGAATTGCCTTTATTGGTCTGTGCTTTGCTGTTTGGATTCAGTTTGAATTTAAAACTCATATTTGGAAGCTTGTCTTTTTTTCCATATTTCAGAATTACTTTCCTTACAGTAATAAATGCTTTACCTTCCACTAAATACTCCACCTTCAATCACCTGTACTGGCCTTGGGCCTATGATTTGCTGTTTGGAGTAAGTTTGATGGTGATCTAGTTTTCTATTAGACGTTACTCCTGCAGCAATCATCTGTATTGGACTTAGGCCAGTGATTTGCTGTTTTTCAGAAGTGTGTTAGTAATATATTATATTTTCTACTAGGTTTTTACTTTTAGAATATTAGTTCTTGATTAATGAAAATATTCTATAGGATTGTATATTTATTAAACTGCCATCCTGTCTGTCAATCCTGTGCCAATAAGTTTCATAGATGTATTATATTCTTTTAAACTACCACGGGTTTGTGCCGTTGCTCTGCTGGTTTAGCCACCCAGCTACCTGCAGCTTTAGGCCAATATTGGTAAAAACAATATTGTGAGCTGTGAGTTGGTCAAAGTTGACTGGAAATGACTGGTAACTAATGTTACCGATGTTCATATACTGTAGGAACAAAAACAGATCAAAATTACATGATTTTAACTGTTTTTATACATTTTTAAAGAAATCCAAAACCATTGAGGGTGGTTTTGCCAAAACGAAAATCAAAACACGATGATTTAAGTTGTTTATCCACTTGCAGATACTGGAAAAACAGTATGATTACAACATTGTAATTGTACAGTCGTTCCTCATCCCCTGTAGTGCCTACATTGCATGATATGTCGTTCAGTGCAGGCACCCTCCCTCATCCCTGAACATGGCCAATCTGTCGTTATCGGCAGATTGATCGTTATGTTCAGGCGATGATTGATGTCAGAAACGACCAGTGGGTGCGCACATCACTGGTTCTTTCTGACATTAAACTGCCCAATTTATGCACGATTAATGAGCGATTGAATGCTAACGATATGTAATCACTCTATTATATCTGCAAGTGGATACACGGCTTTAGAACTAAAATCATAACATAGGGGCCTGCGCTCATCTCTACTATAAACCCAGATTAGAAATATGTATGTAGGATTCAATCTCAAGTCTTGTCTGCTTCTAAATATCCCCTTGTACATTATTATGATTCAGATCAGAACTGCCAAAAGGCATTCAACAAATACACCCTTCAACTTGGTAACCAGATACAATAAATCATAATGAGTATAAAAATATGGAAACTGTTTATCATTCCATTTAAGACTGTTACATTTCCACAAGCATAACTTTGGTACCATGCAAAGATCACTGAGATTCACGGTACCAAAATCACCTCAGGTTTATAAGTCATGACTTTGCTAACAAGTGTACTCATCTTCCTCTCATCCCTTCAGATTCAATCGCCACTTCATTTTCTACCATTGTATTGGCAGTTGGGACCATTCCGAAGATATTCTACCATTTACATTGCTCACTATTTTCATTCTGTGCATAAGAACATCAAGTTAGTGACTTACAGTACCATACAGGTTTTGTTTTGTCTGCAAAATAAGCCTAGTAAACTCCTGGCACAAGGCTTCCAGGGACCAAAAATCCCTTTATAACAAAATGATTGAAAGCTACATGAAAATCCAGACGTTACTGAAGTACTGCACACAGTCTGAGCATGCAGCAACTCACACCAACTAGTCTAATAGTTCTAAAGTGTGAAATCTCCAACAATGCCATTGCAGTCAGTCTGTTGGGCATCATTTGTCCAGATTAAATAAACACTTAGGGATATATTTTATAAACTGTGGGTTCATAGAAGTGGAGGTGTTGCCCATAGCAACTATAGCTATGGGCAACTGGAGCTATCCAAACACTGTTGCTCTTATAGGATTATACAATACATCCCCCATAGATTATATTAAATTCTCAGGCTGTGGTTATTTTCTCCCTTTTATACATCTGGGGCATGACTGGGTTATCAATAGTTATGCACCCAGTTGAGCATGAGCCATGCACAAACAGGGCCTGATTTATAGTTAGGAGCAAATCACAAAAAGGACCAAACAAAGAGCAAATTGTTTTTGGAACAAACAATGTTGCAATGCAAGGGGTGCAAATAATTACTAGCTGGAGTACCTGGCGTTGCCCAGGATTTTAAGAATGTTTGTTTACACATCATCCTCCAACCAACCTCTCCTTAGGCAGGCCTCACGAAAAGTGTGACAAGCTTCCCCATCAACAGTCCTATGGTCTTCGAAGGAAGTAAGACCTGTAATGGTGTAAAGCAAACTTCAGAGATAGAAGCATAACATTTTTTTAGTTGCCTCCATCGTGTTTTAATACAATTGTATGTAAAATGTCATGATCTTCACTTGTAAACTGTGGATTTGTATAGAAACACAGAAGTACAGAAGGACAAATTTTCGCTTTGATATAGTAGAGAAGATAGAAAAGAAGAAATAGTAGATAAGCTAAATTCTTTTGTAATTCCATACCTGACCTGTAGAGGGTGAATGCAATGCAAAAATTGTGTTTTTTAATTAATTAAAAAGTAACAGTAATTAATTTCAATTTAGTAGAGAAGATAGAAAAGAAAAAATAGTAGATAAGCTAAATTCTTTTGTAATTCCGTACTTGACCTGTAGAGGGTGAATGCTATGCAAAAATTGTGTTTTTTCATTAATTAAAAATTAACAGTAATTAATTCGATTTCAAATTTTTTTAGTTGTCTCCGCCGTGTTTAATACGCTCGTATGTAAAATTTCACGATCGTGGCTTGTAAACTTTGGACTTGAATGGAAAGACAGAAGGACAAATTTTCACTTTTATATAGTAGATATATATATTTATTTATTTTTTTATTATTATTTTTTTGCATGCAGGAAAAATACTCATTGCTTCTGCATGTAGCAAGCAAATACTGAGCAACTTTGTTTTCACACTGAAGTTTAGAATAAAGCTAGCAAACATTTCTTCCAACTTTAAATCTCTGTACATTTTATTATGACCCACCTACAGTACTACAGTACATGGTTTTATTGAGGTCCAAAGCTACCTGACCTGCACAGATTGAAACTTTTTCATAGACATTAATGAGACCAGCATAGGCAGGTGGGCTGATAGGCAATCAGCCCAAAATATGGACTAGAAAAGAGGGATGACCTATCTGTAATCTATTATTATTTATAGGTGACAGGTCCAGAATCTTCACATGGAAAATACATTTCCTTGGAACTTCATAAATTTATAGCATAAGAGCCTTAGCCTTTGTATATCCCAATTAGGCTGAATTCAGATTTTCTGCAATTAGATTATGTGTTATTGTTTACTGGAACTTGCAAGACTGGCATACTTTAACCAATGCTACAGTACAGCAGTTAGTGGCATAGGAAATATTTGTTATTACTGAATTTAGAGTAGTCCTAAAAAAAATAAAGCTCACATTGGACATTCACATTGGTTTTACTTTATAACAAGAAATGACTCATGATTTGCTAAAAGATCATGAATGTTAAAGAATAATATGCATTTAACAATCTATATCCATGCAGAAGTAAACCATTTGTCACTGCTACTGAGAAAGGTTATTTCTGACACCAATAATGTCATGCATTTCAATGTAATCCTATAAAGGAACTGTGGCTGTAAGAAACAATTATTTTTCCAAAATTGAAGCTAGGATATTAACTTGATTGAGAATTTATACGCAGATCACAATGAAGAAGAATGAAAAGACACAATATGAAGAAAATGTATTTTACGGGTTAACAGTTTTACCTGAATGTACAGTGCTTTGCATGGGAGAATCTCTGTGGCCAGTATTATCTATTTCCTCCCTATATGCCACGTTACCTAATGCATTTACATCTCTCACACCTTAATATAATTTCAACAGATCCTGGTCAACTGAACCTACAGTATATGAAAGGCACAAATTCCCTACTTTACCAAGTAATCTGTCATGAGCTCTTTTACCAAGAGTGTATTGCATTCCAGATGGCAATGTAACAGCCAAGATTGGAATCACATCACCTCTGATGCCTCTCAGGGCACTCCCAACATTAAGCAACATTAACACACCCTTAAAATTACCTAGCTATGACACCTAGTCATATATTTCCCTCAGGACCATAATTATGTTCTAAAGGTTGAGATACCATGAAACAGGATTTTGTATTTTTATGGTATCAGCAGTGGCGGCTCCAGAGGTAGGGCTGCATCGCAGTCCAACATTCAAATAGGGGAGCCACACCAACTGCCCGTGAGTCCCGGCCAGCAGCGTTTGGAAGGGCAGTTGGTGTGGCTCTCCTATTTGAACTTTGGACTGCGCTGCAGCCACACTGGTGCTCAGCATATTTAATATCAATAATAATGAAATGACAGCAGTTCGTAGTATTCTATACATTTGGTAATTCCATGTTGATTCACAAAACGACACCCTCTAAGGAGCATCTGCTCAATAACCTAATATCTCAGAAGGAAGACATAAAAATCATGTACAAAGCTGCAGAAGATCAGAGCAATCACACTTTGTGATTCCATGGGTTTACTTTTCTATGGGTAAAGACAAGACTTATTGCATGGTGGGTGCAGAGGGATATACACAATTTTATATTGGCTATCACTGTTTGTATTAATACACACCTTACAGAGTATATGTTTAGCACACTCATATACTGTACTGTATCTCATACTGTAGCCACCACAGGAATAAATTACATTTTATTTTATGGAACTACATATGTACTAGCTTTTATTAAGTTTAAGAAAAACATTGTGAAAAACGTGGGGAAACAAAAAGAGGAAGGAGAAGGAGAAGAGCAGTAATATGACAATGGAGTAACAGATATTGTATTTACAGTACATTATGTGCACCTTACCTTCTCTGGTTCCAACTACTTATGCATGTGAACAAATTAAAAATTGACAATACCGCGCCTCTCTGAAGGGATAAATGACACAATACTGGTAAAGGATATCTGTAGACCAGTTCTCCAAATTGAAATGGACTGATAATTCTCTCCACAACAGCTGTAGAATCGTCACTTAAAAGGAAAAAAACACATTTCCATAGAGTAGTTTTTTTTATACAATGGAAAATACAGTAGGTCCCAAATCTAAACCTTAAATAGGTTTATATAAGACGTGTTGATAATTCTCTCAGAATAGGAAAAGGGAACACCCTTAGTGCTTCACTATTCCTATATGGTGATGCTCACTTGTATGCTTATATCAGTAAATAGGTCTCAAGCTTATAAAGGTATCTTTACACTCCTTCTATACACTACAAGGGGATCACCACGTGTAAATGGACACAAACAATAAGCAGCTCACATGTATGCTTACGTCTAACAAAATTTTCTTATGCACATAGCGGTTTCTTTCAATCCTCTCTGGACTGTCTTCATGAAAAATATCCCGCTCAGATTTAAAGGTAGTTTAGTCTCGCATGGGCAGATGTAGATAGCGAGGGCCAGAATAATCACAGATATCACGCAGTCGGGCAAGATCATGGCTGTACTCGCTACATCGAGGAAATAAGTGACAGCTCACGCTGTCCTGATAGAGCTGCAACGTCACCATTTGAAGAAAATGGCTGCCGGAGACCTCAGAGTAGGGAGGGGAATCATTTGTTTGTGTATTAATAAACACCTTACAGAGTATATGTTTAGCACACTCATATACTGTACTGTATCTCATACTGTAGCCACCACAGGAATAAATTACATTTTATTTTATGGAACTACATATGTACTAGCTTTTATTAAGTTTAAGAAAAACATTGTGAAAAACGTGGGGAAACAAAAAGAGGGAGGAGAAGGAGAAGAGCAGTAATATGACAATGGAGTAACAGATTTACAGTACATTATTGGCACCTTACCTTCTCTGGTTCCAACTACTTACACATGTGGGTCATATGGTTAGACATGGAGAGTTTGGCAAGAAGGCACAGTGTCTGAGTAGGACCGGGAATGTCATAATTTAATTCCAGAAATCAAGCAGGAGATTGGGATATCCCTATTGGATGGAAGAGAGGAGGCATCTGACCCCATAGACTCCACAGCAAAGTTGCACAATTTGGGAGCATGCATATTTTATGTAACAGTTTGTATAACATTTTAATGTGAATCACACAGTATATATTTGCACTACAAATGTTACTTATATGTGCTAGACAAGATATTGGACCAGTCCTAGTGATCCACAGGATGCCAAGGTTGGTTTCTCACTGCTCGGAAATACTTATAACATGTGGATATTTATCCTTTTAGTTATGGGAACTAAGGGTGAGACACACCATGTAAGGACTCCTGAACCAACTTGGAATTCCTTTTAATTATGGCCAAGCACGCAATCATGATAGCAAAAATGAATATGCGGATAACACTGGGTTTGACTTAAAAGCATTTAAACACATAACCACCCTCCCCAGCACACAGCACCGCTACATGGCACTGCAAAAGTCATTTTTTATCATAAGGGGGCATGGCCATGATTCCTGCAATTGAGTTACATCCCCTTCACCCGGCCCAATGCGGCTCTCAGTACCCCTGTTCCTGGGCAGTGACTGGTAGGAGGCCTGAAGTGAATACTAAAAAAATTCAGTATCATGGGCATGTTATGGGATGTCACGGTGTATCAGTGAAGGTGGCTGTGTTGTCAGATGCACAACCACAGAGGCCATGTTCAGACGGAGAAACTGCACCTGCCATAGGGCCGGTACAAGTGTCGATGTTGTGAGCAATGGTGCGCTGATGGTGGCATGTCACTGATTACCTACATTGATACAGCATGCAAAGATGCTGAAAGCAGGCATCTCAGCCACGGGCTACTAAACTATGGAGAGCTGAAACTAGCATTATTATTACAACAGATGCAAGAGCAATGCTGCAGTGTCCACCTCTGAACCAGGCCCTTTATCTGTGTGAAGCTTTCTGGATCTTTAAGTTTGAACTTTACAAGCCGAGGGCCTGTTTGAAAGTATTGAATTTTATATATATATATATATATATAAATATATATATATATATATAAACTTGCTATGTTCTGTAAGAAAAGCTGTTTGTGTGTATACTGAGGAAACAAAGTTACTTTCTTTTTGTTTTTGTTTTTTTTACTAAGGTGCTTGAGACATATAAAATGTGGATTTAATATGTTCATCAGCTAGTGTTCATGCTTTGTAATTAAGTTCACCTGTTGTATGAACAAAGCAAGACACACATACTGAGGTTTAATTAAGCATGGCAGTGCTGAAAGAGAAAAAAATGTTTTTTACTCCTGTGTTCTGTTTAACCCCTGAATTGCTGAAGAAAAAAAAGTTGAATTTTTTTCTGCGTTAACCTTGAATAACCATTGCTTTGCTTAAAGAAAGAGATATATTTATTTGTGTAAACTGGCTTGTCATTGCTTTTATATACTACGTACTTACATACACCTCCCACTGTAAAAATGGAAGAAGTTTTTCGTACTATAGTAAATTTGCTAGCTTCCCATCAAAAACAGAGGAGCAAATGTTACAATTAGTGACCCAATCAATGGGCACAACAGCTATTACAGGGCATCTAAAGAAAATGTCTGCCTCAGATGACTCAGAGGCATATTTGCTGATATTTGAAAGGATCGCACAGCATTTAAAATGGCTAGTTGATACTTGGGCTGATAGACTTGCCCCCTATCTCACTGGTGAGGCTCAGAAAGCCTATGCTGATTTAGAGATATATGACCTAGTCTAAAGTGCTATTGTGGCTAGGTCAGGTCTCACTCCTTCTGGGAAAGCACAGTGCTTCCACAAATGGACCCTACTACCAAGGGGCCCTACTCAGAAGTAGGTTGCAGAACTCGCCAGACAGGGGCGGAGTTGGCTCCAGCCAGAAGACTGCGTTGCCGCTCAGATTGCAGAGACCATGGTTGTTGACCAGTGTATAAGCACCCTAGGGTTGAATATGCAGCGCTGGGTCATACACACTAAACCTCATAATTTAGAGGAATTAATGACAGTATAGGAGCAGTATGAGACCGCAGGAAATATGACATAGATGCCAGAAAAGAAACCTGGGAATGGGGGAATTGTTAAGATGCACCCCATTGGCCTGTGACCCCAACTATCACCCCTCCTCAAGAAAACATCGCTGGAGACTCCAGGGTCATCTGCTATGACTGTGGAGAGCCAGGTCATGTAAGGCGGGACTGTCCCAGAAAAACAGAGTCTATGTAGTGAGGGGTTGCTAATATGGGTGCTATGTACCCTGCTTTTTGCACAATAATACCCCTGGATTCCAGACCCCTGTTTATGTGGGAAACTGTGTTCCTGAATGGCAGAGAATGCCCAGTTATTATAGACTCAGGGAGTGAGCTAATCCTATTTCAGAATCTGTCCTGCCAATTTCAGTGGAAAAGGTGCCAGGGTTAGTTGAAGCACTTTGCATTCATGGATCCACAGAAAACTTCTCCCAGGTGCAATTGAGCACCTGGGAGAAGAGATGCAAGATAAATAAAGAAATATACGGGAATTTAATTCATTGGTAAGAATCAATTCTGAGAGGTTTTGCAGAGTCAAAAATGTAAAAAAATAATATCTGTAATTGATCATAAATGCTTTTATAGTTTGGAGGAACAAACATTGGGTTGGGGAAAGTGAAACGAGCAATGGGGGATTTTCACTAGAGGAAGGTATGCAAAGTGTTTTATATGGTACAAAAGAGGTTTAACCCTACCTAGAAGCATATGTATTTTAGAATACATATGTATTTTAGAGATTTTGAACTTATGTCATGTGAGAAAGCTTAAAACAAAAGATATGATAACCCCTGAGAAGTTCAGACAAGGGGAGCGAGGGGTACAAAAGGCATACCAGTGGTACTACTAGCGCTTGCAGGGGGGGTTTCTGAGTACCCATCTTCTTAAGCCCCGCCCCATTCACGGGTCAATCTGAAGGAGGCAGAGCCAATATGACGTGATTCCATTAGAAATGCATCATTTGGCTCCATCCCCTCCCAATTGATCTGCAAAACGCTGCATTTTGTTGCTAGGGGGAGGGGCCTAATGACATGGTGCCAACCCTTACCAGGTCTACACCTGCAGATGCTGCAAAATAAGTGTGTGTGTCATGTACAGTATGTGTGACATAATTAGGTGTGTGTGTGTAAGGTATGTGTGACATATGTGTGTATATATATATATATATATATATATATATATATATATGTGTGTATGTATTTTACATAATTGATTATACAAGAAAAGAAAAAAGAATTGAACTTAGTGGAAGCAGAAATTAAATATAAAGATCAGATTCTAGAAACCCTCAAGAATAATGAGGACTTCAAGAAAAATTAGGAAGTCCTTTTGAAGAAAATAGAAAAAGTTGAGAGAAAGGTTATAAACAGGAAAGAAAAGAAATACTTTAGGGATAAGCAGGATTACATTAATAATATAATTAAGAAATGGAATAATAGGGACACAATAGAATATAAGAGTAAGACATACTCTGAACCTAAGCAATATGAGGAATGGAGAACCAGACCATTCAAACCAAAGAGACAACAGTGGAGGAACTATAATTCCCCCAGAGAGAGAGAGAGAGAATAAATTGGATTATAAATCCAGAAATAGATTCACAACCCTTGTCCGTCTAGGATCAGAGACGGATAGTGATTTTTTATCTCAAAGTCCTATGGAAGGACCGATACAAAAAACACACATTCAAAGAGACTACACACAGAGTTTCTCCTCTATAAAGAAAATTGGTTGGTAGAAGAAGAGGAGGAAGAGGTGGAAAATTCAAATCAAAACTACAGAAAAAGAAGTCGGTACTAGTAGAGACAATGGATCTGAATGAGAAAGGATTTTTAAAGTTCTTACGGAGTCACAAGTAAATCTTTTAAGCAAAGGTCTTTAATTTGCTCCTGCAAGTAGACCAAATCATTTTCAGTTATATATTGATCTAAATAAATATGTAAGGAATATAAATAATAGGGAAGGGGATTGGGATATTGGGTCGCACCAAGACTACTATTAATGCAAAACTACCCTGCTCGTTATGGATGAATATCTCAATAATACATAAATACAGGGGTGCTACTCAAGGATAAATTAATATCATACTCACAAAAAAGAAAAATAATCCTCTTAAAGTGCACAAAGTTTCGCCGTGATCAGCATAAAACATAACCTTTATTACTCTCTATTAATAACCACCTAAATGGTAAAGTTTAAAACACAACAAAACATGAAAAAGAAAAATTAAGAAATAAGGGTTTAAAATACTAGTTAGTGCTCAGTCACTATGGGCTCTATTTACTACAATCCGCATATTGAATGCGGATTGTAGTGTGATATTACCGAGTGAATTCGCATTGCGAATTCAGGCAATATCACAGGGATTTACTATAAATCCCTTGCAGGGACAGAGCTTACGATAAAGCTCTGTCCCTGCGGATCCCATCCGCACTGTAGTCGCGGTATTTTTGGAAAAAATACCGTGACTAAGAGCCCGCGCATGCGCCGACCCACCGTTGCTGCTACCCCCCACCGACACTAAGCCCCGCCCCCCGCGATCACGGACCCCTGCGACCCCCCCCCTCCTTCATTACACTTACCTGCATCCTCCTGGCCTCCGGTGATCTCCCATACTGCACTGGGGCCCGATCACCTGATGACTATGGGAGACCAGCTGACCGGAGAGGAGCCATCACCGGAGGCCCGATCACCGGTCCCTGGATTCAGGTAAGTAAAAAAAATGTTTTACTTTTTTTTTTTTTTTTTTTTACAGCAATCAGCTTGCGGTCTTTTTTGACCACATAGCTGATTACTGGTAACGGCTCCCGCCTCTGCTCTCCCCGTTAGAGTAGAGTGGGAGCCCGGTAACCGGAGGAGACCCTGGATAACGCCACCTCCAGGTGGCGTTATTATCACAGGGCTTCCCCCGGTATTTTTTTACAATTTATTTTTAGTAACTCTGGTTGAATCACATTTCCCATTACAATTATGGGAAATGCGATCTGCTTTACTAAAAATAAGTGATACTAGGGTTGGAGTAGAATTTTATTAATTCTACTCCAATTACCCTGTAATAACTACAGGTGTAGAAGTATTTTACACCTAATACTGTAGCCTGTCCTGAATAGGATTTATACATGCACGGTACCAATATAGTGAGATTGCTCCAATAACGTGCATACACGGTTACATAGTGAGTAGTTATTCATGAACCCTTGATGGGATATTAAGGGACACTGGTGATTTTTAATACCTATATATATTGATTACAACATCAAAGGCATTTGCCAAGGTATCAAAATATACTGCTGATTTATAGTATATGGCAGGGCCGGATTATAGGCAGGGCGACAGGGGCGGTTGTCCCTGGGCCCCCACACATAGGGGGCCCCCACACCCTGTCCCCTGCCACTATTACTGAGACCGGCGGAGTACAGCATTTAGCTGTCTCCGCTGCGGTCCTCTGTCACTTCAGCCGGGCAGCGCTCGCTGAGCACTTGGGCTCAGAGCTCGGCGCTGCTCCAGCCGGCTGGCAGGCTGTGCAGTGGGGCTGTACAGCAACGCAGACGTGACATCAGAGGTCACGCTGCGCAGCCCCACGCCAGCCCACCCCCTCAACAGCTGCACCCGGAGCCCGCGGAGATGAATCGAAGATAGGAGCTGCAGGTGCTGCCTCGGGTCACTAGCTCCTGTTGCTGTGTTATTGCCTCGGCCAGGAGGGTGAGTCAATTAATGTTTTTTTTTCTTAAAATGTGGTGCTGCTGGTGGGCTGGTTGTGGGGTTGGGGGGGCACACTGTGTGTGTGTGTATATATATATATATATATATATATATATATACTCGGATCACTGATAGGGGGCCCCACAAGTTTGTTGCCCAGGGGCCCCCACAGACCTTAATCCGGCCCTGGTATATGGTATTATTAGATCCTCATGAGTAGTCTTTACACATTCAGCATACCATTGAGTATATATATTTGAGACATAGTGACTGAGCACTAACTAGTATTTTAAACCCTTATTTCTTACATTTTTTCCTTTTCATATTTTGTTGTGTTTTAAACTTTACCATTTAGGTGGTTATTAATAGAGAATAATAAAAGTTATATTTTATGATGATCACGGCGAAACATTGTGCACTCGTAAGAGGATTCTTTTTCTTTTTCTTTTTTGTGAGTAAAATACGTAAGGAAGCTCACTCTAAAGAGCCATTTCCTATGAAAGGAAACAGGTGTCATTAAAAATTACGAATCTGGAACGAATAAATCACGTCTGAAAAATCCATCCAAATTTTATCCACTAGAGTCTAAAAGTAGCCCGACTGACATGTTCTTTGAATTAGTGAGAAAATATATCTGTAAGGAGAACTTATGCCCTAAAATAAGACTTTGAACTTTGAAAAACTAACTTTGAAAAACATGCATTAAAACAACTTAAAGAGGACACACAACTCGTATTAAAACCGGCTGATAAGGGAGGGGGGCTTGTAATGCTTAATTATACTGACTATGAATTAGGGATGAGTGGGTTCGGATTTCTGAAATCCGAGCCCCCCCGATCCGAGTCAGGTTTGAGTTTTCCCACCTGACTCGAATCTGAAATCAGGGCAAACGTCATCATCTCACTATGTCGTCCATAGGGGCTGTGTCCACTCCAAAGTCCATAGGGGCTGGCTGGGCTGTGTTGTGCAGTCTGTTGTCCATAGGGGCTGTATCCACTCCAAAGTCATAGGGGCTGGCTGGGCTGTGTTGTGCATTGTCCCATAAAGGATGTAGTTCTAAAGGGGTGTTGTAGTGTTGTCCAGGGGGTGCTCTGTCCATCACGGGTGCTCCCCCCAAGTGCAAAAAAAAATATTTTTCTGTTTGTGTGCGCTGTAGCCGCATGTGCATCAACAAAGTTGTGCCAAGCGTGTGCCTGTGTCATAAGTAAAGGACCAGCTGGCTCATCTGTTGAATGGTGGTGTAACCTCCAAAGTGCGCTCCAAAAATATATATATATATTTTTCTGTGTTTGTGACTTGTGTGCACTGTAGCCGCACGTGCATCAACAAAGTAGCGCCAAGCGTGCACCTGTGTCATAAGTAAAGGGCCGGCTGGCTCGTCGGTTGAAGGGTGGTGTAACCCCAAAATGAATGAAAAAAAATCAAAAAATATTTTTCTGTGTTTGTGACTTGTGTGCACTGTAGCCGCATGTGCATCAACAAAGTAGCGCCAAGCATGCGTCTGTGTCATAAGTAAACGGCCGGCTGGCTCATCTGTTGAAGGGTGGTGTAACCCCCAAAGTTTCTGAAAGAAATAAAATACATATTTTTCTGTGTTTGTGTGCACCTTAGTCGTACATGCATCAATATCACATAAATGGAGGACAAAAATTTGTCCGATAAAAATAAAACAGGGAAAGATCAAGAACCACTTCCTCCTAGTGTTGAAGCTGCTGCCTCTAGTCATGACATAGACGTTGTCTGACAAGGCCGATGCCCAATGTCATAGTAGAGGGCATATAAAATCCCAAATGGCAAAGTTCAGAAAAATGACCTTAAAAAAAACATTTAAATCATCTGAGGAGAAACGTAAACTCGCCAATATGCCATTTACGACACAGAATGGCAAGGAACAGCTAAGGTCCTTCCCTGTGTTCATGAAAAGTTGTTCAGCTTTACATGATGATGGAAGCCCTCCTCCCATTTAAGCTGGCAAAAGCACAGCAAAGAACTGTGCTTTCTAATTCTAAGAAGATATCACAAATCCCCATGGACAGTCCAAGTGTGGCGACGGTTGCGATGCCTGACCTTCCTAACACTGGACGGGAAGAGGTGGCTCTTTCCACCATTTGCACACCCTCTGCAAGTGCTGGAAGGTGCACCCACAGTCCACTTGCTGATATTCAAATTGAAGATGTCACTGTTGAAGTACAACAGGATGAGAATATTGGTGTAACTGGCGCTGAGGAGGAAGTTGGCGAGGAGGATTCTGATGGTGATGTGGTTTGTTTAAATCAGGCTCTGGGGGAGACAGTTGTTGTCCGTGGGATGAAAAAGCCCATCACAGTCATGCCTGGGCACAAGACCAAACATTCCACCTCTTTGGTCTGGCAATATTTCTATCCAAATCTGGACAACAACTGTCTTGCCATATGTACCATATGTAAAGGTGAAATAAGTAGGGGTAGGGACGTTAACCACCTAGGAACATCCTCCCTTATACGTCACCTGCAGCGCATTCATAAAAAGTTACTGTCAAGTTCAGAAACTGTGGCTAAGACCATAAGCAGTCCAGGGACACCTAAATCCCTTTTCCCTGTTGTATCCAAGTGCCTGCAAACCACAAAGTCAACTCCCTCCTTGTCAATTTCCTTCTCAGTCAGGATCGGAAGTAGTCCTGCAGGCCATGTCACTGGCATGACTGACTCTCCTATCCGGGATTCCTCGGGAGGATCCTGCATCGCTACGCCAACTGCTGCTGCTGTTGCTGCTGGGAGTCATTCATCATCCCAGAGAGGAAGTAGGAAAACCACTACTTCTTTTACTAAGCAATTGACCTCCAACAGTCCTTAGTGAGGAGGATGAAGTATGACAGCAGTCATCCTGAAGCAAAGCGGATAACTGAGGCCTTGACAGCTATGTTGGTGTTAGACGTGCATCCAGTATCCGCCATTAGTGCAGTGGGATTTAGACAATTGATGGAGGTAGTGTGTCCCCGGTACCAAATCCCATTTAGAGTCCACTTCACAAGGCGGGCGATACCGAGAATGTACAGAGACATCAGAAAAAGTGTCCTCAGTGTCCTAAAAAATGCGGTGGCACCCAATATCCACTTTACCACGGACATGTGGACTAGTGGAACATGGCAGACTAAGGACTATATGACTGTGACAGCCCACTGGGTAGATGCATCTCAGAAATGCCAGCTCGTTCCAAGGCAGGCTACACTGTGTATCACCAGTTTCAGTAAGAGGCACACCACTGACAACCTCTTAGAGAAACTGAGGGAAATCATTGCCCAATGGCTTACCCCACTTAGACTCTCCTGGGGATTTGTGATATCTGACAACGCCACCAATATTGTGCGGGCATTACATCTGGGCAAATTCCAGCTCGTCCCATGTTTTGCTCACACAATAAATTTGGTGGTGCAGAATTTTCTGAAAAATGACAGGGGTGTGCAGGAGACGCTTTGGGTGGCCTGAAAAATATCAGGCCACTATACCATTCAGCGACTGCATGCCAAAGACTAGAGCACCAGCAAACACTCTTGAACCTGCCCTGCCATCACCTGAAGCAAGAGGTTGTGACGCGGTGGAACTCAACCCTCTATATGCTTCAAAGGATGGAGGAGCAGCAAAAGGCCATTCAAGCCTATACATCCACCTATGACATAGGCAAAGGAGGGGGTATGCACCTGACTCAAGTGTAGTGGAGAATGATTTCCATGTTGTGCAGGTTCTCCAGCCCTTCAAACTTGCCACACGTGAAGTCAGTTCAGACACTACCAGCTTGAGTCAGGTCATTCCCCTCATCAGGATTTTGCAGAAGCAGCTGGAGAAAGTGAAGGAGGAGCTAAGACGGAGCGATTCCGCTTAGCATGTGGGACTTGTGGATGGTGGTCAATCTGTTGAAATCAGACCACTACACTTTGGCCACCATGTTTGATCCTAGGTTTAAAGCCTATGTGGTGTCTCTCTTTCCAGCTGACACAAGCCTGCAGAGGTGCAAAGACCTGCTGGTGAGAACACTGTCAGCTGAAGTGGAACATGACACATCAACAGCTCCTTCTTCATCTTCTCCTGCAACTGGGGCTGCCAGAAAACAACTTAGGTATCCTAAGCAACCTGCTGGTGGTGATGCAGGGCAGACAGGACCAAGTTTGGACTGAAGCACGTGCCAACAATTTCTGACATGTCTACTGTCACTGCATATGATACTGTCACCATTGACAGAATGGTGGAGGATTACATCAGTGACAGCATCCAAGTAGGCATGTTAGACAGTCCGTACCTGTACTGGCAGGAAAAAGAGGCAATTTGGAGGCCCCTGTACAAACTGGCTCTATTTCACCTAAGTTGCCCCCCCTCCAGTGTGTACTCCGAAAGAGTGTTAGTGCAGCTGGGAACCTTGTCAGCGAAAGGCGTAGGAGGTTGCTTCCACAAAATGTGGAGAAGATGATGTTCATCAAAATTAATTATCAATTCTTCCAGCCTCCAGAAAGTACAGAGGGACCTGTGGTGGTGGATTCCAGCGGGGACGAATTAATACTCTGTGAGGATGAGGATGTACACAACACTGAAGAGAGTGAGCAATCAGTGGATGAGGAGGATGAGGACGACATCTTGCCTCCGTAGAGCCAGTTTGTGCAGGAACAGATTAATTGCCAGCTTGTTTTGTGGGGGCCCAAACGAACCAATCATTTCAGCTACAGTCATGTGGCAGACCCTGGTGCTGAAATGATTGGTTTGTTAAAGTGTGCATGTCCTGTTTATACAACATAAGGGTGGGTGGGAGGGCCCAAGGACAATTCCATTTTGCACCTCTTTTTTTCTCTGCATTATGTACTGTTTGGGGCCTATTTTTTTAAACTGCCATCCTGTCTGCCACTGCAGTGTCACTCCTAGATGGGCCACGTGCTTGTGCCGCCCACTCGTGTCGATTAGCATAGTCATCCAGCTACCTTGGTGCAACCTTTTGGACATAAAAACACTATTGTGAGGTGTGAGGTGTTCAGAATAGACTGGAAATTAGTTGAAATTAAGGTTATTGAGGTTAATAATAGCATAGGAGCAGAAAAACCCACAAATTCTGTGATTTTAGCTGTTTTTATGCTTTTTTTTAAAAAAAACACAGATCCAAAACACAAAACTCAGAACCCAAAACACGGAAGGGTGGTTTTGTCAAAACCAATCCAGATCCAAATCACGAAGAAAGATCCAGATCCAAAACCAAAACACGAAAAAGTGGCCGATGCACACCCCTACTATGAATTGGTAGCACTTAGACTATTGAGTGATACAAGCTCCTATAAAACTCTAAACTATAAAGATCCCATGCCAGAATTCATCTCAGAACTCAGGGCTATATTATTAGAAGGTCTTAGAAAGAACATCTTAAGTAAAGATAAATACCAATATATGATAAACAATACGCCCACTATACCAATATTTTATTTCCTGCCCAAAATCCATAAAAGTCTACATAAACCCCCAGGTAGACCTATAATAACTGGAATTAACTCGGTAACAGCTCATATATCAGAACATGTAGAGATCTTTCTAAACAAATATGTTAAAAACTTGGAGTCTTATGTGAAAGACACAACAGCGATACTACAAAAATTTGAGAGATTTACGTGGCAGGATGATTATATGTGGGCCACTATAGATGTACAATCATTGTATACATCAAATATTCATACAAAGGGTATAGAATCATGTCTAGAATTTAATCAAATGCACCCAGAATTAGATCATGAACACAGAGATTTTATATGTCAACTGATGAATTTTATATTGACACACAATTATTTAAAATTTTTAGATTCTTTTTATCTCCAAACGTGTGGCACAGCTACGGGGACAGTTTTTGTGCCTAGCTTCGCGAATTTACATATGGGGATTCGGGAAACTAAGTGTATTTGTAATAATAATTCATTTGCGGAGAATATAATCTTATATCAAAGATACATAGATTACATCCTAATAGTCTGCAGGGGAGATGAGATAGTTTTTAAAGATTTTATTAAATATATAGAAGACAATACATATAATCTTGTGTTTACGTACAAGATCAGCAAGGAAGTGATTGAATATTTACATTTAGTCATTATGGCTACTATGAATAAAGCAGAAACAAAAAATGATATAAAGAAAGTGGATAAAAAAAGTTATTTACATTTTAATAGTGGACACTTGAAAAGCTGGAAGAAAAACATCCCCTACTCGCAATTTTGTAGAATAAAAAGAAATTGCATTAGTGACAAGTTTTGCAAAGAACAGTATATGCTTCCAGATTTATTGGACATCCTCAGACCATGATAGAACAAGCTGTGTCAAAAACAATATCTAAGAATCGATCAGACCTCCTAGTCTATAAAAATAAACAGACCAACAATGACAATTTAAGCTTTGTGACATACTTTAGTGATGGAGAAAAAGAATTAAAGCTTCAGTCAATAGACATTGGAAAATATTGAAGATGGATCCGGTTTTAAATGAAATTCTTCCCTCTAAACCTCAAGTACTTTTTATAAGAGCCGGAAATTTTAAAGAAATCCTGGCCCCTAGCATGCTGAATACTGTTCCCAGTAACAACAATGCAGGGTGGTTAACAAAACCTAAGGGTTTCTACAAATGCAACCATTGTTGTACAGTATATGAAAATACACTGATAAAGAAACAAAGGACTTTCTGGACACTAGAATTAATAACAGGTATAAGATTAAAGAAAATATTAATTGTTCCACCACATACATTATATACCTAATTGAATGTACCTGCGGGTTAAAATATATCGGAAAGACTAAAAGATCTCTGCGGATAAGGATACAAGAACATGTTAGAAGTATCCAAAACAAAGTAGAATCCCATTAAAAACCCATACATTTTAATAATTATCATAACTCCAACTTAGATAATTTTAGTTTTAAGGGTATCGAACAAGTTACATTGGGAAGTAGGGGTGGGGATTTGGATAATAAATTGGCCAAAAGTGAAATGTACTGGATGTATATGTTAAACACACTGGCTCCAGCTGGTCTTAATGAAGGATATGAAATTGCTCCATTCCTATAAATAGGTCATGAACCATTATATACCCATTTTGTAATTTTATAATTATATACTAGGTTTTATATTATACAGAGATTTTTATGGGAATACATCTAATTTTAAAGAGTCATCTATGTCATATACAGTATATTATATATTGTACATGAAAATAATAACTCATCATATCTATATTATAGATTGTGAATTTTTTAGGGATTGTAATGTGTTTAAAGTATTTATTAATTCTATGCACTTCATGAATTTATCCTATCTCAGTATTATTATCTTTTCTTGAGAATACTATGCACTGAATATATTACTAATGCTAATTTTAGGATTATATGATCCTAATATCTATACTAACAAATGTCATATAGGATATATATAGATTACTAACATTAGGACAAATCACTATTCTAGGAGGTTAGTATATATATGTATAGATCACTAGAAAATGACCGCCGTTGGAGTCAAGTAATTATTCTAAAAATATCCCCAACACTATGGCCTCATGCTAACTCTAGTATTGATGAATTTGAGAACCTATGTTACACCTAGCGCTGAAGAATCTAGTAGATCACATGTGCAGACACGTGACTCTGTTATACATCGCAATGTTACAGCTGCGACTATGACATCCCACACACATGCACAGTACTGGTGATATCCGTATTACCGCGATACCAAAGTAATTCCATGCATGCTCACTAAGAAACACATTATGCCAATTTTCGGCAGGAAACGGTGGTGTGCATGAGCGAAAATCAGATGGGCATAAACATTGTTATAAAAAGTATATCAGTGCAGGGTTCTTATATCGCTATTCCCCTGAAACAGTCCCCAGAGATCATAGTGGGACGAAACACGTTGGTCGTTCATATGTCTACCTCCTGTATCTGAGACAGATAAGCTGACTATTTTCTTTTAAATTGTATGAGTTTTATTTGTTGTGGATTTTTATTAGAGTGTATGTTGTTCATATTATCACATGATCAGAGGCTGTTTTTTCTATATCTCCCTATATACCCATGTACATTCAACATGAGAAAAAATCTGCGTGAGTTGGAGTATCCCATATGAATAAGATATAGTGTTGGTACGAGCATATTTTATTGTTCACTATTCTGGTGCATGTCATCGTGAGGCACTTGATGTGTGCTAATTACACGTATTAAGGTGTTTGAAACACAATTATTTATTGATTTATGTTTTTTCACATTTTGAATGAGAACACAACATAATACTATTGTGTTTTTCCTTTTTTTCCTTCTCATTTACATTTACATTTACATATTTATCATGGGAGCATTGATGAGGGTTTTCCAAGGAAAAGATTATCATAAGGTCATTTGAAAATTCTCCCTTCACTGCTTATATATATATATATATATATATATATATATATATATATATATATATATATATATAGTGTGTGTGTGTGTGTGTGTGTGTGTGTGTGTGTGTGTGTGTGTGTGTGTGTGTGTGTGTGTGTGTGTGTGTGTGTGTGTGTGTGTGTGTGTGTGTGTGTGTGTGTGTGTGTGTGTGTGTAAAAAACCCTGTAAAAATCCTGCAATTGCCCCTGGATACCACCATTAGGAGGATTCATGTTTCAGTGTAATTCACTGTACACATTTACACCCTCCGCAAGGTCTCGTGATCAGTACACAAAAGCTTGTGGGACGTAGCTTCCCAGTTTTTGGGATACTTAGGGGTAAATTCACTAAGACTGGAGTTTGGTCAAGATGACAATCTCGGGTGAGTTTATGCATGTTTTTCATCTCGCAAATTTACTAAAGGCAAACTCTGGTGAGTTTGGGAGAGAGTTCTTTAATCCCACTTATAAAACTTGGGTGAGATTGCAAACTCGAATCTTCTCACCATCAGGCAAACTTGGAAGTGCTTTTCATGAAAAAGATGCAGTTTGCAAATTTACTGAGATTCGAGATTTCAATCTCAGGTGAGATTAGAGCAAACTCGCAGAGAAGTTTCAAACACTCACTCTCCTGAGCTGTGAATTTGCCAGAAACATACACAGATCATTGTGATTTGTGTATGTTTCTTCATGTGTAGTTAATGTATAGTGCTTTTTTTTTTTTTTTAAATGACATAGGGTCATCGTCCCCCCAAAAGCCATGAACAGCTCCGAACTGGTCAGCCAGTCCTGGTTCAAAAAATGATGGGGAACAAAACGAGTAGGGTTCCCCCATACTTTAGGAACCAGCACCTGGCTGCAGGGACACTGCTAGTTTTAAATATAGGGGGGAAACATTGCGTAGGGGTCCCCCTATATTTAAAACTGGCACTGGACCCAAACCAACCAGGGTATAATGCCACAGCCAGGATACCCTATTACTGGGGCTCCATGGTCAAAGCATTCTCACCCCAAGGTGGTCAGGCCAAGCTGGGTATCTCCGGGGAGGTTAGGACCCTCAAGAAAAGGGGTTCCCTCCTCTCCCGAAACCCCAGGCTTGGTCTGAAGCCCAGGGCCTAGGACCCATGTGTAACCATCCAATGAGCGGCCGCTACATGTAATGCAGCCACTGATTGCCAAGCAGCCTGTGAAAAATAACAGATGATTACGGTTATCTGTCATTTCATGACGTGCAAGTATGTGTGACAACATATACTTTCACCTGTTCATATGTTTCGCGTAAGTTGTTTTCTTATTTTGCCAAGTACCTGGATGCAACGGAGAGTGGCGCCGGGATGGAGGTGAGTATGGGATCTTTTTTCCAGGTACATTTGTGTAATCTACATGGGAGAAGAGGACAGACCAGCTGGTACAGGTAAGTATATGTGAGTGGGTAAACTGTATGGAATAAAGTTTTACTGGATAAGGTGGGTGTGTACTGTGTTTTTTTTACTATTTTTTTTACAGTGGGGGTACGTGTACCTCTGTACCCACAGCCCATGGTTGCGGGGAAGACCCCTGGGCTTTAGACCAGTCCAGGGGTTTTGGGAGAGGGGGGACCCCTTTTTTGGGGGGTCCCCACCTCCCCTGAGATCCCCAGCTTGGCCTGGCCGGCTTGGGGTGAGAATGCTTTGACCATGGAGACCCGGTAATACAGTCTCCTAGCTGTGGGATTACACCCCGGTCGGTTTGGGTTCAGTGCTGGTTTTAAATATAGTGGGACACCTACACAATTTTTTTCCCCCAATATTTAAAACCAGCACTGGCACTGCAGCCAGGTGCTAGTTCCTAAATTACAGATGGACCCTGCTCATTTTGTTCCCTGTAATTTTTGGAACCAGGACTGGCTGATCAGTCCGGGGCTGGTTATGGCTTTAGGGGGGGGGAGACCCTACGTAATTTTTTTTTAAATTGAACCCTTCTTTAACAGGTATAACACACAAGCAGCCTTCACATATCTCACTGATATGTGCAGGCTGCATGCTTGGGAGAGATTTGCAGATAGAAATCACTGCAATCTCGGGTGAGTAATCTAATCTAAACTTGCAATTTGGGGGAGATATCTTGATCTGCATCACCATCAGAAAACTCACTTTCAGCTAAACTCACTTCTTAGTAAATTTCCAAGATGAAAAACGGGGAAATCACCCAAGACTCGGCAATGCAAATCGAGATTAAAAAAAAAAATCGACTAAACTCGAATCTTAGTAAATTTATCCCTAGGAGTCTTCCACCACCAAACAGTCAAATTGTGTGTTCTCATATTTGTGACCCAGACAACTACATTTCATTTAGGTATTTCATATCTACAATTGTTTGGTGATAAATACATGGAAATAAGTAATTTGTTTTAATTATGTACTAAAGTTTAAAAAACTGGACAACTCAATTGAGAATTCTTAATGTTCCATATTGTGACATGGGGCTCTATTTATTAACATCATTTTTACTAAAATAAAGTGAAAAAGGGTGTTTTCACACCCTTTTCACATTATTTTAGTTTCACCTAAAGTTATTATTAGGGCAATTGGAGTAGAATTCGTAAAATTCTACTCCAACCCCTAAGTATCACTTATTTTTAGTAAGCAGATCACATTTCCCATAATTGTAATGGGAAATGTGATCCGACCATAGTTACTAATAATAAATTGTAAAAAAATACCGGGGGAAGCCCTGTGATAATAACGCCACCTGGAGGTGGCGTTATCCAGGGTCTCCCCCGGTTACTGGGCTCCCACTCTGCTCTAACGGGGAGAGCAGAGGCGGGAGCCGGTACCAGTAATTAGCTATGTGGTCTAAACAGACAGCAAGCTGATTGCTGTAAAAAAAAAAATTGAAAAATTTTTTTTTACTTACCTGACTCCAGGGACCGGTGATGGCTCCTCTCCGGTCAGCTGGTCTCCCACAGTGCACTGCGGCCCGGTCATCAGGTGATCAGGCCCCAGTGTATTATGGGAGATCACCTGATCGGGAAGCCCGGAGAAGATCACCGGAGGCCAGGAGGATGCAGGTAAGTGTAATGAAGGGAGGGGGGTTCGTGGGGGTCCGCGATCATGGGGGGTGGGGCTTAGCGTCGTGGGGGGTAGCAGCGACGGTGGGTCGGCGCATGCGCGCGCTCTTAGTCGCGGTATTTTTTCCGAAAATACCGAGACTAGAGTGCGGATGGGATCCGCAGGGACAGAGCTTTATCGTAAGCTCTGTCCCTGCAAGGGATTTATAGTAAATCCCTGTGATATTGCCTGAATTCGCAGTGCGAATTCACTCGGTAATATCACACTACAATCCGCATTCAATATGCGGATTGTAGTAAATAGAGCCCATGGCCTTTTATAACACGTATAATGTTGTGTAGACCAGGCAGTTTCAAACACGTCTGTCCTTTGAAACCTAATTTAAGTTGAAATGTCAAAGATGTCACATGCATTAATGAAGAAGAGAATCTTTGTGTGGAAGAAATCTTGCAAACAGCAGTTTGAAACCAACAAATATGAAATTACACCTTACACCTGTCCATCTTGAAAATGGAAAATGCATAAAAGTTTTTTCCTGTGAAAAAAACTCAATCTGATAAAGATGAGGCACTTCCAATGCAGCACAGATAGTGTAATGGTTAGCATTACTGCCTCACAGCACTGAGGTCGTTGGTTTGATACCCACTACGGCCCTAACTGTGTGGAGTTTGTATATTCTCCCTGTGCTTCTGTGGGGGTGCTCCGGTTTCCTCCCACACTCCAAATATATACTGGTATGTTAATTGGCTCCTAACAAAATTATCTCTAGTGTCTATGTGCATGTTGTAGGGAATATAGATTGTAAGCTCCACTGGGGCAGGGACGGATGCGAATGGCCGAATGTTCTCTGTAAAGTGCTGCGGAATATGTGTGCTCTATATAAATAACTGATAATAAATAATGCTTGGATTTGTCATTTCACAAAAGTATTTTCACAGCATCCTTTAAAGTTGGTTACTGGATTGCTATTTGTAAAGTCCTGTGCACTGGAAAGTGTCAAAATGGTTTGTGGTTTGGAATGGAGGAAAAACTGGAAGTAGCTTCCCAATCAAATAATGGAATACGTTCAGAGAATAGTTAATATTTCTTGGAAAATTTTGAAGCAGCTCACCAAGGAAATGGCAGCCCCAGCACAACTTCTCAGTATGCAACTGGATGAAACTACAGATATCTCTCAGAATACCCAGCTGGTTGTATTTATCCTCTATGTGCTGCTGAAGCCATCAAAGGAGACACTTTATTTTGTGAGTCCGTTTTTGAAACTACAAAGGCCATCAATGTTTTGGAAATAGTTAAAAGGATTTTTTCCAAACAAAACTTTGACTGGAAAGAAAAACCTTATTTTCTTTGCACAAATGAAGCTTGTGTGACGCTTGGAAATACATCATTAATGAAAATTGAGCCTCTTCATATTTTTACGCATTGCATTTTAAGCAGATATGTTGGCAACAAAGATCCTTCCAACAACCCTGAAAGATGTTTTGCCAACAGCCATAAAAGTCATCAACTTTATCTGAAGCAGCTATTACCCATATAAACCATTATTAGATCTTGTCACAAAATTGAAGCAAGATAAAAAGTGCTTCTCTACATCACATAAATGTCCTGGTTTCAAGAGGACAGGTCTTGAAGTGTTTGTTCGTACTTGAAGGAGAAATTTTGTTTATTCTGAAAAAAAGAAACACAATGAGATAAATTATTTATCCAGATTTTCGCTTCACTGCAAGATATGTTAACCATATGAATAAGATAAATCTTTCAATTCAAAGTCCTGACATCATCATTATGAAGGAAAATAATTGCCCTACCAAGGTAAATTATACTATGCAGTAAAACATAATGATAGTTAGCGCTTGCTTGCTGCCACAAACATATATAGAACTAGGGGTGTGCACCGGCCACTTTTCGTGTTTTGTGTTTTGGTTGTTGATCTGGATCTTTCTTCGTCTTTTGGATCTGGATTGGTTTTGCCAAAACCACCCTTCCGTGTTTTGGGTTCTGAGTTTTGTGTTTTGGATCGGTATTTTTTTTTTTAAAAAGCATAAAAACAGCTAAAATCACATAATTTGTGGGTTTTTCTGCTCCTATGCTATTATTAACATCAATAACCTTAATTTCAACTCATTTCCAGTCTATTCTGAACACCTCACACCTCACAATAGTGTTTTTATGTCCAAAAGGTTGCACCGAGGTAGCTGGAAAACTATGCTAATCGACACGAGTGGGCGGCACAAGCACGTGGCCCATCTAGGAGTGACACTGCAGTGGCAGACAGGATGGCAGTTTGAAAAACTAGGCCCCAAACAGTACATACTGCAAAGAAAAAAAAGAGGTGCAAGATGGAATTGTTCTTGGGCCCTTCCACCCACCCTTATGTTGTATAAATAGGACATGCACACTTTAACAAACCAATCATTTCAGCACCAGGGTCTTCCACACGACACTGGCTGAAATGATTGGTTCGTTTGGGCCCCCACAAAACAAGCTGGCAATTAATCTGTCCCTGCACAAACTGGCTCTACAGAGGCAAGATGTCGTCCTCATCCTCCTCATCCACCGATTCCTCACCCTCTTCAGTGTTGTGTACATCCTCATCCTCACAGAGTATTAATTCCTCCCCGCTAGAATCCACCACCACAGGTCCCTCTGTACGTTCTGGAGGCTGGTCTCCCTGGAAGAGTTGATAATTCATTTTTATGAACATCATCTTCTCCACATTTTGTGGAAGCAGCCTCCTATGCCTTTCGCTGACAAGGTTCCCGGCTGCACTAAACACTCTTTCGGAGTACACACTGGAGGGGACGCAACTCAGGTAAAATAGAGCCAGTTTGTACAGGGGCCTCCAAATTGCTTCTTTTTCCTGCCAGTACAGGTATGGACTGTCTGACATGCCTACTTGGATGCTGTCACCGATGTAATCCTCCACCATTCTGTTAATGATGACAGTATCATATGCAGTGACAGTAGACTTGTCAGAAATTGTTGGCACGTCCTTCAGTCCGGACCAGATGTCCAAACCGGCCCTTGACTTATGCTGCTGTGTTGATGCACGTGCGGCTACTGCGCATACATTTTGCACACAAACACAGAAAAAAAAGAATTGTTTATTTTTTTGTGGAGTTGACTTTGGGGGTTACACCATCCTTTAACAGACTTATGGGACACAGGTGCACACTTGGCGCTGCTCCTTTGATGATGCACGTGCAGCCACAGTGCACACAATTCACAAACACAGAAAATATTTTTTTATTTTGTTTGGAGTGCACTTTGGGGGTTACACCACCCTTTAACAGATGAGCCAACCGGCCCTTTACTTATGACACAGGCGCACGCTTGGCGCTACTTTGTTGATGCACATGCGGCCACAGTGCACACAATTCACAAACACAGAAAATTATTTTTTATTTTGTTTGGAGTGCACTTTGGGGGTTACAGCACCCTTTAATGGACAAGCCAGCTGACCCTTTACTTATGGGACACAGGCGCACGCTTGGCGCTGCTCCTTTGTTGATGCACGTGCAGCCACAGTGCACACAACTCACAAATACAGAAAAAAAATAATTTTTGTTTTGGAGTGCACTTTGGTGGACCACTCCTGATGCACAAATCACCCCCTGGACAACACTACAGCACCCCTCTAGGACTGCAGCCTTTATGGAACACTGCACAACACAATCCAGCCAGCCCCTACAGACTTTGGAGTGGACACAGCCCCTATGGACAACTGACTGCACAACACAGCCCAGCGAGCCCCTATGACAGCAGCACAACACAGCCCGGGCAGCCCCTATGGACAAGAGCAGCACAACACACCCCAGTCAGCCCCTATGGACTGAGTGGTCACAGCCCCTGTGGACAACAGCAGCACAACACAGCCCAGCCAGCCCTAGCTCCCACCCTCCCTCTTCACTGTCCACAGCTGGAGTGAGAAATGATGCTGATGCGGGGACCTTTTATAGAATCCAAAACCCGCGAGATCCGGAAGGCGGGATGATGACGTTTTGCCTCGATTTCAGTTCTGAGTCAGGCGGGACAAGTCGAGCCTGACTCGGATATGACTCAGATCGGGGGGGATCGGGGGGTTCGGATTTCAGAAATCCAAACTCGCTCATCCCTATATAGAACCCATAGACAGTAAGCTAGACTGGGGCAGAGAATAAATAATTAAATATTCTCTGTAAAATACTGTTATATGTAGGTGCTATATCCATAACTGTTAATAAGTAAAAATCAGTCAATATATGTACTTAATATTGAAGATACAGGGGTTGATGTATCAGCAATTAAAAGAGTTGAGATGTGGACCAGTGTAGAATTTGCCCATAGCAACCAATCAGCAGCAAGGTATGAAGTACATCCTATAAAATGATAAGATCTGATTGGTTGCTATGGGCAACATCTCTATGGTCCAGTTCTGCACTCCTTGCATTGCTTGGTACATCAACACCTTACTGCTTGGCGTGTCCACCTGCATTTTCTTTTTTCAAGAATGGCACTACAAGTCTCAAGTGCATGGCTAATTCCAGCGAATGGTATATACAGCATGTAGTATATTTTTTTTTTGTGCTGCTAAGAAAACTAGCTGCAGTTACTTGTATCAATATAGCTCCTTAATTTGTGATCAACATCATACAAATAAGATAAAATCAAGCTCTTGTATATGTTTTTTTTTTAAATGTAGCACAATACCTGGGTTAATAAATGTGTGTTTATAGCTGCTTTTGCAAATGGGCACAGTCAGTGTAATATTGTATCCAGGGTTCTGATTGTAGCCAAATAACAGAAGAATATGCAGTGGAAGGTAGCGTGTGTTGGAAACTAACTGTTCCTATCTGCGCTTACCTCTGCTTACTCACTGCAGTTGCCGCAGGCTGGTTCCCTTCTCGTGCACGGACGCTCCGTCTCCCGCTGCTTGTAGTAGGAATCTCTCCGTCTATGTCTGCTTGCTTTGTGTGGTGCTGGAGTGTTCTGCTACAAGTGTTGACGTCCACTGCTCACCAACGTGTTTCAGGCTTAATGTCCTTTTTCAAGGAGCTGAGGTGGTTCCAGGTCTCCCTTTTAATTTGGATAACTTTATTATTTAATTACAAAGGAGGATCAATTAGATCCCTAGGTTAAAACAGCGGTAAGCATGTGTTTTATTTAACATGGTACTACTACAGATAAAAAGGTTTTTATAAGAAGTAAAAAATTAATTCTGCTATTGTGCTTTTAATTTATAGTAATTATGTAAAGATATGTCTCATGATAATAGATGTGATATATCGAGATAGAAAATGTATTCAAATATTTAAAATATGTATTAGTAAACAAGAGAGATACTTAGGTCAATAGTTTATAGAAAGGCATTGATTTCAATGTCGATATTTAGTCCTTTTGGTTCTGCATGTAATAGATCCATTCTATTTCTTTTTTCTTTAATGTTTGTATTAAATCCCCTTTTTGTGGATTTTTTGATTCCTATAAATTTTAAATCTGTTGGATCTTTGTTATGGAAATCTAGGTAATGATTAGACACACTATGAGTATGTAGTCCTTTTTTGATATTGTATTATGCTCTGCTATTCTGGTTTTTAATTTACTTTTCGTTTGGCCTATATATTGATAGCCACATTTACATTCCAGGATATATATTAGGCCTTCTGTATTGCATGTGATCATATCTTTACTCTTATACCCCTTTTCCACCTAAATTCCTGGTCTGACCCAGAGTTGGAACAAAGGCCCTCATTCAGAGCCGCTCGTTAGCGGCAGTACGCTCGTTCCGAGCGATGTTTGCACATCTGCGCATGCGTACGGTTTTTAGTACGCATGCGCGAACCAGTCAGTGCGGCCGAAAATCGTTGGTACGCAATATAGCGAGGGCCTGCTATTTTGAGTGACAGAATGAGGCGTATGTGGGTGGTAACAGGGGAAGGTGCTTGAAAATGGGGAGTGGAGATCCGAACGCAGGCGTGCTTAAAGGTCAAAACGGGCGTTTTATGGGTGTGTATATTTAAAACAGCAGCGTCATTGACCACGTCACTGGGTTATTTTATAGCCAGAACTGCTCGCAAATTTGTGGTAGCAAACACCAACCACAAGAATAGCGAGCAGTTCATACGCTGGTCGATGTACTCGATTAATCTAATAAATAGCGGACATGACGTATGGTGCGAGCGGCCAGGGGGCGTTTTTAACAAATAAACGAGCGTATGTTTTGCTCGTTCGTTCAGACTTAGAGGTGTGAACAGACTGCAATGTGCGTACGGATCATTTGAATAGCCACCCCTTGTTTTTAAACGAACGACCACAAATAGCGAACGGCTCTGAATCAGGCCCAAAGTTCCTATCCGGATCAGACCCGGAATTTTGCCGGCGCTGACTCGGGATATTCCCGAGTCAGCGCCGCTCACACCGCAGTCGGGTCTGCATAGACCCGGCTTTTGCGGAGTGAAAGTGGACGCTTGGAGATGACGTCATCTCCAAGCGCCACTGAAGTCGGACCAATCGGCCGGCTAGCAGCGCACTCCAAGTCATCGTGACCCGGAGTGCGCTGTTCCCATAGCAAAGTTTCACGGGCTACGCCCGTGTTAAACCCTGCTAGTTACCTGGGTTGGATTGCCGGGTCACTCAACCCGGTGATCCAACCCTCTGCCCTTTTACACCAGGGAGCTGCCCGGGTTAACCCTTCAAAAACCCGGGTTTTAGATCCGGTGTAAAAGGGGTATAATATTCTTTTTGTGTAACATTTGATGTGAAAACAGATGTGGGTTGTGATGTTTTTTTTCGTAGTTCTGCACGGTAAGCAGTTTAGACAATAGAAGCAACCTTTTTTCTTTGTTTTGTCAGTTTTCGTTTCTTCAGTTTTGAAAAAGTTTCTTACCAATTCTTGTCGTAGGTTATTTGCTTTTTTGTATACAATACGGGGTCTGTCTTGTATGAAAGATTTCACCTGGCTGTCTAGATGTAAAATATGCCAATGTTTTTTGAGTATGGACTCGAACAAATGATGTTGGCTGTTAAATTAAGTGATAAGAACCATTTCAAATCCTTCACTATTTCTTATTCCTTTGTATTGTATCATTTAGTTTCTGTCCATATCCGCTATTTTTTCTATTTCTTTTTGTAATGTTTGTTCATTGTATTCTTTTTTTAAAAACTTCATTTTCATTTCTTTGCTCTGCTTGAGGAAGATTTCTTTTTGGGAGCAATTTCTACGCAGTCTCCTAAATTGTCCTCCAGGAATATTTTTTAACCATTGTACTGTATATGGTGGTTGCTGGTTCTTGATAATGTGTTGTTACCACTCACTTCTTTTGTATGGTTCCTTGTGTGTATTTGGTTATTTTGAATGGAGATTTCCAAATCCAAATAAATCACTTTTTCTTTGCTGCTTGTGGAAGTGAATTCTAATCCGAAGGTATTTTTACCCAAGTATTCTAAAAAATTATTCTAGTATTAGTTCTGATCTGTCCCACACAAATATGAGGTCATCTATATATCTTTTCCGTAAAATAAGGTAACTTTTGTATGGGTTGTTGTTCCAGATCTTTTCTTCCTCCCACCTAGCTACAAAAATATTTGCGTAGCTAGGTACAAAGGACGAACCCATTGTGGTTTCTTTTAATTTGGTCATAGAAAGATCTGTTATTCCAGTAAAATCTAGTCAATGCAGCTCATAATGAAGTTCATTTGGGCATTCGGTAAAGATGTGTTGTTAGAAAGGAAGAATCTGGTTGCCTCACAGCCGATGTCGTGGGCTATACATGTGTATAGAGATCGTATGTGACTTGTACAGAGGATGTATCTGTCATTCCATTTAATGTTTTCCAGGTTTTGAAGGATGTATAGAGTGTCCTTTAGATACCTTTTTTTATTTTGTACAATATCCTGTAGGAATGAGTCTATGTATGTTGATACATTAGATGTTAGGAATCTAATTCCTGATATGATTGGAAGACCCAGGGGATTTTTTGGATCCTTATAGAATTTTGGTAGTTGGTAAAATGTGGGGATCTTGCGGTGTTCTATATAGAGAAAATGATGTTCCCTTTCTGTTAGAATTCCTATTTCCAAACCCTTTAGTTCTTTCTGATAAGTCTAGGTAGAGTCTTCTTCAAGGAGTTCATATGTGAGACAGCCTGATAATAGATTCATCACTTCCCTTTCATAGTGGTCTTTATTCATGATGACCAGTCCCCCTCCTTTGTCTACAGTTTTTAAGCCTATTGTTTCTCCATTTCTTAAATCCCTCAATGCTTGTTTCTCTTCTTTACTGAGGTTGTATTTTTTCTTTTTGTTTTCCTGGATGGATCTGATGGTGTTTTCCACTAGTTTTTGGAAAGTTAGGGTCTTTTTATATGTGCAGTAAAGAATGTGAACTTGGGTCTGAAATTGCTGTGAGTAAATATGTCTTCTATTGGTTTATTTGTGTGTTCTTTTTCTGAAAATTATTTTTTTATGCAGAGTTTTCGGACAAACTTTTGAGTATCTATAAAAAAGTCAAATTGTTTGACATTTGAGTGCGGTGAAAACTTTAACCCTTTTCTCAGGAGGGCAACTTGAGATTTAGTAAATACTTTATTGCTGAGGTTATATATTCCATCTTTTTCTGGGTCTGTTGTGTCTTCTTTTAACAAGTTTTCCACCTGTGATGCCCCTTCTCCGGGTGAAAAAGTTATTCTTTTCTTTTTTGTTTGTTTGCGTTGAGTCCTTTCTCGTTCTGGTGGTTTCCCTTTTCCCATGACAAAATCCTCATCTTTTAGAGAATAGGCACATTTTTCCTTTCTCCTTGTGGTATTCACTTTTTCAACAGTTTGTCTTGCTTCTGTATTTTTCATCAGCTTGTTGCATTCTGATTTTTCATCACATCTTGCTGTGGCTCTTCCCAGGTTAAAGGAATTTCTGATGATTTTATATGTTTTCATCGTTGAAATGAAAACTGACAAAACAAAGAAAAAAGGTTGCTTCTATTGTCTAAACTGCTTACCATGCAGAACTACGAAAAAAATCAACAACACAACCCACAACTGTTTTCACATCAAATGTTGCACAAAAAGAATATAGGATTAAAGATATGATCACATGCAACACAAAAGGCCTGATATATATGCTGGAATGTAAATATGGCTATCAATATATAGGCCAAAAGAAATTAAAAATAAAAACCAGAATAGCAGAGCATATATACAATATCATAAAAGGACTAAACACTCATAGTGTGTGTAAACATTACCTGGATTTCCATAACAAAGATCCAACAGATTTAAAATTTATAGGAATCAAAAAACCCACAAATACTGGCATGAAGGGGATTTAATACAAACATTAAAGAAAAAAGAAACAGAATGGATCTATTACATGCAGACTCTTGAACCAAAAGGACTAAATATCGACATTGAAATCAATGCCTTTCTATAAACTATTGACCTAAGTATCTCTCTTGTTTACTAATACATATTTTAATACATTATTCTATCTCGATATATCACAACATCTATTATCATGACACATATCTTTACATAATTACTATATAATAGCAGAATTTATTTTTTACTTCTTATAAAAATCTTTTTATCTGTAGTAGTACCATGTTAAATGATACACATGCTTACCGCTATTTTAACCTAGGGATCTAATTGATCCTCCTTTGTAATTTACTGAGACTTGGAACCACCTCAGCTTCTTGAAAAACGGCGTTAAGGCTGAAACACGTTATTGAGCAATGGACATCAACACGTGTAGCAGAACACTCCAGCACTGCACAGTCGAATTAGACATAGACGGAGAGATTCCTACTACAAGCAGCGAGAGACGGAGCGTCCGTGCATGAGAAGGGAACCAGCCGGCGGCATCTGCAGTGAGTAAGCAGAGGTAAGCGCAGATAGGAACAGTTAGTTTCCAACACATGCTACCTTCCACTGCATGTTCTTCTGTTATTTGGCTACAATCAGAACCCTGGATATAATATTACACTGACTGTGCCCATTTGCAAAAGCAGCTATAAACATGCATTTATTAACCCCTTTTTTTCTCACAGGTATTGTGCTACGCTTTTTAAAAAAAACATATACAAGCGCTTGATTTTATCTTATTTGTATGATTGTTGATCACCAATTAAGCAGCTATGTTGGTATATCATTCATTAGCACAGTGATTAATTACTACATTGAATAATACACAATTATATGACCATCACTGCAGCTTGAAATATGAATGAATATATCACACATGTACATAGAAATAACATACAAAATATGTTTTGCTCTACAATTCCACCACCGGAACCTGAACTCTAAGATGATAGATTCTGTGGACAATTTTTATTGCTAGAAAAAAATTATAATATGGAAATTAAACACTAGTGGGAAGTAACCACCATGACCAAATATTTAGAAATTAATCTAATCCTGAGAGGACTCAGGATACAAAAAAACCCTACATTCGAACCACTTCAGTCTGACTTTTATATTAAATGGAACAATGCCTTGGACAATTGTTCAAGAGAATTGATTGCAATAATAAAACAAGGCAGAAAATTATTTTTAGAGGCCATCAATGAAAAAATTAAAACTACAGAGAAAATGTTTTAACCATTATACATTATGATGGAATATATTAATCTTATGCAAATGACTAATACAAAACTAGAACAATTGGAGAATGTTATCATACAACAGAAACAAAGAAAATTATATAGAGACTCCATCAGGGCCAGATTAAGGTCTGTGGGGGCCCCTGGGCAACAAGCTTGGGGGGGACCCAACAAAACTGATATATATATATATATATATACATATATATATATAAAAAGCACTAATCCACGGCACTCACCATTCCTAGATTTGGGGTGCAACATGGTATGTGACCACATTGTTTAAATAGAAATAACAGGGGCTCTGCACTCACCATAATAACTAACAATAATCATAATAAACATAATAAAGAGTGGGGTTTTGGTTCATGAATTGATCAATGCATTTAAGCTTGCAGCCCCCGTCATGGGACCCCACTTTACTGCAAGTCCCTACTCTATTGCTCAGAATTATAACATGGACATAGCCATCACATTAGTGTTAAACTCAGGGTATGCTATCAAGGTTTAAAGCTCACAGCAACTTTGCTTTTAAATGTGAGACAGTTACCAAGCACACCTGTTGCAAAGCACCTAGGAAAACAGCTGACACAAGTTAGATAACTAGTTAAAAGGGGTGCATAAGAAAATGTGATCACAAAAATGATTAATTATAAAAATTAATCATAATAAACAAAAAGCACTAATCCACGGCACTCCCCATTCCTAGATTTGGGGTGCAACATGGTATGTGACCACATTGTTTAAATAGAAATCACAGGGGCTCTGCCCTCACCATAATAACTAACAATAATCATAATAAACATAATAAACAGTGGGGTTTTGGTTCATGAATTGATCAATGCATTTAAGCTTGCAGCCCCCGTCACAGGACCCCACTTTACTGCAAGTCCCTACTCTATTGCTCAGAATTATAACATGGACATAGCCATCACATTAGTGTTAAACTCAGGGTATGCTATCAAGGTTTAAAGCTCACAGCAACTTTGCTTTTAAATGTGAGACAGTTACCAAGCACACCTGTTGCAAAGCACCTAGGAAAACAGCTGACACAAGTTAGATAACTAGTTAAAAGGGTGCATGAGAAAATGTGATCACAAAAATGATTAATTATAAAAATTAATCATAATAAACAAAAAGCACTAATCCATGGCACTCACCATTCCTAGATTTGGGGTGCAACATGGTATGTGACCACATTGTTTAAATAGAAATCACAGGGGCTCTGCCCTCACCATAATAACTAACAATAATCATAATAAATATAATAAACAGTGGGGTTTTGGTTCATGAGTTGATCAATGCATTTAAGTTTGCAGCCCCCGTCACGGGACCCCACTTTACTGCAAGTCCCTACTCTATTACTCAGAATTATAACATGGACATAGCCATCACATTAGTGTTAAACTAAGGGTATGCTATCAAGGTTTAAAGCTCACAGAAACTTTGCTTTTAAATGTGAGACAGTTACCAAGCACACCTGTTGCAAAGCACCTAGGAAAACAGCTGACGCAAGTTAGATAACTAGTTAAAAGGGGTGCATGAGAAAATGTAATAATATCAAAAAAAATCATAGCATACCCTGAGTTTAACACTAATGTGATGGCTATGTCCATGTTATAATTCTGAGCAATAGAGTAGGGACTTGCACTAAAGTGGGGTCCCGTGACGGGGGCTGCAAGCTTAAATGCATTGATCAATTCATGAACCAAAACCACACTGTTTATTATGTTTATCATGATTATTGTTAGTTATTATGGTGAGTGCAGAGCCCCTGTGATTTATATATATATATATATATTAAACAAGATTGGGCACTCACCATTCAGTAGAAAATTGTTTTAATTACTCACGAATAAATTAGCAAAATCGACGTTTCAGTCCCAAAAGAACCTTTGTCAAGACAGATTCACCACCACACAGCTACCCATGGGTCTGTTTGGTGGTAGCTGTGTGGTGGCGAATCTGTCTTGACAAAGGTTCTTTTGGGACCGAAACGTCGACTTTGCTGTGTTATTCGTGAGTAATTAAATCTATTTTCTACTGAATGGTGAGTGCCCAATCTTGTTTATTGGATTCTGGACTTTATTGTCTTTAATGGAGCACCCTGGACTATACACTCTTTCAAGTGAGTGCAGCCTATCTGGATTGATTATATATATATATATATATATATATATAGCAGTTTTACACACACACACACACATATATATATATATATATATAAGCTACATATACATATATACTATATATATATATATTTATACAGTATACATGTATATATAGGTGTGTGTGTGTGTATATATATATATATATATATATATATATATGAACTTGATGTTCCAGCAATTTGACATTATATTAATAAACATATATATATATATATATATATATATACATATGACACGTATATATAGCTCTATATATATATATATATATATATATATACTGTATATAAAACAACAGATTGGCTGGCACCCCTCAACCATATAGGCAAGTGCCTGGGTGCCCTCGGTGATATAATGTACAAATGGTGTGTATATATGTGGGCTACCTGCCTGTCAGCTGCATCGCGGGGGGAAGGCTGAGGACGAAAGAGCCACTGAGAATCTTATGTATGCTGCAGCCTTGGCTTCTGACAGTCAAACCTTTGCGAGAATTGACGTCATCATCTCATGAGACTTTGACTGTCAGAGCCGAGGCTTCTAGAGCATAGAGAAGATTCTAAGTGGCTCTGACAGTGAAGCTCCTCGGTGGCTGCAGTTTAGGGAACATCTGAGCTGCCGAAGAGGACCAAAGCGGAGACAGCTAAATGCTGTTCTCTGATTTAATGTTTGTATCAGTGGCATGTCTGGGGACAGTGTGTGGGGGACCCCTATGTGTGGGGGTCCCGGGACGACCGCCCCTAATGCCCCACTATAATCCGGCCCTGGACTACATGGAGAATAAGAGAATAGAAATAAACGAGAGAAGAAATACTGGAAACACGACACAAAAAGAAAACAATACACATTTAAAACTTGGAACTCATATAACCGAACACAACCCACTGTGTCTGGAAGAAATCAAAAGGAAACTTCATATGAAACACAAGACACCAGAAACACGCAATATTAAAAGGAACCACTCATAAAGAAACATCCTACAACTCCGTTAATACAAAAGAAATACCCTCCATACAACCCAAAAAACTTCCAGTACAACGATGACAACAAATTTAAAATCATCAGAAATTCCTTTAACCTGGGAAGAGCCACAGCAAGAAGTGATGAAAAATCAGAATGCCAGAAGCTGATGAAAAATACAGAGGCAAGACAAACTGTTGAAAAAGTGAATACCACAAGGAGAAAGGAAAAAAGTGCCTATTCTCTAGAAGATGAGGAAGAAGAAGAATACAATTAGGAAGATTTTTTAGGATTTCTCAAGGGAACAGAGAAACCACCAGAACGAGAAAGGACTCCATGCAAACAAACAAAAAAGAAAATAATAACTTTCTCACCCGGAGAAGGAGCATCAGAGGTCAAAAACATAAGAAACTGTTAATAGAAAACACAAAAGACCCAGAAAAAGATGGAATATATAACCTCAGTGATAAAGTACTTACTAAATCTCAAGTTGCCCTCCTGAGAAAAGGGTTAAAGTTTTCACCGCACTCAAATGTCAAAAAATTTTACCTCTTTATAGATACTCAAAAGTTTGTACAAAAACTCTGCATAAAAAATATTTTCTGAAAAAGAACACACAAATAAACCAATAGAAGACATATTTACTCACAGCAATTTCAGACCCAAGTCAACATTCTTTCCTGCACATATAAAAGAACTCCACATAGAAACTTTCCAAAAACTAGTGGAAAATGACATCAGATCCTTCCAGGGAAACTAAAAGAAAAAAATACAACCTCAGTAAAGAAGAGAAACAAGCATTGAGGGAATTAAGAAATGAAGAGACAATAGTCTTAAAACCCGCGGACAAAGGAGGGGGACTGGTCATCATGAATAAAGACCACTACAAAAGGTAAGTGATGAATCTATTATCAGGCCGTCTCACATATGAACTCCTTGAAGAAGACCCTACCTAGACTTATCAGAAAGAACTAAAGGGACTCAAAGAATCAAAATCTGTTTTATCAGTGGTTCCTATACCTCCCTTGTACAATTAAAAGCAATATTTTTTATCAACTATTCTGTAGGTGTAAGGTTATAGGAGATTTAGGGCCTGATTCAGAGCCGGACGCAATTAGCGCTCGCTCGTCCAGAAAATAGGGGTGGCTATTCCAATGAACCGTTCGCTCTTTGCGGTCTGTTCACGCCTCTAGGTCTGAACGAGCGAACAAAACTTGCGGTCGTTTTTTGGGAAACTACACCCCCTGGCCGCTCGCATCCTACGTCATGTCCGCTATTTATTAGATTAATCGAGTACATCGGCCAGGGTATGAGCTGCTCGCGAGCAGTTCTGGCTATAAAATAACCCAGTGACGTGCTCAATGACGCTGCTGTTTTAATTATGCACACCCATAAAACGCCCGTTTTGACCTTTAAGCACGCCTGCGATCGGATCTCCACTCCCTGTTTTCAAGCACCTTCCCCTGTTACCACCCACATACGCCTCATTCTGTCACTCAAATTATCAGGCATTCGCTATTTTGCGAGCACATGAATTTCGACCACACTGACTGGTTAGCGCATGCGTATAACGATCCGTACGCATGCGCAGTTGGGCAAACATCGCTCGGAGCGAACGAGAGGCCGCTTACGAGCGGTTCTGAATCAGGCCTTAATTCTAGAAAGTAAATTTTTAAGGTACTGTAGGAGTGAATCCCAGTTTGTGTCTGTTTTGATTTTGTTATTAATTTTATTCCACATTTGGATAGTTTGTTAAGCCCATTTTAGAATTGTCAATAGTCTGTAAACAATTGGTTAAAACTAGGGGTGTGCACCGGCCACTTTTCGTGTTTTGTGTTTTGGTTTTGGATCTGGATCTTTCTTCGTGTTTTGGATCTGGATTGGTTTTGCCAAAACCACCCTTCCGTGTTTTGGGTTCTGGGTTTTGTGTTTTGGATCTGTATTTTTTTTTTAAAAAGCATAAAAACAGCTTAAATCACAGAATTTGTGGGTTTTTCTGCTCCTATGCTATTATTAACCTCAATAACATTAATTTCCACTCATTTCCAGTCTATTCGGAACACCTCACACCTCACAATATTGTTTTTATGGCCAAAAGATTGCACCGAGGTAGCTGGATGACTGCTAAGCGACACGAGTGGGCGGCACAAACACGTGGCCCATCTAGGAGTGACACTGCAGTGGCAGACAGGATGGCAGTTTGAAAAACTAGGCCCCAAACAGTACATACTGCAAAGAAAAAAAAGAGGTGCAAGATGGAATTGTCCTTGGGCCCTCCCACTCACCCTTATGTTGTATAAATAGGACATGCACACTTTAACAAACCAATCATTTCAGCGCCAGGGTCTGCCACATGACTGTGGCTGAAATGATTGGTTCGTTTGGGCCCCCACAAAACAAGCTGGCAATTAATGTGTCCCTGCACAAACTGGCTCTACGGAGGCAAGATGTCGTTCTCATCCTCCTCATCCACCGATTCCTTGGATAAAATAGGAAAAAGGGATTTAGGTGTCCCTGGACTGCTTACGGTCTTAGCCAAAGTTTCTGAACTTGACAGTAACTTTTTATGAACGCGCTGCAGGTGCCGTATAAGGGAGGATGTTCCTAGGTGGTTAACGTCCCTACCCCTACTTATTTCACCTTTACATATGTACATATGGCAAGACAGTTGTTGTCCGGATTTGGATAGAAATATTGCCAGACCAAAGAGGTGGAATGTTTGGTCTTCTGCCCAGGCATGACCGTGATGGGCTTTTTCATCCCACAGACAACAACTGTCTCCCCCAGAGCCTGATTTAAACAAACCACATCACCATCAGAATCCTCCTCGCCAACTTCCTCCTCAGTGCCAGCTACACCAGTATCCTCATCCTGTTGTACTTCAACAGTGACATCTTCAATTTGCATATCAGCAAGTGGACTGTGGTTGCTCCTTTCAGCACTTGCAGGGGGCGTGCAAATGGTGGAAAGAGCCACCTCTTCCCGTCCAGTGCTGGGAAGGTCAGGCATTGCAACCGCCACCACACTTGGACTCTCCTTGGGGATTTGTGATATCTTCTTAGAATGCACAGTTCTTCGCTGTGCTTTTACCAGCTTAACTCGTATGATTTTTTTAGCGGGAGGAGGGCTTCCATTGTCATGTAAAGCTGAACCACTAGTCATGAACATAGGGAAAGACCTTAGCCGTTCCTTGCCACTCCGTGTCGTAAATGGCATATTGGCAAGTTTACGTTTCTCTTCAGATGATTTAAATGTTTTTTTCAAGGTCATTTTCCTGGACTTTGTCATTTGGGATTGTATGTGCCCTCTACTATGACATTGGGCATCGGCCTTGGCAGACGACGTTGATGGCATGTTATCGTCTATGTCATGACTAGTGACAGCAGCTTCAGCACTAGGAGGAAGTGGTTCTTGATCTTTCCCTATTTTATTTTTATCGGAGAAAGTTTGGTCCTCCATTTATGTTATATTGATATATACGTGCGGCTAAGGTGCACACAAACACAGAAAATATTTTTTTATTTTTGTTGGAGACTAGTGCACTTTGTGGTTAACACCACCCTTTAAGAAATGAGCCAGCCGGCCCTTTACTTATGGGACACAGGTGCACGCTTGGTGCTGCTCCTTTGTTGATGCACGTGCGGCTAAAGCGCACACAATTCACAAACACAGAAAATATTTTTTTATTTTGTTTGGACTGCCCTTTGGGGGTTACAGCACCCTTTAATGGACAAGCCAGCCGGCCTTTTACTTATGGGACACAGGCGCACGCTTGGCGCTGCTCCTTTGTTGATGCACGTGCAGCCACAGTGCACACAATTCACAAACACAGAAAAAAAAATGTATTTTGTTTGGAGTGCCCTTTGGGGGTTACAGCACCTTTTAACGATCAAGCCAGCTGGCCCTTTACCTATGACACAGGTGCACGCTTGGCACTACTTTGTTGATGCACGTACGGCTACTGTGCACACAACTCACAAACACAAAAAAATATATTTTTTTATTTTGTTTGGAGTGCCCTTTGGGGGTTACAGCAGCCTTTAGCGGTCAAACCAGCCGGCCCTTTACCTATGGGACACAGGCGCACACTTGGCACTGCTCCTTTGTTGATGCACGTGCAGCCACAGTGCACACAATTCACAAGCACAGAAAAAAATTTTTTATTTTGTTTGGAGTGCCCTTTGGGGGTTACAGCACCCTTTAATGGACAAGCCAGCCGGCCCTTTACTTATGACACAGGCGCACGCTTGGCACTACTTTGTTGATGCACGTGCGGCTACTGCGCACAAAATTCACAAACACAGAAAATATTTTTTTATTTTGTTTGGAGTGTAGTTTGGGGGTTACAGCACCCTTTAACGGACAAGCCAGCCGGCCTTTTACTTATGGGACACAGGCGCACACTTGGCGCTGCTCCTTTGTTGATGCACGTGCAGCCACAGTGCACACAATTCACAAACACAGAAAAAAAAAATTATTTTGTTTGGAGTGCCCTTTGGGGGTTACAGCACCCTTTAACGGTCAAGCCAGCCGACCCTTTACCTATGACACAGGCGCATGCTTGGCACTACTTTGTTGATGCACGTATGGCTACTGCGCACACAACTCACAAACAAAAAATATTTTTTTTTTTATTTTGTTTGGAGTGCTTTTTGGGGGTTACAGCAGCCTTTAGTGGTCAAACCAGACGGCCCTTTACCTATGGGACACAGGCGCACACTTGGCGCTGCTCCTTTGTTGATGCACGTGCAGCCACAGTGCACACAATTCACAAGCACAGAAATTTTTTTTTATTTTGTTTGGAGTGCCCTTTGGGGGTTACAGCACCCTTTAATGGACAAGCTAGCCGGCCCTTTACTTATGACACAGGCGCACGCTTGGCACTACTTTGTTGATGCACGTGGGCTACTGCGCACACAATTCACAAACACATAAAATATTTTTTTATTTTGTTTGGAGTGTACTTTGGGGGTTACAGCACCCTTTAACGGTCAAGCCAGCTGGCCCTTTTACTTATGACACAGCTGCACGCTTGGCACTACTTTGTTGATGCACGTGCAGCTACTGCGCACACAATTCACAAACACAGAAAATATTTTTTTATTTTGTTTGGAGTGCCCTTTGGGGGTTACAGCACCCTTTAACAGACAAGCCAGCCGGCCTTTTACTTATGGGACAGAGGCGCACGCTCGGCACTGCTCCTTTGTTGATGCACGTGCAGCCACAGTGCACACAAATCACAAACACAGAAAAAAAAAATTTCTTTGTTTGGAGTGCCCTTTGGGGGTTACAGCACCCTTTAACGGTCAAGCCAGCCGGCCCTTTACCTATGACACAGGCGCACGCTTGGCACTACTTTGTTGATGCACGTACGGCTACTGCGCACACAATTCGCAAACACAAAAAAATATTTTTTTTTATTTTGTTTGGAGTGCCCTTTGGGGGTTACAGCACCCTTTAGCGGTCAATCCAGCCGGCCCTTTACCTATGGGACACAGGCGCATGCTTGGCTCTGCTCCTTTGTTGATGCACGAGCTGCCACAGTGCACACAATTCACAAACACAGAAAAAATATATATTTTTTTGCACTTGGGGGGAGCACCCCTGATGGACAGAGCACCCCCTGGACAACACTACGGCACCCCTTTAGGACTGGGACACTGCACAGGACTTTGGAGTGGACACAGCCCCTATGGACAACTGACTGCACAACACAGTCCAGCCAGCCCCTATGGACTTTGAAGGAGTGGACACAGCCCCTATGGACAACAGCAGTACAGCGCAGCACAGCACAACACTACACTGCACTACACTACACATCCCAGCCAGCCCTAACTCCCTCCCTCCCTCTTCACTGTCCACAGCCGAGTGAGAAAATGGCGACGACGCGGGTACCTTATATAGGATCCAAAACCCGCGAGACCCGGAAGGCGGGATGATGACGTTTTGCCTCGATTTCAAATCCGAGTCAGGTGGGAAAAGTCGAACCTGACTCGGATCGGCCTTGGATCGGGGGGGCTCGGGGGGGTTCGGATTTCAGAAATCCGAACCCGCTCACCCATAGTTAAAACGAGCGCACATGTTTAAGGGTAGGGAAAGGTGTAAATAAAGGTGGTTGGGAGAAGATAAAGGAAAGAAAGACAAACTGAAGGGGTAGAAAAAAATAAAAATAAAGAATGGTAAAAAAATATATAATAATAATATGAAAATAAATATGCACGTCTGATACCAATAAATGTTTAAGCTCTTTTGAAAAAAGGTATGAGGCAGGACTGTGTACTGTTGGTAAATGTCCTGGTATGGAGCAATTAACCTACACTGTCCCTATCTTTTTCTTTGTTGCAAGTGCTTATTGTCCATCTTCACTTTGCTTGTCAGCGCAGAGACACGCACTTAGTCCCGGCGGGGTAGTGGCGGCTGTACACAGCGGCCAAAGGTGACGTCACTGATCTGCGGGATTAATGACGGCTGGTCCGCTGGTAGTGTCCACTTCTTCCTCCACTTGTTCAGTCTTTTACCAACGCGTTTCATATCTGCCTTTGGCACTTTTTCAAGGATAAGATTGCTTCAGAAATCTGCTTCCTTTTACGAAGAAAACTTTATTAAAAAATATTTAAAAACGGAAGTGTCCCAAAAAGAGCGGTAAGCTCATGTGCTGATATTCAGTATTTTGGTTCAGTTGTGCAAAAAGAAAATGTAAAAATGTAAAAATCTATTAAAAATAAATAAAAAAATAAAATAAAAAATATAAACTACATATAACGATACATAAATAAAAAAAAGGAAAAAATAAATATGTATAAACATGGTAGAAAAAAAGAAAAAAGAAAGGGAGATAACCCCATAAAGACTATATGTTTTATAAGAATACATTTAATTCAATGTCTGCGTTGAGGCCTGATGGTTGGAGGGTTTTTAGAGTGTAGATCCATCTTCTCTCATTTCGTTTTAATGAGTCTACTATATTCCCTCCTCTCCAGTGTGACTTAATTTTTTGTATGCCTATAAATTTAAGGCCTGTAGGGTCTTTATTATGTGCTCCCAGGAAGTGTTGTGATACACTATGTGTCTTCGATCCCTTCTTTATATTATATATGTAACCCCCCTTCAGTGTGCAGTGTGATACAAAGATGTATTTGGAGTGATACACCTCCTGTTGCCTCAGGCTAGCTCTCCAGGGTGTGGGCAATACCTGAGAAGGGGGTCCCTGCTCATGCAGGCTTTATAACAGTCACACATATAGATACAGGTATAGACATTATGCAGCAACAGTTCTTTTGAATAACTTGGGCGCCAGACATTCTCTTATAAAAATAAACCACTTTATGGTGCCTGTAGTTCTCACATCTTCACGCACATCTCACATAACTTCGTTTGCACTCCGCCTCTCCTTTGTCTCTTCTAAGACAATATACAGAGTGTCTCATACCCAGTCTGCCTCTCTCTGCTCCCCTTCTCTTTCACATGGGACAGCAATATACAGACTTTTCTATTGTAGCTATCAAACTCTCAGCTGCAACCCATCCCTATCCTACAGGAATGGCTTCTATAGCCACACTGCAACCACAGTGACCACCCCTAGAATGGCTGCTGGGGGGGCTTTTATGCATAAGGGACTCCTTTGGTACCTTAACAGTAAAAGCTCCTGGGAAATTCCTCTTCCCCATCTCTTCAACACATATTCTTGCGTCTCTTACCCCTCTCATGGGTGCTGAACACTTCACTGGGCGGCTCACACTGCAACCTTCCAGCTCTTTCTCTGTGGACTCTCACAGACTTTATCTCAGTGGTCTCACTCCAGACCTATTTCTCCTTTGGCGTTAGATTGGCATCGTGGCAGTCACCATGGCCCCGCCAATCTCTCCCTGCCAGGGGAGCATGAGGGCTACATTTCTGCTTCCAGCTCTGACTCTCCCGAAAAATGTCTGCCCTCTCCCAAATTCTTCTTCTCAATCCCTTTGTTCTTCCTCCCCCATCCTTTCTCTTATCTGCTAGCCACTCACCCACCCCTGTGTGTCTATCTCTCCAGCCCCTCCTTTACCTGAAAACTGGTCCCAGGGTCTCAGGAATGCAATATCTACAACAGGAAGCAAGCTTTAACACTGAGAGGGGTGTATTACAAATACCAATCCCTAGGGGATGTTACATTTATATGTTCTGCTATGCGGGTTTTAATTTTTCTTTTGGTTTGTCCAACATATTGCAGCCCACAAGGGCATTCTAGGAGGTAAATTGCACCTTCTGTGTCACAAGAAATTTGATCTTTTATTAGATATTCTTTTTGATCTTTATTTGCGAGAAAATGTGTCTTCCGTTTTGTTCCAGGTTTCTGGTTTTCGCAACCCTTACATTGCAAGCAATGGTGAAAACCTTTCATTTTTCTTTCAATGTCTTGCTTAGTATAGCAAAAGTACTTTTGCAATACAAAGCGAGACATTGAAAGAAACATTTATTCAGAAAGGATATAAAGAAGCCTTTTTATAGAAAGAAATAGAAAAAGTCTCACAATTAGACAGAAAGGAATTAATAAAAAACAAATCTAAAACAAAAGAAAAGGAGAACTTTCAGACCACCTTTATTACCCAATTCAACACAGTTCACAAAAATATTGAACAAATTTTGGACAAACACTGGCATATTCTGTTTTTAGACAATGCCCTAAAGACACAAATCCCCCCAAAGGAAAAATTAATATATATAAAGGCAAAAAACCTAAAGCAGGAATTAACAAATAGCTATATTCCAACGGAAAATTGGGAAAAAAACAGCAAACAAAATGAAAGGTTTTCACCATTCCTAGCAATGTAAGGGCTGCAAAAACCAGAAACCAGGAACTTAACTTAAACCTAAACCTAGAAATAAACACACCGACACATAAATGGAATTTAAAGATATCACAGCCAGAATTTATTGATCTAATTGGAATTGAAATCTGACAATGGGTGGCAGAAAGAAAGTAGTGCTCCGAGGCCACAGCCCGCTGGATACAATAATGAAATAATAAGGGCAGATCCCCACCTTGCACAGACCGACCTGAGGCAGTACCATCCCCCCTTAATTGGCACAGCCTTGGCCCCACCCTTGGAGGGAGACCAGGCGCCCCCTTAGGCGATGACCAACTTGCCACTTTCAAATAAATTATGCTACCCAGGCACTCCTGTGCCATAATAGGCAGCCCAGGAGCACTGGTTCCCTCTCCTCTCCCTGTCATAGGCCGTAGTGTAGCCTTGGATGGCCTTTTGCTGCTCCTCCATCCACTGAAGCATATAAAGGGTAGAATTCCTCCTAGTTACTACCTCTTGCTTCAGCTGATCATAGGGCAAATTCAACAGTTCTTGCTGGTTCGGCAATCTTCGACATGCAGTTGCTGAATGTCGAAAAATGTCCAGAAATCTTTTGGGCCACCCAGAGCATCTCCTGCATGCCCCTGTCATTTTTAAAAAAACGTTACACCACCAAATTAATTGTGTGAGCAAAACATGGGATGTGTTCGAATTCGTGTACACATGTAATGCTCACACAATATTGCTGGCATTGTCAGAATTCACAAATCCCGAGGAGAGTCCAAGTGGGGTAAGCCATTTTGCAATGATTTCCCTGAGTTTCTCTAAGAGGTTCTCAGCGGTATGCCTCTTAGTGAAACCGGTGATAAACAGAGGCACCAAGGCATTAGCCATTTAATGCACACAGAACCTCGCTTGATTGCAACACACTTTGGACTTTTGATTCCATCTTCAAATGGGCCACTTTGTCCTATTCATCCTCCTATAAGGACACAGGATTTACAGGAACCCCTGCTACAGGATCGCACTAAGCTGCATATATTTTCCAGAACACAAGGGATACCACCTGTGAGTAGGGTTTTTACAATATTGGGACATTTCATACGGCCTCAACTACCTGCAGGTTAGGTTGCACCTTACCTCTTTGTGTGCTTCTCATGCTCATCAATAGATTTTTTCTCACCGAGGTGCATGTGCATTTTTTTATCACTTGGACTTATTTATCAATCAATAGAATACCCATTTATGTATTTACAATAATATTTTTTTCTATATTGTTCAATCTATGTACCATATGAAGATGTCTGCAATATGAGACACAATTTTTATGTTTATTTTTATGTTAATTTATTACTATTAAAAATACTTGTATAATTACCATCTGCCCATGCATTTTTAAATCTACACCATTATTGGTTATTTTTTGTTAATATCGATTGTTCAATCATTTCATGTGAATTAATTACTTAATGTAGATTGCACCAACTATCTTTATTTTTGTTTATATTATGTTCCTATCAGGTTACTTCTGATTCTTGTGGGCAGCATCTACATACGGTTATTATTTTATCCATCATTTTTGTGCCACACTACTTTTGGACAGATAGCACAGTTCTAATCTCTTTTTTTTTTATACACAGAGTAGCCTGCCTCTGATTGAGCTGGCATTTGTTAGATGATGCTGTTGCTGTTTGCACTGTTGGAGGCCATACACCTACCCAGTGGGCTGTCACAGTCATGTAATCTTTAGTTTGTCCAGTCTCACTTGTCTACATATCTGTGGTTAAGTGGACAGTAGGCACAACGGCATTTCAGAGGACATTAATAAAGTTTTTTTTAATGTCTTTGTACAGATTGGGAATTGCTATTCTAGAGAAGTGGAATCTAGAACTGACATGGTAGCGGGGACACAGGACCCCCATTAACTATGTAAAACCCACTGCATTAATGGTGGATTCTGGATGCACATCTAATACCAGCATAGCAATCTGCTGTGCAATTGGGTGTTTGCTGTCATACTTGTTCACCATTGCAAACAATTGTTTGACAGTCAATTGTGTGGTTAAACTAAAAGTAGTCTTCATCCTTGTCACCTTCTGTGATGAAGATCCACTCACAGCAGCAGCAGCAGCAACAGGCGTAGCACTCAAGGATCCTTCTGAGGAACCACGAATAGGAGAGGAGTCAGACATTCTTATGAAATTGGATGCAGAACTACTTCCAATAATGATTGAGGATGTTGATGATGATGCAAGTGTTGGTGGTGGAGATTACAGGCGCTTGGATCCAGATAGAAGGGAGCAGCTAGGTGACACTGGACTGATTGTTGTTACGTTTTTTTTAGCCAAAGTCTGAATTTTAAAAACCCTTTTCAATTTGATGAATGTGCTGCAAGTGACGTAACAGGGAGGAAGTTCCTAGATGGTTAAGGTCCTTACCCTTACTCACTGTTACTTAGCAACAGTTACAAATGGCTTGGAAAAGGTTGTCCGGATTTGTTTGGAAATAATTACACACATGAGAAGTGGATTTTTTGGTCCTTTGCCCAGGCATGACAACAATGGGATTTTTCCCACCATAAGCAACAACTGCTGCCTGATTTACAGTTTTTACACAAACATCCTCGGCATTAATATCCTCATCATCATCAACATCCTCATCATCCTTGTTGTTATCGTCAACTACTTAAATAAGCTCCTCATCCTCCTGGTGCAATTCCACAGAAGCATCCTCAATTTCTACATCAGCATGTTGACTTGTGCTGCTCATCCCCACATTTGTAGAGGGCACACAAATGGTGGAAGGAGGATCCTCTTCAAGTACAGTATTAGCAAGGTCAGCTCACACATGGCAACAGCGGACACACTTGGACTCTCTGTGGGGATCTGTGACTTTTCAGATCACACAGTTGGTTCCAAGTGTCTTACTCATCTTAACAATTTTAATTATTTTTATATGTCTACTACAAGCAGAAGGGCTTAAATCATCACAACTAGAACCACCAGTCATAAATAAATAATTGTTTCCTTGCCACTTTGTGTAGTGAATGTCATATTGCCAATTTTTTGTTTCTCTAAAGCTAACAAAGCTTTAGATTTTTTTTTCTTTAACAGGGTAAAAGTTGATTTTACATGGCCTGACTAAAGCCCTGAGGCAAATATGACGTTGACGGCCTTGCATCGTCATCATGACTGCTGCCGGCAGCTACAAGACTGGTATGTGGTTCCTGCTCTCCTGACATGTGACTGTCCTCCATACTCACTGTGGTCTTGCAGCAGTGTCAACAAGCAATTATAGTGCAACTAATTTGCGGCTAACGCACTCAACCACACAAAAAAAAAACTATTTTTAAAACTGGGGAAGAGCAACCCTTGATAAATGACACAGGCAGCACCCCTGAGCAGCTACGTTGCTGATAAGTGTGGCTAACGCACACACACAGAAAAAAAACACTTTTATTAATCTTTTTTTTTACACTGGTGGAAGAAATCCCCTGAACGAGGAAGCAGCCTCAAGATAAATAACACAGGCAGCACCCTTGCGCAGCTACTTTGCTGATAAGTGTGGCTAACATGCACACACACACACAGAAAAAATAAACACTTACTGTATTTATATTTTTTTTTTCACTTGGGGGGGAGGAGAGCACCCGTGAACAAGGCAGCAGCCCCATTATTAATGACACAGGCAGCATGCTTGGCGCAGCTACTGTGTTGATAAGTGCGGCTAACGCGCACACGCATACAGAAAAAAAACTTTTTTTTTCACACTGGGGGTGAAGAGCACCCCTGATGGACAAAGCACCCCCTGGACAACCCAGCAGCACCCCTTTATGGACTGCAGTGACACAGGAGCCACTGAAGCCCCCCTCTTCAGTCTGCAGCACAGCTCTTATAGACAACAACACAGCCCTTATGGACAACAGCACAGCCCAGCCCAGCCCAGCCAGCCCCTATGGACAACAGCAGCCAGCTCCTATGACAACAGCAGCCCGCCGCTATGCACAGCAACAGCACAGCCGCTATGGATAACAACAGCACAGCTCCTCACTAGCTTCCTCTTCATTCTCCACAGCCTGAATGAAAATGGCGGCGAGCGCGGGAACCTTTATAGGATCCAAAACCCCGCGAGAATCTGTTTTGCAAATCGCAAAACAAAATCGAATAATAGTAAATCTGGCAAAATCACTAGTTTTGCAACATTCGATTTGAGTCGGTTTGAGAAGAGCTAAATCGACCTGCAAATCGACCTTTGATAAATTTACCCCTAGATATCCAAGTGTATATGAGAGAATGGTATGTAACCTCATACAAGTTCCTTTAATTTGAATGTATTTCAACATTGTGAATCGTTCTAGACATAGAGTAACATTTCTTTCTTAAAATTTTCCAAGCTCCGTCTTATCATTTGTAGCTTGCAAAAAAATATTGCTGTGGCAAGGGGATTTTTAGACATTATTTCCTGAAGTTGTTTTTTGATATACAGTATGAAAAGAACTGCAGGTTTATCAGCAGGGGAGGCAATATCCTAGGATGACAGAAAGAAGAGGTGCTAGCAACAAAAAGAAAAAGATCTATAATCCACAAAAAAGCAATATATCTAGAGATGAGAGAATCTTTTGTGATTTAGGTTGCTGAGAGCTTTGATTTGGCAGTAAAAGCTTTGACGTTAGCGAAAATATCAACCGAGTTGTTAAAGGCTCAGAGGTTGGTGCCAGTGGCGGAACTAGCGGCGGTGCAGCCGGTGGCTTGCATATGGGCCTGCTGTGCTGCAGGAGCCTATAGCCGCTGCTCCGCCCACCGGCTAGTGTCCCCTGGGCCCCACAAGTGTAGTGCAGACCGCAATGAGGGCCTGATTCAGAGCCGGACGCTCTGACCAGAGAGCTCGCTCTGAATCAGTGCCCTCCTACCTTAAAATGGAGCGGCCTCCTGGCCACTCGCATAGCTGTGGGTGACCACCCACAGCACATGCGAGCGGCCAAAAAGATGGTCGCGATGGTCAAGACCATCGCGACCATCAGGCTTGCAACGAGACCCATGTGGTAGGGTCTCGTTGCTGCAAGCCCTGGAGTGATTTTGGCTCTATCAGAGCCAAAATCACTCCCACTAACATCACTAGTGATGTCAGTGGGGCCGGACTCAGACGGTAGGCATTCCCATGGGAACGCCTCCGTCTGGCAACCACGCCCCCAGCACGCCGACTAAAGGGGGCGTGCTGTCAGTCACCATCGACAGCACGCCCCTTTTAGTGCGAGACCCATAACGACGGCTTGGCCGTCGTTATTCGGGTCTCGCGCATGCGCAAGACGGAGCTCCCTCCATCGTGCGCATGCGCATTGGGTGAACATCGACCCGCTTGCGAGCATCCTGCGCTCGCGAGCGGGTCTGAATGACCTCCAGAGAGCGGTCCCCACTACACAGTACCAAACACACAGACTCTCATTGGCTGCTGCGTCCACGGAGGGAGCTGGCTGGAACTCAGTCATGAGCTCCGCCTTCCAGCTCCCCCCTCAGCGGGTAATGGGAGAGACGTCATGACGTCTCTCCCATGGTGCAGAAGAGCGGGTCAGGAGGAGTAGATGGCGGCGGTGGCGGCAGGAGCGGGGATTCAGGTAAGTTGTGTTTTTTGGGGTTTTTTTGTGTGTGTGTGTGTGTGTGTGTAATCGGGCACAGGAACTGGCACAGTTCCTGTGCCTCCTGGGGGTGCTACTGGGGGCACTGTATTGGGGAAGTGGCCGCTACTAGGGGCACTGTACAGGGGGGCCACTACTGGGGGCACTGTATGGGGGTTGGCCACTACTGGGGGCACTGTATATGGGAGACTACTACTGGGCGCAATGCATAGAGGGGGGCTAATACTGGGGCACTGCATAGGGGGACTACTACTAGGGGCAATGCATAGGGGGGATTACTACTAGGGGAAATGCATAGGGGGAACTACTACTGGGGGCACTGCATAGGGGGGACTACTACTGGGGGCAATGCATAGGGAGGACTACTACTGGTGGCATTGCATAGGAGGGACTACTGCTGGGGCAATGCATAGGGGGGACTAGTACTGGGGGCACTGCATAGGGGGGACTACTACTGGGGGCAATGCATGGGGGGACTACTACTGGGGACATTGTGTAGGGGGGACCACTTCTGGGGGCACTGTATAAGGGGAACTATTTGGGACACTGCATAGGGGAACCACTAGGTCTGCGTTCCCTTACACACAGCCACAAGCATAGAAGGCCATGGTCAGATGTAGAAACTGCACCTACCGTAGAGCTGGTGCCAGTTTTGATGGTGCGACCAATGGTGACGTATAATGATACACCAATCTGCATAAAAGCATGCACAGACGATAAAAGTTGGAGTCTCAGTCCTTGTACATTCAGCAGCATGAATGTACACAAGGGAAGAAGTTTGTAGGCCATTTGCATAAACGTGCAGATGGGCGACTGCCAACACAGGCTGCTGCATTCGCTTCTGCGTGCGACTCAGAATCAGGCCTAGCGACATAGAAATCTTGTTGCTGTTAATGTTGTCAGATGCAGAAGAAGCATGTAATCTTGTATTGTGCATAGCAGTGTTCTCCCCAGGCTGTTTTTTTGGGGGGGGCGCATTGCTACCACCCGGCACTTTCCCTTGCCCCTATGCGCTGCGTCCCTGTACAACTTACTGCCCGGCACTCCCTCCCACCCCTATGTGCCGCGTTCTTTGTTGCCCAGTCACCCTCAATGTGACCTTGTTGCCACGGACACGAATGCCGGATGTGACGCCGAGCTGCGCCGACGTCACATCTCAGTCCGTCTGGCATCTGTGTTCTCTGGCAATAAGGACATGTTAGTGAGGGTTCTGGATGACATGATGCAGCACATTGGGGCGGGAGCGAGTTGCATTGGTTCATTAACAGGTAGGTTACTGAGCCAGTTATTTCTCCAGTAATAGAACGTCTGATAAATCCTTTCCACCCCCAATATATACTGTAATCTGCAGATAATGGGAGGAGCAGCCAGTAATGAAGTCAATGCATTAGTGCATTTCCAAGTGGTATAGCAACTATCTGCTCCTAAGTGAAGAGCTAAACGAGCATTAGCACATGGACAAAGCCCCAATTAGGGGGGGCTAGATGTGCACGTGGACTGGGTGCCACAATGCAGGGGGTGAAAAAGGGCTGACCCGCGGTGGCTTGGGGGCTGCAGATTCACAAAACGGCCATCCTTACTGGTGTCTGTCTCCTCCTTGACGGCGGGCATTTTTGGATGGCCGTTTTCAGCAGATTCCATGTGGAGTAGCCATCCGCATGGACTCTGCTGAAAACGGCCATCCAAAAATGGCCACCGCCAAGGATGAGACAGACACTAGAGGTCCTACTGGACCTCTAGTGTCTGTTAGGCCAGCGCAATGCACACAGCATTCCCGGAAGTGCCGGGAGGAGATGCTGAAAGCTGCATCTTCTCCCGTTAAACCCCCTAGCAACAAGCATAAACCCCATAGCAACGAGCATGAAACCCCCTGACAATGAGCATGAAACCCTCTGGCAATGAACATGAAACCCCCTAGCAACAAACATGAAACCCCCTGGCAATTAGTATGAAACCCCATGTCAACTAGTATAAAACCCCCTGGCAAGGAGCATGAAACCCCAGGCAACGAGTATGAAACCCCCTGGCAACAAGCATGTAACCCCTGGCAACGAGCATAAACCCCATGGCAACAAGCATGTAACCCCTGGCAACGAGCATAAACCCCATAGCAATGAACATAAAACCCCCTGGCAACGAGCATGTAACCCCTGGCAATGAGCATGGAACCCCTGGTAATGAGCATAAAACCCCTGACAGTAAGCAGTAATTAGACCCCTGACATCAAGCTGTAATTAGAAGCCTTACTTTGGGGCATAAAATGGTGTCGGGCAAATATGTAAGTGGCACTTTGGTAATAGGCATTACAGTGTGTGGCATAATGTGTAATGGGCATTATGGTGTGTGGAATAATGTAAGTCACTATACCAGGGACGTCTGAGTAGTGCACTGCCTTATGGAGGAGCAAGGACAAAATCCAGGTACGGGAAGGGAGGGGGCGCAAAATTGCTGCCTTGCACCGGGTGACAGATATCCTAGTTTCGGCCCTGACATGCCTGTCACTCCACAGACACACAGGGACTGGTCAGCTGCTGCAGATTGGACCTATTTTACCTACTGAATTAGCTAGGACAGGATATGCAAAGGACAATCAAATAGTTTAGATACTCTACTAAAAAAACTATTTGAGGGGGAATTCAATTAGTCTAAAGTGACCGGGAACGATTCAATTGTTTGTGCCGCAGGGCGCATGTGCCCATCATTTTGCATTGCAGCATAGAGGGGCCGGGGAGAGTGCCCCAAGTTTAAATCATTATAAGGTCAGGATTTAAAAAAAATTATTATTGCGAAGGCCCCCACCCAGCTGGAAAAATTTCCTGGGGAGAGCATTGCATAGTCACTATTTTTTTCAGTTGCTGTTTAAAGTACACATCCTACTTAGCAAGCCTCCAAATGTGTTGTATATAAAGGTGTTCAGAGACTGCTATACATACATGGCAGAACCACACAGCCTGTATGAACTGGGGCCAGCTCCGAGTGCTTGGGCCAGAGATTAGCTAAGAAAGTCCAAGGAAGTAGCACAACCCTGGTAACAGGAACAGTTAACCACTAGATCTGACACATGATGAAGTAGAATAATCAGGTTATTACATCCAAACACTTAGGGCTATTTCACACACAACGGTTTTGTCCATCCGGCAAAACACCATTGTTAAACTGCAGTGGAAGTTCCAATGCATTAGGGCTTCCACGTTGCACGAAAATGGCACGAACACTGCACAATCGCCATGTTACAGCCATGATAACCACTGACTAGGATGGATACCATCCACGGTTTCAGTGTTAAAGATTGAAACGAGATTTTTTTACACACGGCAAAAACATCACACACAGACTTTGGGTCAACACTAAAGTAGACTATTTGCTGTGGAAAATCAACACCAACAACCAATAACCTGTGTATGTTTCGAAAAAAGTTTCAGTTGATCCGATTGGTGAGAGGGAGATCCCACTACAAGTAATTACAGGCAAAATAACATACCTGGAAAATTGTTCTTTAGTAGAAAACCAAATTATACTTTGCTTATCAATTTTAAGGGCTGATACTTAGACGGCCCTTATAAATTATTTTGGTATATGAGCAGAAATAGTAGTTTATGACAGCCAGCAAGAATATTTTGCTGGAAATTATGTGTGTGTAGGTGTTAATATTGCAGAGCAGCATAGGCACACACCAGCGGATGACTCAAACTATGAAAAGCCCAGTTACTTACCCAGTGGTGTTGTTTTATTGAAGTATAGTAGGTACAGTCGTACTCACTGTTACATGCACACTGGTAATGGACAGAAGAGGAGTTCTGTACAGCTCACGAGTCTGTGAGTGTATGCTGCAAATGGGTAGCGGTGTAGGATGCTGGAACAGTGTTAAATGATGGTATTAACCAGGTTCTCTTTAGGAGCTAAGTAGGAGACATCTGTCTCCCATCATGTCACTCTACACAGTACAAACAAGATGGCTGCAGTCACTTGCAGTAGCACATCAGATTGGAGGTTGGACCTCCCTGCAGAGTCTGGGTCCTTGTGCCCAGCATGTATGCACAGTGAGGAGTCAGTGCAGGAGCGCACTACTTTCTAACAATTTTAAATTAAATTAAAAGAGGCTAACAGTTTAGTCTCTAGTTCAAACCATCTTCAGATGATGTTAGCTGTTAGTTTTGTAGAGATTAAAATGAGGTAGCGGGGTCTTTTTCATTTCCCTCCCGTGTGTGCTTGTGGCTTCTATTTAGCAGAGTTCCTGGCCGCAGAGGTTGAGAAATCTGAGCATTCCTGGCACTATATTCACGAGGGTCCTAAATTATAATAAGCGTATTATTAATGAACAATACATATGGTTAACCACAAACTGTGGATATAACCAATAGCATGTAATCCCTGTTGTTAATACACTACAATTTATACCCAATTACTTAACTTGATATCTGTGGATGATTCAGTTTGAAGGAGTGAATGAGCCATATAAATGGATGAGAAACATATTATGACAAATCACAAATAGATCAATATAATATGGGATACATTAGGAATGGGATATGTAGAGAAAACACAGATGAAAGATGCTATGTAGAACTAATCAATATTAGTGTGTGCGGGACAGGGAGTGCTTCTTATAATAGGACACATTAAAGAACATACGGATTGATATACAATGAGAAATGGAAATGATATGTGATACACAGTATACAGGTGTGAGGTGGCTGGATTAGGAATTACCAACCCCAATTGGTGGAATACCATAGTGGCATTTTACAAAAGACCCAAAATTTGCCCAGAAAGCAATTGTCAACATTGAATTTAATTGTGATACCATAGGGCAACCAATATATAGGTGGCACAATTCCAAATGAATACAAGATGATATGAATTTAAACATCAGCATCCTGTCATAACGAATGGAAGACTTCAGTGAATATTGAATACAAAGAAATAGTACAGGATTGAGAGTGGACACAATATTTTAATTAAATGTCGGTATTGTCTGGTTGCAGTGCAGCTAGGTTGTCAAGGGTTAAAAAATAAAACATAATGAGCACACTTACATGATCCCAGATCCATTCCAGGTGTGTATGGTCCAGGGACATGTTCTCTGCTTTGTGTTGCCTGTCAGTTTGTTGTAACTATGGGAACCCCATGCTGCCGATACTACATATTTGGTCCACAATGTGGTTCCCCTGGAGTGTTAGTATGGGCACAGATAAGTTAGCTGTACATGGCACCTTACAACACTTCTTGGCTATTACTAAATAGAAAATGCAATTGTTCATTTACTATACATTATACTTACTAAAACGTTATACTCTGAATATGTATGCTGGAACATTCACATAAGCACTTATAATGGAATAGAAAAATATATTATCACACAACAGACTATAAATACCACAGACTGATCAGTCATTTTACTTGTATATGTTCTTTTGTTAGAGTACTCTCTTGCTAGGTGGTCACTGTCTTATTACATGTATGTATCTGAAATCCACAATAGGTAAAATTAGCATCTAATGCTGGTCATCCTTTATTCACAGAAACAACAGCTTCAGATCTCCAGTAATAATGTATATATAGCTCAGTCTAAAGTAGCACAATTATCATCAGCACTCAACAATAGTTATACTACTGTATATTATATCTCTCACATATTAGCAAACTCAGCCTTTTGGCATAAGTATAACTCAGTGCCTGATTCAGCAAGGATAGCTGATGAGATCTTGGCAGCAAGTGCATACGCAGTTCTGCTGCAAAATGATACAAATGCATGACATCACAATGCCGTCGCAGCACAACATAAAGATGCCCACTTACCTTTTCTCACATCCGTAATACCTAGCAAATCTGCAAAAACAGCGGTATCGTCGAGTACCATGGGAGCCTCACGCACAATTAAGGCAGGTCATAGCAATTGCTAAACTTCCTGTACGCAGCTAGAGCTTATGCTGCATATGCTGATACTGTGATAGTTTAATGGATAAGATCATGTCTGCAGGATAGGAAACAGAGAGTTGTAGTAAACAGAGTGCAGTCTCAATAGGGAAATGTTACCAGTGGAGTACCTCAGGGATCTGTACTTGGACCAGTGCTTTTTAATATCTTTATTTGTGACATATCAAATGGTATCAAAGGGAAACTATGCCATTTTACAGATGACACAAAGGTATGCAACAGGATAGACACACCAGGAGGGGTAAAACAAATGATTGATTATCTAGGTAGACTAGAGGAATGGTCAAGAACATGGCAACTACAGTTTAATGCAAAAAAATGCAAGATCATGTGCTTGGGTCTCAAAAATCCAAAGGCTAAATATAGTATTAATGGCACTTTACTGGAAACTACTGAAGAGGAAAGGGATCTAGGAGTCACTATTTCAGGTGACTTAAAGGCAAGCAAACATTGTAACAAAGCAATGAGGAAGGCAAGTCAGATGCTTGGTTGCATAGGGAGAGGAATCAGTAGCAGAAAGAAAGAAGTGATAATACCACTGTATAGGTCATTGGTATGCCCTCATCTCGAATACTCTGTTCAGTTCTTGAGGCCATATCTCCAGAAGCATATTAATACATTAGTGACTGTACAAAGAAGGGCAACTAAAATGGTGCAAGGTCTACACCACAAAACGTACCAGGAAAGACTAAGAGATCTTAATATGTATAGTTTGAAGCAGAGAAGGGGGGACATGATAGAAACATTCCAATATATAAATGGTTTTAACAAGGTACAGGAGGAGACATTCTTCAAAGAAAGAGAAGTATTAGAACAAGAGGACATGTTCTGAAACTGGAGGGTGGTAGGTTCAGGGAAAATTTGAGGAAAAATGACTTCACAGAAAGGGCAGTGGACAAGTGGAATAGCCTCCCATCAGAGGTGGTAGAGGATAAGACAGTAGCGCAATTTAAACTTGTATGGGATAGACATAAGGATATCCTTCAGAAGAAGTAAGGATCAATAAGAGTTGAAGTAACAATATGTTTAAAAATAGGGCAGATTAGATGGGCCAAGTGGTTCTTATCTGCCATCAAATTCTATGTTGCTATGTTTCTATGTCGCTAATTTATGCACAGCCCTGCAATAGCGTTGAAATGCACTGCCACGCCTGTGTTTCTCTGACCACCCCCTCGTCACCACCCCCAAATGGCACTTCCTGTGAATCACTCTGCAATGCTTCTGCATAGTCACTGCGAATGCAGTCCCGATCGCAGTGGCTGGTTCGCGCACCTCGATGCAAGCACAGAAGGCAACAATCAACCGGGTGCGTACATTTTTGCACTTGCGATCCTTGTTGAATCAGGCCCTCAGTCTGCATATGTATTACTCAGTCTTTAAATATATCAATGATGGATTGCAACTCACTTACAACAGGAAGTCTTTCTTGCTCAGCACAACTTACTGTCAGCCTCCACAAATCCTACTGCGGTCCTCAGTGCTGCCATGCTATCTGTACAATGTCTCTTTCATATTCTTCTGAAACTCTGCTGTGGTCCACAGCACTTTATTCACTGGGTACTCAGTGGTCCTGACCCTCTGCACCACTACAGCGATGTTACTTTCCCAGTCTGCACTCTCAGATCTGAAGCACCTCATCCAGCTATTCAGCCCCGCTCCCTGGCATCTCCCAATCTCTACTGCACATGTGCAGCGGAAAAGTATTTTTCTTCTTGCCGACCTGCCTCTCCTGCACTCCCCAGAGCCACCAAGTGTTGGCCTCCCATAGTTTTTATAGGAAGCCAGGGGTATCACAACAACACATGCACACATTTTTTCATGACAGGTGAAGTCTTTCACAAATGTGCTGCACATCAGACAACCGGACAGTTCTTCGCCAGCTTTTCAGAAGAGTTGTCCTGGCTCCAGATACTTGATACATTGTGATGATAATATTTACAGTATCATTGAGAAATGCTGTGATATTAGACAGTATGTATGGGGCCATTTTCATGATAATAATAATGCACCATAGCTTTTAACCAATATGTCCATTGTAACAGTAAAGCTTAAATAAAATAAAAATTAGAGCTATTAAGTAACTTTACTAAGATATGCAAATCGTCAGTTGACACCATCATCAGTTGATACCATCAAGACATTTGCTTTCACTGTCTCACTAAAACAGAAAAAAAGACAATTACTGATTGGTTGCTATGGTGTTAGTGCACATTTGTACCTCTGAGCAATATAAGGAAATATTTATCAATGTATAAATGACTTAAAGGGTGGACACACCTGTGCAATGAGTGTGATATGCTGCTGTAAGGGGTGACCGATACTTTCTATGTATAAGAGAAACCAAACTACAGTATCATTTAGTAGCAATTTATGCTACAGTAGACCCTTCAACTGGAATTTACATCTCATTTCTATCATATGTTTAAAAAATAGACAATCAGAGATAAGTAGCATTATTGTGTATTTTCTTTGCTTACATACTGTATGCTCATATTGAGATAGAACATAATGGTAGCAGGCAGTTAGCAAAGGGAAATCATATAGACCTGATGTATCCTTAAATTGTATTCATTTATTGCTTTCAATGGCATGAATAGAGGCTTTTTACATGTCTAACAAATGTTTTCCTTTCTTGTATTTAATTCCACTTTAATTTTCAGATCTGCACTTATTTATGAATGAATATTATGTAGCTGAATTTGTGTGATGAATGCTCAGTAATGGAGCCTGTGAATGAACCTAAAATCCTGAAGCTTCGGTAATTTGAGTCACATTTATTATTATCATCATTCATTTCTATAGCATCACCAATTGCACAGTGCTGTAAAGAAAATCTATGACATTCACTTACCAGGAAACTCTTACGCATGCACACCAATACAGTGGGCCAGTGACATTGGAGCTTAGGACCTTATTCAGCTTCGGACGGAATTGCAAAGCTGCTCTCAAGCAGCTTTGCAATTCCGTCTGTGCATATATGGTAATGCACAGGAGGCATCACACCTGCTACATTACTATTCGGGCTGCATTGTCCAACACAGCATCGGATCATCTGCGGAACATCGGCCGGCTAAGATGACCCATGCAGTCACGCAATCGGCCATGAGAGGAAGAAGCCAGGAAATCTCCAACAGCCGATAGAGATCCTGGCCTCTTCCCTCCCCTCAATGGCGGGGACACGCCTCCGTTTCTGGAAATGGAAGCCATCGTCGCCCCCTCCCCACCCACAAATGGCAATAGACTGCCAATCATTGACAGTCTGCTGCCAGTCTACGTGCGGGATTGCAGACCCATTCTGCAAATGAGCAGAACAGGTCAGGCACCTGCACAGATTCCTGATCATCGGTAATCTGCATTCAGCAGTGCTGAAAGACGGCTTTAGACCAATCCCTTACACAACTACAGCACATCTTACAGTAAAAAGTACCAGTGTTATATCACACTTATTCCTTTTTTCCTCCACTTTACTGTTTTGCGATGTACCAATTTGGGACATTTGCGCACTCCACAAACATGTAACTGAAAAAGGGGGCATGGCCTCGTGTTAAAGAGTGTTGGAACTGTTTTGCCAATATCGAGATGGTTGGGATGTGTGCTTTTTAGGGCTCTGAGCCAATGAGACAACAACAGGGTGAGAAAACAACACACACAAAAAGGCAGGTTATCCAGATGATTGCTACCAGGCCCTATGGATAGCCAGCAACAGCTCCCAACTCTCCCATAAGAAGCACTGGAAGGTCTGTCATCTATCCCAGCAGCATATGATGAGAGACAGCCAGGATGTCCCCATCTATTACAGGACAAAGCTGTTGCAAATGAACCTATGGTGATATAAGGGCAGGGGGATTTCCTGGTAGCATTGCACACAATAAAATAAAATCAAAATTCATGAGTTTTGATTTTATTATGTGCCTATACAGTATATTTATTGTTTTAATGTCCCTTCTGTTCATGTTATTAAATCACTTTAGGGATGTGCGCCGGATCATTTTTGCCGGCTTTGGATTGGATTTGGTTCTAAGTCATCATCCGGCTTTGGATTTGAATTTGGATTTTTCACAAAAATTTACAAAAAAAGACAAAATCACATAAATTGGTCTTTTTTTTCTTCCTAGAGTATTACTAACCTCAATAACATTAATTTCCAGTCATTTACAGTCAATTTAGACCACCTCACAGCTTATAATATTGTTTTCAACATTATTGGCCAAAGGTTGCAGTGAGCTGACTGGTTACTAAGCGACAGAGCAGTGGCACAGACACCACAGTGTAAAGCACATCTATGACACATTGCCACACAGCAGTGGCAGAAATGAAAGGCAGTGCAAGATGGAATGGTCCTTGGGCCCTCCCACCCACTAAGTGGGGTACGGCCAGCAGAATCACAGTACTTGTTTACAAGTGGGCTATGGCCCTAGGAGTCACAGTGCACAATCTTATTCATATTACACTGCACATAGTGCCCCTGATTCACATTACGCCAAAAAGTAGTGTCTCTTATTTATGTTATGACACACAGTCGTGCTCCTTTTACACAATGCCCACAGTAGTGCCCCTTTTACGCAATGCCCACAGTAGTGACCCTTATACACACATCCCACAGTAGCAATGCCCCTTATACAATGCCCACAGTAGTAGTGCCACTTATACAATGCTCACAGCAATAGTATCCCTTACACAATGCCCCCAGCAGTGGTATTCCTTACACAATGCCCCCAGTAGTGGTGCCCCCTTTGCAGTGCCCTTAGTAGTAGGGCCCCATATGCAATGCCCCCAGTAGTAATGCCCCCAGTAGTAATGCATCTTGTAGTAGTGCCCCCAATAGTTATGCCCCCTGTAGTAATGCCCCCAGTGGTAGTGCCCCTAGTAGTATGCCCCCAGTAGTATGCTCCCAGTAGTAGTGTCCCAGTAGTGTGCCCTCAGTAGCAGTGCCCCCATTAGTAGTGCCCCCAGTAGTATGCCCCCTTTAGCAGTGCCCCCAGTAGTATGCCCCCATTAGCAGTGCCCCAGTAGCAGTGCCCCCATTAGCAGTGTTCCCAGCGGTATGCCCCCATTAGCAGTGCCCCCAGTAGTATGCTCCCAGTAGTAGTACCCCAGTAGTATGCCCCCAGTAGCAGTGCCCCCATTAGTAGTGCCCCTAGTAGTATGCCCCCAGTAGTATGCCCCTATTAGTAGTGGCCCATTAGCAGTTCCCCCATTAGTATGCCCCCACTAGCAGTGCCCCCAGTAGTATGCCCCCATTAGCAGTTCCCTCTATTAGTAGTGCCCCCATTAGCAGTATCCCCAGTAGTAGTGTCCCCAGTAGTATGCCCCCATTAGCAGTGCCCCCAGTAGTATGCCCCCATTAGCAGTGGCCCATTAGCAGTTCCCCCATTAGTATGCCCCCACTAGCAGTGCCCCCAGTAGTATGCCCCCATTAGCAGTTCCCTCTATTAGTAGTGCCCCCATTAGCAGTATCCCCAGTAGTAGTGTCCCCAGTAGTATGCCCCCATTAGCAGTGCCCCCAGTAGTATGCCCCCATTAGCAGTGCCCCCAGTAGCAGTGCCCCAATTAGCAGTGTTCCCAGTAGTATGCCCCCATTAGCAGTGTCCCCAGTAGTATGCCCTCATTAGCAGTGCCCCCAGTAGTATGCCCCCATTAGCAGTGCCACCAGTAGTATGCCCCCATTAGCAGTGCCCCCAGTAGTATGCCCCCATTAGCAGTGCCCCCAGTAGCAGTGCCCCAATTAGCGGTGTTCCCAGTAGTATGCCCCCATTAGCAGTACTCCCAGTAGTATGCCCCCATTAGCAGTGCCCCCAGTAGCAGTGCCCCAATTAGCAGTGTTCCCAGTAGTATGCCCCCATTAGCAGTGCCCCCAGTAGTATGCCCCCATTAGCAGTGCCCCCAGTAGCGCCCCCTTACACAGACAAAGAAAAAAAAAACGTACCTGAATCCCTGCTCCTGCCGCCGTCCGCTCTGCTCTATCACCAGCTGCGGAGGGAGCCGGAAGACGGGGCTCATGAGTGAGCTCCAGCCAGATCCCTCCATGCAGCAGCCAATGAGAGTCTGTCTGACGCTCATTGGCTGCTATAACAAACACACACCTGCCGCTGGCGGCTGTGTGTTTGTGTCTGTGTAGGGCAGACCGCTATCACTGCGTTCTGCCCTACACTTGTGTGGCCCTGATGTCGGATTGTCTCGCAAAGATCTGACATCAGCAGGCCACCGTTTGGCCTCGAAGGGGGATCCAAGTTAGATGGGGAACACCCGAACAGCGTCCGGGTAGACTCGGATCCCCAACATTCGGAGCGGTTTGGATTCCACAGAATCCGAACCGCTCATCTGTAAATCACTTACAGTTTTACCATTGCATTGATTTAGCGCTGCTCTCTTTATATTATCTATAGTCAGAGACAGCAGAACAGAGTTACGTCTCAGCCAATAATAATCAGCCTGATTCTTATTGGCTGCTGTAGGCTGCTGCTGGATGTCACCACGATCTACCGTTCAAGTGTCAGTGGTCGACCGGTAAATCGCGAACAACGTTTTGGCCAGGTCTGTTCTACGACACTTTGTTTGTCACATAAAACCATACACTAATTTATCACTTCTCTTTCAATACGCTTAGTTTAAACCAAAGAACATACTGTCGTTTAAGTTCATTTCTTTACATAAAGTGAAGTGGTAGAGGAGCTTCAGTGTTTATTACATGTGTGTAAGGCAGAATTTAATAAACATGACAAATACATCATAAATCAAACAAATATAAGCATGTCTCTCTAGAGCTCCTAAGGATCCAAAAAAATCCATAAAATGGATTATCATTAAAATATTTCTACTTCTATTCTTAAATGTTCAGCAAGATCATATGTCTCTTGTGTATATACTCATGTCATGATACATCACAACATTCCTTTCTGATTAGGGAACGCATGCCCCCTTCCCTGGCCAGTCTAATGCCACTCTCTTCTGATGGTACTCGATCTTACTGATGGTTGCATACTCTTCCTGGAGATGACGTGCACTAGTGGGCATCTAAAAACAGGCTGGTGGGCATCTGCTTATACTCCGCCATCGCACGCCAAGACACAGTGGGCATGTTTATGCCTTGCCGTGCGATCGCCTGCCTTGCCGTCGCTTAGCTGAATTTGCATACGCTGGGAGCGAGCATACGCATCTAGCAAACGGGTCTGAATCAGGCCCATATAACTAATGGCAGACATTTCACCAGTGATCTTGCAGTTTCATTGCTAATCTATTATAGTACTCTGGACAATAATATAACTTCTTTGATAGTCCCACTGAGTCTATATATTGGATGATAGCAAAATATCTATAAGTTTCACCAATTTCCCTCAAATCATTATCATCGCTTTAGGAAGAGAATTAACATATCAAATTGCAGGAAGTATATAGTTTCCTGACCACTGTATTGGTAGTTCCCTGGTAAGTGCTTATTCCTTATTTTAAATCCTTTTCTTGTACATTCAGGATCTTATTATAAAATGTAGCAATTAGTTTGGTCCCTACAGATAAATTATACTGACTGTTTTACAATTTGACTATTTTACACTGACTGAGCTCCATTCTTTACAAAGCAAATTAAGGCAGAAATGGAAGTAGCTTATTGTAGATGTACAGTTTTGTTAAATTATTTGGTTCTGGTCCATGGTCACTTACCAGCCCACCCGCTGTTTCTCTCCTGTTACTACAAACAGTTGGATCACTATAATATTTAATTAGCGTCATATACCAATTCCAGGAAGTACTACACTATATGTTCTTTTCTATCTGGCTCTATTTGAACCCCTCCATATAAGGTTTCAAAAAGTACCAAGAGCCCCGGATCCATCTCATCCGCTGACCTACCTGAGTGGCACATTCATTTTGGAGCACGTGCACCCCATTATTTAAATTTACTACACTATTAGGCGCATGTCTTCTAGCCCCATATATATATATATGTATATATAATTTGAATATTTGGGTGGATTTTGGTGGGTGGGACCAAATTAACTGAACTCTGGGAGAAAAGGTGTATGTGCACCCATTCCATAGCAACATGTTTTTTTCAAATTCAAATATGCACCCTTTAGCTGAAATTGTTCCTAACTCACAAATATGGCACTCAGGACCTCATTCAGAGTCTGTCGAAGCGGCCGCACGGTCGTACGGGAAAAGGGTCCGGATATTGAAATGATTCCCTCGCAAGTTGCGTCCCTAAGTTCGGATCGGTAGCTGGCCAACCAAGGGGAGGAAGCGGTCGGAATTCAAAAAAATACGCCCCCTTCTCGTACGCATTGCACGTCATTTCCGGGCATATAAGGATTAATCGAGACCATCGGGAACCATCGAAACTGGTCGTAGAGCTTAAGGTTGACCATACCCTCTCCTAAGTTCTACGATCATGTCAGTGTAAAAACCTCCCATGTCACATGTGCCATGACACTACTTGGTTAATTATGCACTCCCATAAACCGTATGCACTTCCATAAAACACTGTTCGCATAATTAAGCACGCCTGCGTATGGATGTCCACTCCCCCGTTTTCAAGCACCTTCCCCTGTTACCACCCACAAACGCCTCATTCTGTCACTCAAACTACCGACCTGGCTGTGTTTAAGGAGAGAGAAATTTCTGATCGTGGCGGCTAGTTTGCGCACGCGCATCGCAAAATTTACGCATGTGCAGTATAGCAAACATCGGTGGCGTACGACCATGTGGCCGCAACGACCAACTCTGAATGAGGTCCTCAATCTCCTCTAGGAGGTTAACATGAAAACTAAGATTTAGTAAAATGCATGATAATCACTGATAGGTCCAAGAGTTAAAGAGAGGACTTGGGAGACAAGATGGATAATAAGATAATAAGAAACACCAAGAGAAAAGGATTAGATTTCAATGCAAACTTAAGCTGGGTACACACTGATCAATTGATCGGCCAATATATTGTGTGCCTGTCGGCCAGTGTGTACCAGCGATATGTCTGTGAACAACGTTGTTCACAGACATATCGCGTCAGCTGTGCTGCACAGCCGATGGCAGATATATCCGCAGATATATTGGGACATCGTGCTGTGTGTACGGGTGGTCAGCCACGGGGAGGTAGCTGCGAGGCATCCCCCGGCCAGCGGGACCCGCAGTCAGATGACAGATGATGGTTGTTCAGGGTGTACGACTATGAACAACCATCATCTGCAGACATATCTTTTGGGTGTGCACCCAGCTTTAGACTATCCTTATGCTGGGTACACACTGGGTGATATATTGGCCGATCAATTGATCAGACAATATATCGCGGCCCCGTTCGGCCAGTGTGTACAGATGATATGTCTGTGAACAATGTCGTTCACAGACATGTCGCATTGGCTGTGCTGCACAGCCAATGAACAGATATCTCTGCAGATTTATCTGTCCATCGGCAAGTGTGTACGGGCGATCAGCTGATCGCCCGTACACAGGGGTGCAGAGAGGGGGGGTGGAGCCGTGAGCGGGTACTACATACCTGGGTCCGGCACAGCTCCCCATCCACAGCAGCCCAGCACACGCTGCTATGTGCTGGGCTGCACTGGGAGACTGTCTGAGGCTGCCAAAGCAGCAGCCCGAGCAGTCTCCTATGCCAAAGGGGAGAGTGATGACGCGAATGGTGCTCCCCATTGGCTGTGCGCTGGGCTGAGGGGCACACAGCGCCCTCCTACCCAGTGTGCAGCGCTGCGTCGTAGATGTGTGGTTTTTTCTCAAAGGGGGCATGGCCAACGCCTCCCGTGATTAGGCAACGCCCCCTACCCGCCTCCAGTCCGTTCAGTGTGTATGAAAGACCATCATCTGCAGATATTTCTGTCAGATGTGTACCCACCTTTAGTACATTAAACAATCAATTGGTTCTGCTGATTAAAGCTGGGTACACACTGAACAGATAGATCTGCAGATGATGGTTGTTCATACACACTGAACAACCATCATCTGTGTTCTGTGTGTTGGACGGGGATGGGTCCAACTGGCCAGGGTCATGTTGCTCCCCCCTCCCCGCAGCTGCTGCTGCAAGTGTACGAGTGGATGGCTGACTGCCCATACACACTGCCCCAATATAGCTGCAGATATATTGGGCATCGGCTGTGCAGAAATGTCCGTGAATGACATTGTTCACAGACATATCGCTGGTACACACTGCCCAACGGGCACCCGAAATATTGGCCGATCCATTGATTGGCCAATATATCTGCCAGTGTGTACCCAGCATAAGAACAAAATGACCAAAGGTACGATAGTGGACTGGGAAATTGATCCTTTTGGGTTACAAAGATTTTTACAGATGTTGTATTTGGACACAGAACTCTCTAATACCATACCTCTTTTAGTAATTATAAATATTGGGTTTACTATGAGACTTAAATACTTGTCCACCTCCATTACCTCTGACTCTACAGTACTTTAATGATGAGAAACAGAGGTCCTACAGTTGTGCTATCTACAGCCCTCTGATCATTCACCTGCAGCACCCAGCTCCTTTCTGCTGTATACCACATTGACCCCAGCTCTCTTTCTTCGTGCCACTGAACATAAATATTAACACCAGCCTTTATTCAATAAAAGTTGGGGAAGTAGGTGACGCTCATTTGAAGCACATGGCTCTATAACATAAAATTAGACTGACCTTGATCTTATTACTTCCCCAGAGCAGCCAACTTCCACATTACATGAACTCTTTCCCATCACATGACTTTTTCCACTCAACGCACAGTGGTCACAGAGCACTAGCAGAACATTTGAGAACAGAGACGTTGGGATGTGAAGTCTTATGTCTTCCTTCAGGTTTAAAAAGCTGTGTGATTCCTTGTTACTTCATTAAAGCAGGTTATAGAGGCTTTATTTTGGCTGTGTTAGGCACCACTGTGCTACGTAATTGTCTATTATGGTTCCACTTAGGCTATATCTCTAGCCTTTCCACTCTCCACCTGCACAAATTCAACTGCAACTGCATCTGTCTAGCACCACCTTATACCTTCTGTGCTCCTGCTGCACCTCTCCATAAGACCTCCAGCATCTCAAACTGCTCCCATCATCACGCTTCCAATTGCACCTCTGTCTTCTTGGCTCCTCACCTTCAAGCTTCATCTGTCCATTTGGCACTCATCTGGTTTGAATCTATCCCCCTCAGTCATCCAACTGCACTTCAACATAACATACCCATCACCAGGGTTAGGGGGAGGAGGGGGAGGGATAGTATATGTACCACCCCTGTCAGGATCTTCAGCATTCAGGCTTCCAGCATCAGGATTTGAACCTATTCAGCCGCCGACATTTCATACCCATTCCAACAATAGGAAGCTCTAATGCTAACATGAATACCCCACCTCCAGTGTAACATAATAGTCCCATATATTACCAATATTAAGGCTGACATTCAAACACAGTATGGGAGTGAGCAGAGACTTGCTATGGGAAATGGACAAACATTCACTACATACTGTGACATTATTGATCTCCCTTGTATTGGTCTTCTCTCACCTCTGTGCTGCATCTGACTTCAACAACTCCTTCTCTGGACACAATCTTCTCTCCGTCAACATTTCCCATCTCTTACTTGGCTACTCTTGCAAGGTAAAATCTTGATGCCCTTGCCCCCACCAACTTCTCCTCCTCTGTGGACTCACTTCTTTCCCCCATTACCACCCTCTTTTGCCCTGACCAGATTGTATCCCTCTATGAACATGTACTCACCTCAGCCCTGGACTATGCCTCTATTGTTGTCACAATTAGTGCACTCTCCAAACTTGACAATTTGCTCTGGCAGACCTTCTCCAAAAATGCTCTTGAACCTTTGGAGCTCTCTCCGAAAAAAAACCCATAGGCTACAATGGTCTAACACCTTTTAAAGATGGTGCTAAAGTGGCCAAGCTCCTAAAAGCTATGGTTATCAGAGCTTGGTAAATAGAGCAGCTATGGGGACCACAACAGCAGCCCCTTGTTAAATATCCCTGCTGTGATTCCAGGAGGGAATCGACTGCGTTTATGTAGAGCCCACTGATGACAGCCTTGAGGGCTGGAATGTATTTACTAGTCGCGGCTGAGGGTTAAAGATATGATGCAGCCCTTAGGCCATTGATGCAGCCTTGGGGCTGATTTGCTTTAAATAGTTGTGGCCGAGGGCTGGAGATGTGATGCTACCTGTGGGCTGTTGAAGCAGCCTTGAGGGCTGGTTGTGGCCTTTATAGTCGTGGCCAAAGGACTGGAGATGTGATGCAGCCTTTGGGCTGTTGTAACAGCCTTGAGGGCTGATAGTGACCTTTATAGTCATGGCCAAAGGACTAGAGATATGATGCAGCCTGTGGGCTGTTGTAGCAGCCTTGGGGCTGATAGCAACCTTTATAGTCGTGGCCAAGGGACCAGAGATGTGACGCAGCCTTTGGGCTGTTGTAGCATCCTTGGGCGGCTGATAGTGACCTGGGGCCCCAGGACAGATGCAGCCTTTGGGCTGATGAGTCTAAGTTGTAGTATGCATAAGAATGTGGAGCTGCTATCAATGTCGCCGATATGACACTGGCGACGGTGTGCTAGATTGTGCACCAGGAATGCAAAGTTGCTACCATACCGCCGGGATGACACTGGCGATGGCGTGCTAGATTGCGCACCTGGAAGGCAGAGTTGCTACCAGTGCTGCTGGAATGACACTGGCAACAGTGTGCTAGATCGTGCAACTGGAACACAGAGTGGCTACCAGTGCCGCCGGGATGACACTGGCGACGGTGTGCTAGATTGTGCACCTGGAATGCAGGGTGGCTACCAGTGCCTCTGGGATGACACTGGCAACAGTGTGCTAAATTGCGCACCAGTGCCGCTGGGTTGACACAAGCCTCCAGATGGTGACAGGTGCTTCTGAGGCAGGAAGCACACCATGCTGCCCAGATGACACAAGCAGCATGAGTGGACGAGATGCAGGTGGAGCTGCCTGGATGGAACAAACAGTAATAACAAAACATAGCAAGACTGGCTCAGGTACTTGACTGACAGGCAGGAGACTGGAAAACACGGAAGTAGGAGAAACTCTATCACTGGCATGGAGTGAAGGGCTGGCTGGAATTTAACAGAACAGGGCCCAACCAGAGCAAGCCTTTCTTAATGACAAACTGGTGTGTATCTAGGCTGTGCACAGACAGGAGAATCAATCAGCGTGCACCTGACACTGCACATACACAGGCAGTAATTAGTGCAGTGCCTCAGCAGCAACTACAATGATCTGCTAAGTGCAGATCCTAACAGTACCCCCCCATCCTTGATGAGGGGTTAAGGAACTGCTAGCTCCAGGCTTCTCCAGAAAATCTTGAAAAAATGTTCTTACTAAAGTAGGAGCATTCAATGATTTCGTAGGCACCCAGGAGCGTTCTTCTGGTCCATACCCCTTCCAGTGAACCAGGAACCGAAGGGCTCCTTGTTAGAGTCTTGTGAGAGTCTGGAATCCAGAATCTTTTCCACTACAAACTCTCAGTGTCCACAGATAAGGACAGGAGGAGGTCTTGGTCGTCTAGAGCTGTATCTGAAGGAAGAGGATACCAGTTTGAGTAAGGAGCAGTGAAAAGTGCTGTTGATTTTGAGACTAGCAAGCAGCTTCAGACGAAAGGCCACAGGATTGATTTTAGAGATAATCCTAAATGGCCCAATAAACCTGGGAAGTACAAGGTTGTCAATGCTTATCCGCCCAGGCATTGGCATGACAGGATGCCTTAATCAGGCATTGGCGGACTTTTGGCAGTATCAATATACAATAAGAAAGATTTTTATGATCAGTGAGCACCGTGACGACATCATTCGTTCCTTCCAGCCAGTGTCTCCAATCCTCAAATGCCCACTTGATGGCCAAAAGCTCATGATTCCCTATGTCATAATTCCTCACTGCTGAGGCAAATTTCTGAGAGAAATAAGTGCAGGGATGGAGTTTGCCATTTTCAGGATCCTTCTGAGACAGTACGGCCCCCACGCCAATCTCTGAGGATCCACTTCGACAATAAATGGAAGGTCAGTATTGGAATGCCAAAGAACTGGAGCGGAGGTAAAGGCAGTTCTTAAGGATTCAAAGTCTTGAAGAGCTTTCACTGACCAGTTCACCACATCAGCTCCTTTCCTGGTAAGCTCCACAATAGGCGCGACTATAGATGCAAAGGAATCAATAAATCTCCCATAATAATTGGCATTGTATAGCTTTTAGATTGATGGGCTGAACCCAATCTAAGATGGCCTTAACTTTGCTTGGATCCATCAAAAATCCTTGAGAGGAGATTATGTTGCCCAGGAACGACACTTCTTAGATTTCGAAGTCACATTTCTCCGGTTTTGCATAGAAATTGTTCTCCAGGAGTTTAAGCAGCACCAGTCTCACATGCTTGCGGTGTTCTTCTAGGGAGCTGGAATAAATAAGGATATCGTCGAGGTAGACCACTGCAAATACCCCGAGATACTCCCTTAACACATCATTAATGAAGTCCTGGAAAACAGCTGGGGCATTAGACAGGCCGAACGGCATTACCAGATATTCGTAATGGCTGGAATGGGTGTTAAAGGCTGTTTTCCACTCGTCACCTTCTCTACTGCGGACCAGATTATATGCACCACTGAGATCTATCTTGAATAAGATAGTGGCCCCCCAGAGCTGGTCAAACAACACAGATATCAAGAGCAATGGATACGAGTTCTTCACCATGATATTATTCAATCCCTGAAAGTCTATGCACAGTCAAAGAGAGCCATCCTCCTTCTGCACAAAAAAAAAAAAGCCCACTCCGACCGGTGATTTGGAAGACTGAATAAATCATTTCTCCAAAGCATCCTGGATATATTCCTCCACAGCCTTGCTTTCAGGAAGGCATAAAGTATAGAGTCTGCCCTTGGGAACCTTTGCACCAGGAAGGAGATCAATCGCGCAGTCATAGGAGCAGTGAGGTGGAAGAGTATCTGCCTTTCTTTTAGAAAAGACTTCTGCCAAGTCTTGATAAGGAGCCGGAATCCTGGAAGCTTATTCAGGTTGGACGGCAGCAGCCAGACGGACAGGAAGCGTGATGCTGGAAGAGGAACAGGCATCACTCCACTGAAGAATTTCTCCAGATTGCCAATTAATGACAGGGTTATGTCTTCTGAGCCAAGGAAGATCCAACACTAATGGGGCCAGCGGACACTGGAGCAGTAAGAACGTGATCTCCTCAGAATGTATAGCCCCGATGGACAACTGGATGGGAGATGATTGGGAGACAACGACAACTTTGGAACATTCTTCTCCATTAAGCCCAACTACTGAGAGGGTTTTTCACAGAGGTTCGGATGTCAGTCCCAATGATTCGAAGAAGGAGATGTCCATAAAGTTCCCTGTTGCACCGCTATCTATGAACAAAAAAATAGAAACTTGGCCACATTTTCCCTGAATAATGGTGGAGATTAGGACTGAGTTTGCAGGAGAGAAAGATGGAAGGCCTAGGTGTAGCTCTCCTAAGACACCTAGACCTTGCCTTTTCCTGATTTAACAGGACAATTCAAGGCTGCATGCCCTTTCCCTCCACAATATAAGCAGAGGCCCTGGCAGCATCTTCTTTGTTTCTCTTCGGCTGAGAGCCGATAGGCCCCCAACTATATAGGTTCTCCAGGATCTGGTGGAGTTACCCAAACTGGAGACTGAGGAGCAGGTGTAGGTAGCTCCTTCTCCATTATAGGTTCCCGGGTGTGGTAATCAATATGAATAACTACATGCATAAGGTCATCCAATGTCTCCGGAACAGTATGTTGGACAAGGATATCCTTTATCTGATCTGAAAGACCAAGGCGGAATTGACTTCGTCATGCAGGGTCATTCCATCCCGAGTCATTAGCCCACTTACGGAACTCCATGCAGTAATCTTCTGTATCCCTTTGATTATTTAAAAGAGACCAAAGTTTTGTCTCGGCTAATGCCGCCTTATCCACATCATTGTACAGAAGGCCTAGATCGGCAAAGAAAGCATCCACCGTCTGGAGAGCACTATGAACCGGAAGCAGACCAAAGGCCCAGGTCTGGGGGTCGCCTTGAAGCAAATAAATCATAATGCCGACTTGTTGAGCCTCAGATCCAGAAGAAGCAGGCCGAAGCCTAAAGTACAGTTTGCAGCTTTCTCGGAAGTTCAGGAAATCTTTACGGTTACCAGAAAAAGATCTGGCAGGTTGAGCCAAACTGGGGCTGAAACTGAAGCTGAGGATGGAGCTGTCCATGTATCCTCAACCCGGAGATAGTTCCTGGACCTTTTGCGTCAGGACCTGTATTTGGGCAGCAAGAATCTGAGCTGGATTCTGACCAGTCTCCATGATCACAACCTGTGGCTCTACAAATTTTTATTGGCCGGTGATAATGTTGTGGTTCCAGGAAGGAATCAACTGCATTTATGTAGAGCTGACTGATGACAGCCTTGAGGGCTGGAATGTATTTACTAGTCGCGGCTGAGGGTTAAAGATATGATGCAGCCCTTAGACCATTGATGCAGCCATGGGGCTGATTTGCTTCGGCTACTTGTGGCCGAGGGCTGGAGATGTGATGCAGCCTGTAGGCTGTTGAAGCAGCCTTGGGGGCTGATAGTGACCTTTAAAGTGATGGCCAAAGGACTAGAGATGTGATGCAGCCTTTGGGCTGTTGTAGCAGCCTTGGTAGGCTGATAGTGACCTGGGGCCTCACGACAGATGCAGCCTTTGGGCTTATGAGTCTAAGGTGAAGTATGCACAAGAATGTGAAGCTGCTACCAATGTTGCTGAGATGACACTGGCAATGGTGTGCTAGATTGCACACCAGGAACGCAAAGTTGCTACCAGTGTCACTGGGATGACACTGGTGATGGTATGCTAGATTGTGTATCTGGAAGGCAGAGTTGCTACCAGTGCCACCGGAATTACACTGGTGACGGTGTGCTAGATCGCGCAACTTAAACGCAGAGTAGCTACCAGTGCCGCTGGGATGACACTGGCAACGGTGTGCCAGATTGCGCACCTGGAATGCAGAGTGGCTACCAGTGCCGCCGGGATGACACTGGCGACGGCGTGCTAAATTGTGCATCAGTGACACTAAACTGCGACCATTGCCGCCACGTTGACACAAGCCTCCGGATGGTGACAGATGCTTCTGAGGCAGGAAGCGCACTGTGCTGCCCAGATGGCACAAGCAGCACCAGTGGACAAGATGTAGGTGGAGCCGCCTGGATGGAACAGATGGCAATAACAAAACACAGCAAGACTGGCTCAGGTACTCGAATGACAAGCAGGAGACTGGAAAACCAGTACGAGAAACTCTATCACCGGCATGGAGTGAAGGGCTGGCTGGAATTTAACAGAACAGGGCCCAACCAGAGCAAGCCTTCCTTAATGACAAACTGGTGTGTATCTGGGCTGTGCACAGACAGGAGAATCAATCAGCGTGCACCTGACACTGCACATAGACAGGCAGTAATTAGTGCAGGGCCTCAGCAGCAACTACAATGATCTGCTAAGTGCAGATCCTAACAATCCCTAAACCTAAAATGGACCAATCATCTGAAAACAGTCATTTTTGGAGGATTTAGAACACTTTTTTAGGCCCCTAAGTTTTGAGGGTTCCACTGAGTTTTATCCATTTAAGTTCCAGACCTGGTCAGCAAGAACACTTTATTTTATTCAGAAAATTGAAAGGATTTTCTAAATGTAACCATTCATTTGCCACCACCTCTTCTATTTCTCTGTGGCACTACACTACAGTATTGTTAAACACTAAGGGCCTGATTCATTACGGATCGCTATTGCGATCACAGCTGCGATTACGCACGCAGTCTCACTGCGAAAATATGCTAATGATTGCAATCTCAATGCCATCACACCCAAACATAAGGATGCCCACTTTACCTTACACACATCAGTAAGACTTTGCAAGTCTGCAAAACCATCGGTAACAATTGGAGCCTCACGCACACTTGCACAACCCCTGACCTTACTCAGGAATTGCTAACCTCATGACATGCAGTGAAAGTCCAAGCTGCATAAGGCATCACAATGACTAATTTATGCACACCCCTGTAATTCCCTGGCACGCCTGCATTTCCCTGAACAACCCCCTCGTCACCACCCCCAAATGCTCACTTCCGTTCTATCACTCTGCAATGGGTCTACATAGTTACTGCGATCACAGTCCAGATCGCAGTGGAGTCTTCGTGCATGCACACTGTGATGCATATGCATGAACAGAATGCAATATTCGGTCAACTGCGTGCATAATTGCAGTTGCGATCGGCAGAGGATCAGGCCCTAAAGTTGTAGCTCTGAATGATGGTGCCTCACAAATGACGGCAGTAACCGAGATTGCCAAGCTCATTGATGATCACATGACCACAATTCTATTACTATCACTCTTAAGAAGCATTTTGATTTAATGTTTTTTTGGGGGGGGGTTTAGGGGGTTAATGTCAGGGAGTGTGCAGCCTCTCTGTTGATGATAGGTAATTCAATAATTATGGCATAATGAATGCTATCTACTACCTCACCTTTGGCGATATTTACTGGGATAGTTTCCATATTCCTATTCTCCATACTCCTATGCTAGCAAGCACTCAGAAAAGTCCTTATTAGACTGAGTTTGAAGTTCTAGGGGCATCAATTAGTGAAAAAATATAGCGCTCTTCAAGATTGGCAGATTGCTATAGGTAAAAGTCTCTACATGTCTGGTTATAAGGATTCATCTAGTGTCTAACTGTGGCCCTAACATATATTACAGAATATTAACAAATTCAACAGTATAGATTACTACCAGAAATACTATTAGAGTAAAGAGTAAAGTATTAGAATCCATAAACCTACTGTTTGTCCTTACTCTGGCAATGCGATTGAGCTACAGGCCACTCTATAGGTTTAAAACCCTAAATATGGATTTCTAAAGGTATCTTACATATTTTGTGTCACCAGGGCTACACCCTAACTATCCCTGCTTCCCTGGTAATTCTAAAATAAAATCAGGATCACGAGGCATCTGTATACAGAGAATAACCAGAGTCAGATTTATTTAGGAATCAGGTGCTCATCTGGACAATATTCAAACTAGTAAAGATTAACCACACAAGGAACAGGACACTCTCCTCAGCTGGTATTTAAGTATAGGGGTACTAAATAAGTAGGAGGATATGTAAGCATCCAGTTACTTATTGGAAAAAGCTGGTTAGTGGGTCAGGAGATGAGAGGGGAAGGTTAAAGTTAGCAGGAAGGGAGTGGAAGGACATGGTCAACTTACAGGAAGTAGGGGAGGGAAATTGCTTGGACGGTGGTATATAGGGTCAGGAAGATCCAGTCATCTACATATTGTTTAGGATCCAGCAGAGATCAATCGGAAATTACAACAGTGCAATGGATATACAGATCTGTCCAGCTACAGTACATCTTTGTCCATAGTGCTTTGTCTCGTGCCATGCGTGGTGTGAGGCGGACTTCCGCGATTGGAGACACGCAACTGTGTCTCCATAGGACTTAATGGAGATGCACTCCCGTGATCTGGGACGCGCCATAGCGTACCGTGGCGTGATCGGCCACAATGAACCTGGGTGCATATGTACTGGATTAATGCATTGGAATGTTCTCTGTGGTTTCTTTCTAACAGGTGGGGCACAGCCCGGCGGGAAACGGTGCTTCTCGGCAGCCTCTAGTAGTGCAATAACGGTTGACTCTCACTTTCCCCAGATACGTGGTGAGTTTGTCGCGACCTCAAGTTTCGACCTGGTTGTCATCTCAAGGGAGGGGAAGTGCCCAGCACAGTTACTTAGGGGCAGGATATATTTCCCTCCCCAATTAAAAAAATTAATAAGTTGAATATCTCACCACCCTTAATTACCAATTCTAATTAGATCTTTAAATAACAATGCAGTTGTCTGAGTCTTCATTTCATGCAGAGTGTGGGTTATAAGCTAAGGTGATAAAAATAATAAAACCAGTGGATGTCTATCATGTCTTAATAGCTTTGAACAATGAAAAGAGTGAAAACTTTACAACAAACAATTCTTGTTAGGACACATTATATCTTCTTGGTACGTAATACACAAGTTTAGTATATCAGGAGACAAACCTAAGCCAGCCTTATTATTGAGGCATTTTCTCTGGTTTCATTAAATCACAATATCTTTGTTAACTACATAATTTCTTAGAGGAACACATAATTTATCCACATACATATTTTTCCATTTAATAATCTTGTTGTAAGACATGTTTGCTAGTCACTTAGAGAAATCCCTTTGAATCATGATGGACTGGCTCATATTAATCAGTGTCCAGCTCAGGAATGAATATTGCAGTTTTTTGACAGCTCTTTAAGCCCAATGGACCTATTTTGTTCACATTTCATTGGTTGCATTATTTACAGGTTCCTGTAATGCTGTACGTTTTTTATGTGTTTAGTGGGCATGAATGGATTTCTAGTACATGATTGCTGTGCTACACAATATTAAAAAATGAATTATTAAATTCAAGTAATAACTTCACATACCCAGAAATCCCAGCATCAAATATTTTATGCAATTTGCCACACTATACTTCATTGACAGTTGACTGTTGTACAATATAAGATAATTGCAACCCATTTTTTTAGATAATTGTAATTGCTCTGGGCATTTTCAATTAAGCACTATTGGGTCTGCTATAATTAGTTCCCGGTTTTCTTGGACAAATGAAAGAAAATTCTCTCACATTTCCCAGCAGCAAAAAGCTTCTTTCATGTTATTCAGAGCTGGGAGCAAATATATTGATTTGGAATCATAGGTTTAATATTAAGGGAGAGACATGTAAGCAACTTAAAAAAAAAAAAAAATAGTTTTATCTCTATTGAAAATAAATGATCACATTTATCATATTTTTATTAAAACCAATGTGTTATTTGACACACTTTGTCAATAAATTACAGTAGGATCTTCTAAGCCAGTGACAGGCAACCGAATATGCTTCAAGATCCACACGTGTGGTCCTCTATCTCTCAATGGAAATCCAAAAAACCATAATCTCAGTAATACATTACAACAACAGATTTAGGGGGAGACATTTCAAGCCTTGGAGAGAGATCAAGTACCAACCAATCAGCTCCTAAGTGTCACTTTACAGGCTGTGTTTTAAAATGACCGTTGATTGGTTGGTAGTTTAGGGTCTATGTACTAGGTCTTGGAGAGAGATAAAGTGGATGGAGATAAAGTACCAACCAGCTCTTGTCATTTTTCAAACACATGGTAGTTAGGAGCTGACTGGCTGGTACTTTATCTCTGATCACTTTATCTCCATCCAAGGCTTAGTACATAGACCCCCCAGTTTGAAAAATGACAGGAGCTGATTGGTTGGTATTTTATCTCTGTCCACTTTGTCTTTTTCCAAGGCTTAGTACATAGACTCCTTATCTATATCTCCACTTTATCTCTCTCCCAGACTTGATTTATCTCCCCTTTAATCAAAGAAAGAGACTCATATCTGGAATAATATATTGCATTTTTCCAACATTTTAGAAAAGCAAAGTCAGAACACAAGGAAGCACATTCCCATTAACCTCAAACCGTGTTGGGAGATTACTGTCAGTATTTTAACGTAAGACCATATTTCCGACCAGCTTTTGCAATTTAGGTGTAACATTTATCCAGAAACCAGTTGCATTTGTTGATTAGAATGTGCCCCATGGCAGAGAATGTCTGTTCCCCTGTGTAAGGGAAACCAAAATTAAACTTTGTATCAGAAATAATAGACCACGTGGTGCAGACTGATCTCTGATCTCAGATGTGCTGGCTCTATGTGACCTCCCCATCTTGTGTGAAGGAGGACATGTAATGTGAAGCAGGGCTGCTCCCGGCAGTCTTGCACCAGATTTAGGTTCCGATCTTGCACCAGAAATAGACTCCGATCTTGCACCAGAAATAGGTTCCGATCTTCAACCGCTGAAGGTATTTATGCGAGTCTCCCTGTGTTTTTAAAGTGGCAATCATTTAAAAGGCTAAACCAGCTTGGTTTAGCCTTTAAAATAATTGACACTTTAAAAATACGGGGAGACTTGCATAAATCCCCTCAGCGGCTGAAGATGAAGTTGAGCAATTTTTTGCTACTGCGCATGCGCAAAACGCAGAGGGAAGTCACACTGCACACGCGTGGGCTGTACTTTACTGGACATTCGCATTGTCTCCGTGATCACAAGGTCCTGAGCAGTCCACTGCGATCCATGGGTGTGCCTGGGTGGAGTTGGAGGCCAACAGTGTTTGCAAAATGAGACTAGACCATGGTGTAAATCCTTTATTTATGTGATGCATTTTTGTTCTGTATCATGCACATTATGGCCCTCATTCAGAGGCGGTCGGAGGATGCAAGCGGTCGCTCAGAAACTGGGCGGCCGCTTGCATCCTGACTGGCCGCCTCTGTTTCGGTCATTAGGCTGTGGGCACACACCTCGGCTCCCACACCTTGCACATTGAGAAAGGACACACTTTATGAAATTATTATGTAGATGTGCTCCAAATAGAACTACTGTAGATAATCAAGTATATGATACATACAGTATAAAACTAGGTAATACAGCATCAGATGCGACCATACCATGCTGGGCTTTCCCTGACATGGTGGCATCTGATGTGACCAGTCAGAAATGCCCACTAGGCGGCTGCTGGAAGCTAATCTTCCCACAGCCGCCTACATCAGATGGATCTGCTTGTCTTCCTGCATCCATGACTGCCCCTCCAGTGTGTCCCGATCAATGCTGGTCACAGTGATCAGGTATCCAGCAGCACCCCTCTCCCAGCTGTGACTTCAGTAAAAGCAGCAACCGCAGCTGATGGTAGCCGCAGCTGCTGCTTGTGTCTCGGTCACTGTAGCCAGTATTGATATGGAAACCTGCATTACCTTCTTACTGGCAGAAGTAGTAACAGTAGCCACAGCTCCTGGTAGCCGCAGCTGCTGCTTGTGTCTCGGTCACTGTGGCCAGTACTGATCGGGAAACCTGCATTACCTTCTTACTGGCAGAAGTAGTAACAGTAGCCACAGCTCCTGGTAGCCGCAGCTGCTGCTTGTGTCTCGGTCACTGTGGCCAGTACTGATCGGGAAACCTGCATTACCTTCTTACTGGCAGAAGTAGTAACAGTAGCTACAGCTCCTGGTAGCCGCAGCTGCTGCTTGTGTCTCGGTCACTGTGGCCAGTACTGATCGGGAAACCTGCATTACCTTCTTACTGGCAGAAGTAGTAACAGTAGCCACAGCTCCTGGTAGCTGTGGCTGCTGCTGTTCTCCCCAGGCAGGCGGCGCTGCATCATCTCCGCCCTGTGATAGCCGTGGTTGCTGCTTTGTCCTTGGCACCTCCCTACTGCCCACTCCCCAAGGCGCTGTCGCTGCTTTGTCCTCGCCCCCCCTCTGCCCCCTCCTCCTCCCAAAGCGACTTCTGCTTTGTCCTCAGCCACCCCACTGCCCCCTCCTATCAGGGGGCTGTGCTGCAGTGTGCCCCCCCTCCACCCAGACCGGCAGCTTGTGTGACTACTGCAAAAGCTGCAGCCAGCTGCACCCCCTCCTTCCAAATTTAGCTCTGCCTCCGTTCTAATCACTGCTGGACACAGTGATCAGACAGTGTATCGTGTGAGATATATATATGCATGCATGCATGTGTATATACTGTATGTATATACAGTATAATACAATAGATATACAGTAAAATAAGTATATTATATATATATATATTATAATAGATATATATAATAGATATATGTATATAGATATGCACGTATATATATATATATATATATATATAGGTTTTTTTTAAACTAAAGTATTTGATTTATTTTTAAAATGTCTCCAAAATGATCATTTGATTTACTATCACATTATGTAATTAATCGCTATTTAAACGTGATTTTACAGCTTTGTTAAAAAAAATTATATTGAATCAGTTTTAAATAGCTCTTATTTACATAATTTACTAATAAAAAAAATTACACTCTAGGGGGCGAACCAGTGTGAGAGATCGGTATGCGTTCGCTCGCTGCTCATAGACTGCCCAGTAGAGTGAGTGACAGGAGAGACTGTTTGTGGGTGGTGACAGGGGCTGACCACTGGAAACGGGGGAGTGGATGTGCGAACGCAGACGTGCCTGAGTGTCTAAAACGCCGTTTCAGAGGCGCGCATAATTAAAAGGCAGCGTCATAGTACACGTCACTTGGTTAGATTTCTCTCTGAAGTGATCGCAGTGCTTGCGGCAGAGTATAGGCAACCTTAAGCGCTGCAATCGCATAAAATGTTTTCATGCACTTCCAGGAGATGACGTGCACAGGTGGGCGTCTTAAGAATGGCTGGTGGGCATTTGCATACACTAAGTGATCGCATGCCAAGACATAGTGGGCATGTTAATGCCTTGCAGTGCAATCGCCTGCCTGCTGGGTGTGCTCTGGATTTGCATGCGCAGGGTGTGAGCGAACGCATCTAGCGAGCGGGTCTGAATGAGCTACTATATTCAATAAGTCATATATTAACTGAACATGAAAATAGTATCTACAAATATATACCAGTGTATACACTAATATGGTAGCCTTTGGTGTTTATTTGATGTTTTAATGCTTATTACAGTAATTGTTTTTCACCTTCCTTCGACCATTCAATAAATTCTATTGCCGTAACATGACCTCTTGTAGACACAGGTGCTTGGCCATTGTTTTTCTTATTTCTATTTGGCTTAGCTTTGGTTTATATTGTTGTGATCTTTACATCATACCCTATAACATTGTTTTTGTTCTTGTCTTTACATATTTTTTCATTTTGATTGTAATCCATATATAATTATTAGAATTAGTGCTACAAAATTAAGCAAGTTTTCTACATTTTGAATTTAACTTTGTTTAATATGGAAAAAATATTGGTAGCTACAGTACAATGGCCCAAAAACACAGCAATTTCCAGACATCTTTAATAGAAATACATATTAAGTATTATTGATTTGGAACACAAATAAAGGACTCCCTGTAGCTGTTCATCAATATTTCATGTAAACAGAGAAATAATGTGTTAAGAACTAATTTTTCCTTGTCATTTTATTATTACTAAATAATATTATGTTTTAAATTACTATGTAAAGATTATTTACAGTATGTGAAGTTAAACTCTATAAAAATTTACAAAGGCAAAACATTGACAGCATATTTAATGAAATACAGGTTGGTAGGTGTTTAAGAAATATTTAAGGTGTACTGTCTTTGACTGGGGCCAGCATGCATTTCTATTACATTCTCTATTTGTCCTTGTTTGCATATGGCCATTTTTAAGCTGGGAGGGAACAGAATTAGCTGTTAACAATCACATTATCAGAATGTTTACCAGCATAGAGTATTAGGAGATACGTGTGCTGTTCTTATAGAAAATGTGGTCATTCATATTAATATATTAGCAAATACTGTAGAGGACTGCATGTGAAGGGGCAGCGTTATGATGTAATAAGTTGAAAGTAGACAAGAAGGGAGTCAGATACCAGCATCAAGAGAACATAAGTCAAATGGGCTGGATCAAACTGACGAAAAACTGTGTTGTCCATGCACCCTTTATAAATGAAGCTGAAAATAGTAAATTAGTCTGCTGTGTGTTGTGGTTGAGGACACTTATGGTCAATTTCCCATGTCAAAACTTTTTTGCTACCTAGGGGCCCCAGATACTGAGGACTAGTAGATTTTGTGTAATATACAACAATCATTATCCCTCTGTTATCTAAAAAATATCCTATTCAGTCTTAAAATATTTTGAAAGGAGATCAGAAATTGTAAAAATACTGTGATTTTCGATTCATCAAATAAACTTGGACAGTACTATTTGAAGAACCTAAAATAATAAAGATCTTAAAGGGACATCCAAACTCCAACATTGATAAGGACTAGCTGCAAAAATAGATTGTTAGTCAGATATTCAATTGCAGCTGTGCTAAAGAGTAACTGTATTACTCTGGTAATCCATAAGAGACTGTTGGAGCTCTTCGATTTGTGGAGCAATACATTAATGGGCTCTGACACATGTAAAAAAAAGCTGAAATATCAGTATTTTCTGCTGCTATGGCATCAGTTGCCCTGCCCCTGTGGATGTATGGTATATGTTCAGAAAGTCGGCGGACACAATGCAGACCGCCGGCTTCCCGACTACTTAATCCCAGCGAAGGTTAAATGACAGGCATCTAAATCTAGACGCCTGTCATTTTACTGACGCCGGGAGACCGGCACCTGGCATCCCGATTGAAGGGATGCCAGGCGCCGAGCGCGGACAGCCGCGGGGGGGGGGTTAAGTTTAGGGCTCCCGAGGGGGACTTAGGGTTAGGCACCCCCCATGGAGGTCAGGATCAGGCTAGGGGAAGGGGGGGTTCGGGTTAGGCACCCCCCAGGGAGGTCAGGGTCAGGCTAGGGGAAGGGGGGTTAGGGTTAGGCACCCCCGGAGGGAGGTTAGGGTCAGGCACCCCCCGGGGGACTTAGGTTTAGGCGGCGGGGAAGGGGGGGGTTTAGGTTTAGGCACTTAGAGGGGGGATTAGGGTTAGGTACAGGGGGGGAGGTTAGGTTTAGGAGGGTTAGGGTTAGGAGGTAGAATTAGGTTATTTTATAATTACCTTTAGGTCGATCGGGATTTCCTCCTCTGACGGGCTGTCGCAGCCGGCGGTAAATCATACCGTATACTACAAATCATACTGTGCTTGTTTGAAGGACAAGTGTCAGTCACTGATTGCTTGTTTAGTTATAATGCATCTCTCCAAACATACTGTAGCAACCTACTGCAGGTATGTGAAAGGGCATATTGGTCTTATGTAATATAAATCTTTTGATCAATTTTCTTTTTGATCTAAAGAAAACACCTTTAGAGACCAAAATGTCCAATTAAAGTGATTTAATTTTTCATCTTCACTTTAGGAATGCTGGTATTGTTAAAAGTTCTCTGTACATTTCCACTGGTTGGATGAATACGACAGCCCTGCCCCATAAATGTCAAACTAATGTTGACCAAAGTTGTATATAACATGTCCCATTGTAAACAAGTAATTGACTGGAACAAATATTATATATTTACATCACTAGTTGAAAGGTATGTATCTCATAGGAGCAGGTGTGCCGATAGAATTATCGTAAGAGGTTTTTTGGTATACAAATAATAAAACACTGTAATACTTCAGTTCTCACTTATTTATCTGATATTGAAGTAGACAGTGTTTCATAAAGACAGAGTTACAATAATATAATTAAATTATGCATTTCATAATTCGTAGGCCAGCTTCATCAGATAGGAAACTTCTAAATGTTATTTCAGGCGTAGATGACCTGGAATGGTTTTAGTATAAATTCACATACAGTCTGCATCGTAGTGCTGTGTGGTGCTGCAAGGTCCATCTGTGACTGGTCTATAATGAGACCAACTCCAATATCGGAGAAATAAATAACACTTGAAATATTACATTGTTGGATTATTTATATCCTGAAAAACCCTTACAGTAATTCTGCCGACACACTTGCATCTATGAGATACTGTATCTATCTTTCTATTATGCATACTGAAGGCATTCCGGATTTTCTTAATATCTCAAGAAGGCAGCAAACTTAACCAGTTACCTAATTTCAGAGGAGTGTACTGTATTTTAAATCCCTATTCATATTTACATCACTGTGTGAGAACAACATACTCAGATTTATTATTTTCATTTCTACAGGATTGCTTGAACCTTATAACCACAATATTACATCATATGCAAATAGGGAAAAAAGTCAAGATTTGTGCGTGAATGAGCACTTAAGACTTTATTAAGCACTTGCACATCAATTAATTTGTACACATTATTTGTCATCACAGAAGCCCTGTACTTTGCAAACATTGTTCATAAAATATTTGCTAACAAGGCTGAGTGTCCATTTGAATGGGAATGTTCCCCTACTTGGAGTCCACATGGATGATAGATGTTTGCAGACTAAAATAAGGGTAGGGCTTTAATTTCTCAGTGTTCAACACCATCCACACAACTCAGAATCCTACAAAAATAGAGATTATGAAGCAGCCACAGATTATATGACCACACAAAGCAGCCATCTAACTTGAAAGAAAGAGCAGATTAACAGATATAACAAGACCAATAATTTATGCTGTAATATAGTCACTAAATGTAAAATCATGATACAGATGTACTTTTTTTGAACTCATGTGACCTCCAACCTCCAGTAAGGAAACATGCATTTTGAAGTGACACTCTTTCAGAGACTTTCTTAACAAACACACTGACATTGAATTTGGAAAACTGAAAATGAAAGAGAATAAAATGTCAATATCCCAGAAGCATTTGTTTACCATGTCTATTATGTTTGTGCTATCGGTGTTTGCAGAAACCATCTTGCTTAGATGTCAACGAAACATAATACATTGTGCTTACATGGAGGAGAAAAAAATAATACCCTGTAACTATCAACGTTAACACCTTTGCTGTAGATAAGAATCAGTCAGGAATAGTGTAGATGGTGCAATAAGTCCATCCAGTAGGGGTTAAGGTGATTTATGTATATAGGCAGTAGTTTAAGTGGACATGGCAATCTACCAAATGAACAATAGGTTTCATGTACCATAGAATTGTGTTTTATACCCCACCCCATCTTTCCTATAGGTGATACTTTGACAACAGGTCTGACTGCCATGAATACTTCCTCTCGGGAAACCTTTCCGGTATTTTTATCTTCATGAAATCCTGAATACACTTTTCTAGCTCTTCCTCAATTGAGAGCTTTTCCTTTACCACTTTTTTTTTACATGTGTTGGACTCTCTGGACCCCGATGTTAAAGTTCGTAAAAGGTCACTTTTCCGACGGATTTCAGACTGCTGAAGAATCTGCACCGGTCCCTTCTTGGCTGGTCGATCTAGAGTTTGTATGTTGGGTTGGCGGGTCACAGGCCCACAGATGACTGTCTCTTGAGGAGAGCTGGCTTCAGACTGACTGTCACAGCTGGATGTAGAGAGTTCATTGCAAGATGTTCCACTTTCGCCCTCCTTGTCCCCTTTTGTGTTTTTACAGCAGCAGTCACAATGAGAAGATGGCCATCTGGACGGCCCCCCTGCAATTAATCAGAGTATAATGTAAATATCTTCTTATGTATCAATCTCCAACTTAACATTTACCACAAATAAAACACATTTTCTTGAATGTTAAACATGTCAAAGGAGATTTTGCACTTATAATTATTATTTTGCTTACCTGAAAGACACCCCTTACCTTATCTAAAAGAACTATGGGGTCTGATGTCTGTACTTCCAAATGGACCCAAACTAATAGTTCCTAATCTTACTAGGACTCAGCTAGGGTTTTGATTAAAACATATCGGAGATCTTAATTAGCTTATCTAATCATTTTAACTTGACAAGGGCTGTCTGACTGAGACCAGATTGGATTAAACATTCTCCATAGTAGTAGCCCTGGAGAATACATGGAGTGCAGGCACCAATTACAGGTGTATGTCTGATTTTAGAGAACAAACAAATTTGTATAAACCGTTACGAAAGTCATGTATGTTTAATTTTATTTTTACATTAAATATATATCAATGCTGTGCAAGTACAGTATTATCTTCATAAATATAAAACAATCCCTGCCTCATGGGTTAAAATATTAGTTTCCTAAAGGTTACGCAATCACATAAAAGGAAAAGAGCAACAGTTTTAAACACGCTGAGCTTTATAAAGGATGCAGTACCAATGTTAGGAAATTGAACATTTGTCCACAGATAAGCGAAAATGTCTGGACTATCTTATGATCATGCAGCAAATTAAATTAAAAATACTCTATACACTTTTCAAAGCCATCCACCATTCTGAATCTCAGTGGTCAAAAGATAATTTTACTCAAGAATCCACAAACTTCCAGAAAATGCTGGAAACACCAGTATAACTTTTACTACCTCTGAAATACTTATATATCTCCAAATATTCCTCAAAATGCTCCAACTCACTTATTTAATGTTCATAATTTAATGTTGCTATAGATCAAGGGTATTTAACATGTGGCCCTCCAGCTGTTGTGGAACAGGAAATACTGGGATGTGTAGTTCCACAGCAGCTGGAGGACCACATGTTGAATACCCCTGCTATAAATGTTTTTTGTGCTCTTATGCTGAAGCCATTCTTTCAACTTTTTTACTTATTGCTGAAAATACACTTTTCAAATTTGAATTCACTTTGATACTTTCAGTTGAAAATCACCACAATAAAAAGTGATAATTATCGCATAAAAAATTGAATAATAATGCATCTGTCACTAATGAACAGTACAGCCATGGGTGTATTAACCTCCGGGGCAGCGCATCTTACTGTACCTTGTGCCAGCAAGCAGGTCCTTCCTCTATGCCACCATCTTCCCAGTGATATTTGGGAAGATGGCACACACGTGCACAAGAGTCTTTGCTTTTACTGCACAGAACCATCTTCCCGAAGATGTCTGATGTCACTGGGAAGATGGCAGCGCAGAGGAGGAAGGCCCCATTTGCCGGCACAAGGCAAGTATACTGCGGGTGCAGCGCACATCCTGTACCCATTATAAATATGAGTATGAGTACAGCTACTCACATAATAGCCCCATGATTCACCTGTGCCTTCAAACTCACATACTCTAGTCTTACATGGTAACAGTGATGACACTGGTGATGAGTCCAACTGACTGTGATATACAGTACAATATTTCAGAGCCCAGTGAGAGAGTCCAACAAACTCTTTAGCTCCAAAAGTATTAAATCTACCTACCTTAAATACATCGCAGGGAGACCTTAACATACTGTACTGTATATAGCTCACATATGCAACCACAAAAAAATTAATATGATGTTTACTATATGGCACTTATTGTTTTGCGTAAAAACTGCATATCCAGTGTACTCCTTATAAACATTATGCCACACAGTTGTAGTGCCTCTTATAAAACATTATGCCATGCAGTAGTAGTGCCCTTATATATTATTCCCTAACAGTAGTAGTGTCCCTTATACATTATACCCCACAGTAATGCCCCTTACACATTTTGCCACACACAGTAATGCCCCTTATAACACAATATGCCCCACAGTAATGCCACACACAGTATTGCCTCTTACGTAGGCTATTTTTCCATCCCAACCCCTTTCCAGCAACTCTCTCTGTGTCCCTCTGGGAGCATCTAACCTCCCCCTTGTGCCCGTCCACAGCCTCTATTCTTGTGTGCCCTGGTGAATTTGGTGCCGGGCCACCAGCACCTGTATGCAGCCGCAGCCATGGGAAAACAGCCCCGATGTAATTTTTAATCAGGCACCGGTCACGAGCTAATCGGAACTCGTGGACCAGCAGCTGCTGCTGATTGGCTGCTGTTCCGCAAATTCCTATTGGCTCCCGACTGGCGCCTGATTAAAAATTATATTGGCGCTGTTCCTCAAAAGCTGCCACGGCTGCATGCAGGTGCTGATGGCCCCCTGAATAAACCTTGTTGGATATCCATGCTTGCAGACTTCACAATTATTTTACTTTAATCTGTTGCACACTATGGGACTCATATAGACTTAGACGTAACAAAAACGAACACACATACGACTGTATGCAGATTTTGACGTATGTTTCACTGCATGTAATTGGAGACACATACTCATATACTGTAATTGTTACTCCTGGAGTAAATTTTGGAAATGTGCTGGTGCAACTCACATGCCCAACTCAACATACTGTATGCAAGGAAGTGCGTTTTTTCATGTATGTGTCTTTTCCAACTTATGTTTAGTGTTCACATGTTTGCTCTTCTGATACTGTATGGGTATTCTATACTATGTCATCTGCGTTTTGATGTATGAGTTAATTAAACAAAGTTGTACTGCACAGCACAGTAGATACTAATTGCATTATAAAAGTGGGCAGAACTAGCCTAGTGATTACATACAGTCTGAAATAAAGAACCAACCAATCAGCTTCTAATTGTCATTGTATAGGCTGTGCTAGAAAAATTACACAGACGCTTATTATTTGGTACTTTTTATCTCTCCCTATGTTATCGCTCTCCAAGACTTCATACATCTCCTCCAATGTCTTTACACAGCTGAAGGTCCCTATTCACTGGTCCTGATTCCAACTACTGTATTTATAAACAGGACACCCTCTTGACTCCAATTGAAAATTGTGGGTCCTCTAAACTGTATGTCTCAGGGGACAGACTGTCTGTCCCCTACTGGCCCATGGACTGGTACAGCAACTTATCTCTTCTGCTTCCAACAGGAAACTCAACAGCTCCACCCTGATCTCTATACTGAGCTATAGATTCCTACACATTTTAATAAGTTATCAAAGAGGTACCCTGGCGCCTACTCTACTCCTGTGTTAAATAAATATAATGATGTACCAGCTGCCAAATTAAATCAAAGAGTGGATATTGCCGCTACCAGTGAGTATTATAAAGGACTCTCTCCTGCCAATATCTCCAGCCTTATATAAATTAAGCTATTTTATGGATTTCCATATACTGTAGCTGAACTGTGACTCTGCCCGCTCATACTGTAACTGCTGGTAACCTATTATTTCCTTTTACTCTATAAGGAGGACTGACTCTTAAGTTATCATTTGACATTGTGACTTCATGTTGTGCTCATTATCAGAGTTTCTATTTTATACTAGTGATTTAGTACTGAGATTGCACTCTTTTTATACTATGTATCTAAGTATACTATATGTTCTGAAGTTTTATTGTTTGTAATGTGATTTACTTTTATTTTATACTCCCGGGAACTTATGGTATATTTATTTGGTTATCAGTAATTTTTATTATTAGCATATCCATTGGTCAATATATTCTATTTAATAAATTCATTTTGAGTTTACTAACTTTTATGTGTAATAAATTATGTTTTAAGCACCTCTGCAATAACTTTATTTTGGGACTTTTTAATTAGTGCTGGGCAAGATAACAAATAGGTTGCAAACACTACTTATCCTATAACTCTCGTCCTATTTACAATCATTTGCAATCCATACTTGATCATAAATCATATAACTCTGCGAGACATTGACAGATGTAATTCTGTGGGTACAACACACTGGAAAAGCAAGGCTTGTGATGAAATGTCACCTTATGGAGGAGGGAGCCTACCAGTCTGCATATACTCAGGCCAGGAACATTTATAGACCCAATGTTACACTTCTTCTATAAACAGACCTGAAAAATCAATATTAGTTAAATTGAAAGTTATTTAATTCTTGCCTGAGGAAAAACTATTGAGTGACACTTTGTAAAACCGTCTGTGTGAATTTGCAAGAAACTTATACACGAGGAATATTGATTTCTGCTTGTATTGGCTAGTTTCTGAAGTGCTTGCCCTTTTCATGTTATTTCTGCCTGGTTTACCTTTCTCATCAAATAAAATAAACCTATTACAGTATCTTTGTTAAAACAAAATCTCTGTTATTTGATAGATTTGTTAAAAGAAAATCTGTTACTTGATACAGTAAATACGTTTTGCGATATGAGATTTGCAAACACATCAGAAGAAAATGTTTATTTAATCTTTAGAACAGTTCAGTTACAGTAAATGGCGTTTTATACTTGAACACTACAAGGGGTAATCAGAATATATAATCTTAACCTCACAGGGGTATATTTACTAAATATCAGGTTTTAGACCCAATCATTTCTTATCACCGCGATTCATGGCAATAAGAATTTATAGGTCGCTCAGATCAACTATTAAACACCTGCAGGTACAGGAGCTCTGAAAGGAGCCCATCCCTTCAATATGTAAAAAGTGAAATGATAAATCTGACAGCTTCGCAGACCCCATAGAACCTATAGGAGCTGCAGCTGCTGGCGGAAATGGAGTGTCCACAGCAGATATAGGGGTCTATTTACTAAGCAGTGTTAGGAGACAGAGTAAAAAGTGATAAGAAAGTGATAAGGTGCCAGCCAATCAGCTCCCAACTGCCATCTCACAGGCTGTGTTTGAAAAATGACAGTTGGGAGCTGATTGGCTGGCACCTTATCACTTTTCACACTGTCTCCTAACACTGCTTAGTAAATAGACCCCATGGATAGATATCTTCTACGTTCCCTCCTTCATATAAGTGCTTTCAGGGGATATGCCACAGACATTATTTGATAACTATGCCCCATAAAGAGGTGCCTTTGGCATAATGATCATCCTGTATTACTGGAGCCGCAGCCTCAGATCACTATGTGTTATCAGCAGGGCCGTAGCTAGGGTAGTGCTGTCGGTGCCATCGCACAGGGCACCACAGGTCAGGGGGTGCTGTTTGGGCCTGTCAAATTTCTGTTTATTATAATTTTTGCTTGTAGCTTCCTCTTATTTCATCCTCAGCATCTCATGGCCTCTCCTATCTCTTCCCTGGCCCTTCCCCATGAAGCCATGTCCCTTTGAAAAATGAGAGGGGCACCAATGCTCTTTCTGGCACAGGGCACCAAAAAGTCTAGTTACGGCTCTGGTTATCAGGTACCTTGCTCTTTACACTCAGTCTGTGACCAACCATTTGCCCACATTCCCTTATCATATACAGCCCTCACACAACCACATGAGAGGACAAGCTCACTGCCACTTACAAAACAAGCAGACTCCTCTCCTGTAATACTCTGCGACGTTGATAACATTCTGATGATGTGATTGGCTACAGGTTGTAAAAACTCATCATTACATGGGACTGATTGAATCTGATAATGTTTCTCTCACCTTTCACACTTGAAAAACAAATTCTGTTTCTGGACACTGGTTTAGGTCTACAATCCACTGTACAATTGCAAGATATAGCTTTTATGTGTTAATATTAAATGTACAATTTGCATATATGAATGAAACACATTTATCTTAGACAAATGCCATGCATGATTGGTATGCTCATCAGCATGCACAACTCTATCTACAGCAGCACAGTAAATGTAATACTTCTCAATTTACTATATAACAGTAATTGCAGTAGTAGTTATTGCATCACTACACAGGAAAGGAGATTCATAATAATTCATATCTCTTCATGCTGGCTAATAAACCCTTATTCTATACACTCTTATTTTTTCTCATATATTAAAATTCCCTCCTCAGTCAGGTACCAAAAATAGAAGCGTTTAAATGCAGTTTTCTATGTTAATATATTCTAACTCAGTAATTGCTTTAATATATCATATATACATACTGTTCAATCTGTGAAAGCACTGCATTCTGGGAGTTTAGAGCTATAAAACTGATCTCAGGCGGTAGTAGCCAATCAGGTGGTAGCGTTCATTAAGATAGACCTACTTATGGAACAAACCCTTTCATTTATTTATTTTGTATTTGTTAATCATGAAGCTATATTTTTGCAATGTAAAAACTTTGGAAAGCATACTGTACATCTGAGGGCACTCTTATAAGAATTAGTGGTCTATTTACTAAGCAGTGTTAGGAGACAGAGTGAAAAGTGATAAGAAAGTGATAAGGTGCCAGCCAATCAGCTCCCAACTGTCATTTTTCAAACACAGCCTGTGAGTTGACAGTTGGGATCTGATTGGCTGGCTACTTATCACTTTCTTATAACTTTTCACTCTGTCTCTTAACACTGCTTAGTAAATAAACCCTTTATACTTGAAAAGTGGGAATAATGCTGAATCAGGCCCACTGATAATTGTAAATTCCATTGTCTTTGTCTTGGCATGGAAAGCTAACTACTTTCTGATGGATTATGGTTTACAGAGATTATGGCATCCTGTATCTGTGTGCTCATTTTTTGATGTTTGCATTATTTCCGATTAAACAAAATGAATTCACAATGTAATGTTTTTAATCAGCCTTTTCCATAGCTGGTGTAATCCACTGCATTTGAATAGAGTGGATATATACTGTACCTATAAAAAATGATTGTGATATATTGTCTTTGGGCAATCTAGTGATTGTTTTCAGCAATGTAAAATGTAAATAGTCTATTTAAGCAATGTACAGTATGGGGTATTTACTAAAGTGCAGGTTTTTAGAAATGGAAATATTGCCCATAACAACCAATCAGATTCTACATGACATTTATTATAGCACCTTCTAGAAGATAATAGCTAGAATGTGATTGGTTAGTAAGGGCAACATCTCCACTACTAAAAAAACGCACTTTAGTAAGTATTGCCCTATGAGTCAAAATTGTTCTAAATCACAAAATAAATAACAAGGAATTCTTTGTCCCAACTCTTTAACCCATGAAGCAGATTTTTTTAGGGATTGCCATCAATATGAAAACAAATGTGAATACTTTAGACATGCTTAAAATTCTATGACCTTTCATTCTCATGGGTCCACTGAAATAAATTGGTACACGGAATGCCGATGTCTAGGTAGTTATCTATTACAAGCCAGATTAATGCAAAACAATGTTATCATTATTACCCCACAATTACCCTGCCACAGTTATTGCATCAATAGAGATTCATAGGTATCTAAGAAAGTGAATATTTAATTTAACACTTTAAATATGCTGCATATTGAATACTAACTACAGTTTGATTAATATAAGCACAGTTGAAGCTTTCGAAATACACATCATTGTCAAGTGTTGACAATTGAAGTGAGCACTCAATTAAAAACTTCAGAATCTCTACTGATGAGGGGGAAACAATGTTATGTGGTCAGCTATTGGGACAAGGAAGAAACAAATCATTTTGAATTAACCCTTCTGACAACTGCAGATGATTCCAAACGTAATTATCGGGGAATTGTGTCAAACCTTCTAGAGATTGGTTACTATGAGAAACTTCTCCAATCAGCTTCAAGCTAGCAATTATCAAGTACAGTATATAAAATTAAAGGTAGAAGCTGTTTGGTCTCCACTCTTTAGAAGGTTTGACACATTTCCTCTTATATTTCATAACTACAACTAATGGAAATCTTTATAAATGGAACTTATCCCATTCATTTCTTTTTTCATCACAACGATACTGAACTAATTTAAGAGTCAGTGATAGTGAGTTTATTTATGTTGATTTGCAAGATGATTTAAGACACTTTTTTATATTTTCACATTATATTTTAAACAATATTATACAAAGAAGAGCCTTGAAGAACTACATTAGAACCTTGTGAATAATTGGATTATAGGAGAAAACTGAGCCAGTGGAGATGGCATAATACTCCATTTGATCCAAACTTACAGGAACACATCCTTATCATTGATTCACCTGATAATAGAGGATATTGAGTCAGAGCAGAACTGGCTGGTGTCATAGCACCTAAAGACCACAGCCGAGGAGATTAATGGAAGCTTCCCAAATGGCTTCCAAAGACAGATATACTGTACAATACAAGATAATCTCTAGCGCTAACTTTAGTGTATATAAATGTAACTTTGCATAAACCCCTTAAAGGTGGATAAATAATAATAATATGATGAGGACTTTACCTGTCTAATCAACAACCTCCTTCTCTGCTCACCTTACTTGAGCTGGGCACACAAGAAAATGAGAATTGTCCACTACAATAGTTTAGGTGTGAAAGACGTTTCACACAGAATATAAGATATAAATAATTACTGGCACTCAATTCCTATACCAGACAAAACAAAATAAAATACATTTCACTAGGCTGTTGGCACTAAAAAGTCCGATAATATGAACACTTAAAAATGCGAATCTATTGAAATAAAAAATACAAGCAAAGAATAAAAACAAAATGAGTCTCACTTATTTGACATCTTTCACGGTTTCTATTCCCCTTATTAATCTCTCCCTCCCACCTTCTGTAAATGTAGTAAAGTTCTGGACATCGGAGAAGCCACATGTGTCAGAGCGGGAAAAGACACACAGAATGTGTTGGGTACGGGATTCTGGCGCTTGGAATCCCGACCGTCATAATCCCGACAGGGTTAGGATATCGACACCTGTCGATAGGTATCCTAACCCTTCTCCTCTCCCTACCCCTAATCCTAAACCTCCCTCCCCGGTGCCTAAAAATCTAATCTACCCCCTAGTGCCTACACCTAACCTCCCCCTCCCTGCACCCTAAGCCTAATCCTCCCCCTAGTGCCTTACCCTACTGTCCTCCTAACCCCACTACTTACCTTTGGGATGCCGGCGGTCGGGATGTTGCACCGGTATTCTAAGCACCAACATTCCACTTGCCGGGATTATGACTGCATCTCCGCAGAATGCGTCTAAACAGCACCATGCAAGTGACTAAGGGGGAGATGTATCAAGCAGTGTAAAAAGTGGACAAGTGAACAAGTAAGAAAGTTACCCATAGCAACCAGTCAGCATCTACCTATCATTTTATAGAATGTACTTCATAAATGCTGCCTCAAAGCTGACTGGTTGCTATTGGCAACTCCCCCTGTACTACATTTTCAGCAGAGCAGAGGGGAAGTGAGTTATTATCTCAGTAAGAAAGCACAGCCACAGGCACTCTGGCAAAAATAGCAAGTGACTGTCTTGTTAAGCTTCCTATCATTACAATTTCTATTGTCTGTCTGTATAAACAAGATACTGATGGTCATGGTGTGACCTCACTAAGCTTCAGCCAACAAACTCAACTTACAATTTAGCTCAAGACTATTGACTTCAATGGGGCTAAGCGTAACACAATTCTAAAAGCATTACCAAAAGAGAGCAGGGATTTTGTGTACTGTGTGATTATATATATTAAAGAGCAGAAGTTTGTATTAATATATAGAACTATATAAACAATATTTGATAGACTGAGGCATAACTAGGGTGTTCGGCACCCAGGGCATAGGAAAATGCAGGGGGGGTTCTGGTTGCTTGGAATCCCCTCTCCCCAGTCCACACCATGTGCAGAATAGAATTTTACTAGTGCTTCATGTTCTCAGTATCACAAATTAAATAATTAGCAGCACTTGTGGATCTTTTAACATGCGTCAGCCATGTGCACCTGTGCACCAACTAGAAAATCTGGAAAACATGCACTGTTAGGGGTGCAATGCTATAGACCATCAATAGGGTTAATTATCAATACTGTATAATAATACACTATCCAGTGCATAAGGAGACATGGCAGACTCTCGGATTTGCCGCAATGCTCTGGAATTGTGGCCACATCTGAAATAAAAACATTCAGCTCAGCCAGGATACCCCTACTGCCACTTACTGTGATTGCTGGTCCTGTATATACTGGAATTATGACCACAATACACTTTACTTCACTTTACGGTAGAAAGAAAACAACAAACGTCTAGCCCCCATTTAGGGCACTGACTCACTTCTTCGCCCCTCACTACCTTTGGGCAGCTAGTCTGCAAATAAAGTCTCTGCCTGCTTCTCTGCAGGTCTATTGCTGGCTCCAGCCTGGCTTGGCTGCCACAGCTACACAAAACATAGACAGTCTTGGTGGCCTTCCCTGTCTCTTACAGGTATAGGCTCTGGCTTCCTTAGCCTGCAGCTTAGCTGCTTCAATGTCCTTCAATGTACAGTCTGTGTTTTTCAGTCCTCCCTGCCTCATGAAGGTCTGGACTCAGACCCCCTGGCTCCCAATGGCTTCCAGGCACACTGGGCTCTGTAGCTGCCAGACCTCCATGGACTGATTCCACATGCAGCCTGACTGTAGGTCTGCCTCGTTAGCCCTCACCTGAGCTCTCTCCACATGGCAGCCCCTAGTTGTGGAAAACTTAATTTTTGTACTCTGTGTGGGCAGATCCTTCCAGCCCCACACAGAATCCATGGCTCACTATTGCCATCTCTGGTGATCCTGTCACAGTAATTAATGCCCCTTATACACATTATGCCACACTGTAGTCAATGCCCTTATACACATTATGCCACACTGTAGTTAATGCCCCTTATACACATTATGCCACACTGTAGTCAATGCCCCTTATAAACATGATGCCAAACTGTAGCCAATGGTCCTTATACACATTATGCCACACTGCAGTCAATGCCCATTATACACATTATGCCACACTGTAGGCAATGCCTCTTATACATATTTTGCCACACTGTAGTCAATGCCGCTTATAAACATGATGCCAAACTGTAGTCAGTTGTCCTTATACACATTATGCTACACTGTAGTCAATGCCCATTATACACATTATATCACACTGTAGGCAATGCCCCTTATACACATTATGCCACAGTGTAGTGCCAACTTATGTGACCTGGGCCTGGGAGAGGCTGCAGTGGGAAGCCTCAATTTCTTTCTTCTGCTGCCTATTCTTCTCCAGCCGGGCATCTTCTTTCTTGACCGCTTTGTATTCTGGCTCTTCTGCGGCTGCCAGAGCTCTCCACAGAATGTACTCTTCTTTGTTCCTCCAGCATTGAACTCCCTCCACTGCTCAGCAGTGTCTGATGTCAGACGCCACAAGCACACTATTGGCTCAACTTGGAAACCCCTGATTGGCTGCCGGTCCACAAGCCGCTCTTGGCATGCATCCGGCGCCAAATTCAAATAGCCACTGTGCGCCAAATTTAAATAGAGGTGGCATCATGGCTGCTGGGCTGCGAGCTTCACTCAGCTCATGTCTGGCACCAAGTTTCACCAGCAGCTACTTGGCTGGCACTGGGAGCAGACACCTGCTAGCAGCACTGACTGCCACTATCTGCCACCACTGCTACACTTCCGGCGCTGGGTTCTGACATTTGATCCCAGTGCCAGCATCTGTACTGCCTTGGCCGGTGTCGCCCTCCTCTGCTGGGCCTGACACGGCTCCCAGGGCATGTGCCCCACTCACCCTGCACTAGATACGACACTTTTGAGATATGTCAATATTGATCCACAATGTGAAATGTACAGCATAACACTTTGCTTAATTTGTATATAATCTCAATCTAAAATAAGACCCATCCAATGCTGTATAAAGCATTTAAGATTATTCTACGTAATAATTATACAGAGTAATATATTTTTGGAATATTCACTTAAAATTATTTATTGTCTAAATGGGACTCTCATAATTATAATTACAGCAATGGTACTGTTTTCTTAATATTATTATATCTAGACATTTCAACCAGGACCCCTACAAGTGTAAGCCACGCCCCTGGCTTATCCCGTCATTGCAAACTCAGTACAAAGTAGAAAATAAAGTGTTATATATTATATAGTAGACATTCCCTGCTAGAAAATGACAGTACTTATTTTAAAACATTTTGAAAGAGAAACTCAGATGGAAAATGGAGTAAAATGTGTAAACATTGTCAATGCTTTTGACACATCAGAAAGGTGTGAGAGCGTGCTAGGAAAACCTTCATGATTAAGTCTCCAGGTGGTAGCAAATTTCTCTTAAGTAACTTGTACCATTCTAAGAACCGGAGCAGCGTGAAAACTGAATCCCCACAGCATCATCATTATAAAGGCTACATCTTGCCAGCTTGATGAGTCCATTAGGGAGACTTCCGTACACCAAGAGCATACAAAGCAATAAGCAAGGAACAGTAAATTGCCTTTAACTTTTAACAGATATGGAAAAAAAAGAAATAATGAGTTTTTATCAAACCATTATAAAAAAAAGACAGTATAAAAAGAAAAGGCAGATTTTCCAGTAAATGCATGTACAGTACAAAAACCCTCTAACATTTTGATTGACTGTCTAAATCTTTCAACTTCTCACATATAAAATACATAAACATCTCCTGTGTCAGGCATTCAACTTTTTAAACTTGAAAATAACTTTAACCAAAGATAAGTCTACATCAGTATAGTAACTTCTAATAAATGAAAATATCTCTTCTATGTGTTTCAGGATAAATCAAATTTCCAGTCTCCTGTAGCACTAGATTACAAAATTACCTGAAAGACCAAAATCAGGTTTTATAACCAACTAATTTCTGAAGGCATCTAATTAAATTTTACATTACAGATATTCATACTGGTGCACTCTAAACAGGATGGGTACAGGATGCCAGTGGTCAAAGTCCTGATGCTGGCATACCGACATGATTAGGATACAGACACCTGTCGGTAGGTATCATAACCCTTCTCTCCCTACCCCTAAACCTCCCTCCCCGGTGCCTAAACCTAACACCCCCATAAACAATTTCCCCCTACATGCCCTTGGCATTTTCCTGACTACCATCTCCATGATCCAGAGATTCTAAAGGCTCTTACGGATTCTCTTACGCTATATACTCAGACCAACTCGCCTTTGGACACTTCAGTTTTTACATATTGGTGTGCCCTGAAGGCGGTACTTCACGGCACCTCTATCCAAAAAAGGTGCTCATCTTAAAGCTCGCTCCCGTAAATCACAAATCGATTTGGAGTCTTCCCTTCGATCCTTGGAATCTCAGAATCAGGCCCACCCTACTAGGTTGTTACGTAAACAACTGCAAGAGGTCCAACAGCAGCTTCAGAAACTGTTTATGCTCCGCATGCACTCAGCCCTTACTCGATTACGTCACAAGTTCTATACTGCCGGGAATAAAGCTTCTCGCCTTTTAGCTCTTAAACTCCGCGGTCACCAAGCCAGAAATAGGGTTAAGTGTCTTCACTCCCCCTCCGGTTCCAAATGCCTTAATCCTCTTGACATTGCCAATCTGTTCTCAAAATACTATGCAAAATTGTATAACCTGTCTGAAGATCCCTCCACCCCTCAACCCACAACCCCTATTATTTCTTCTTTTCTAGATAGTTTGTCTCTTCCTACCTTAGATGCAGGTAGCCTGGCTCCTTAAACGCCCCTTGGTCACTGGAGGAGATACAATCTGTAATTAGGCAACTCACTAGGGGTAAGGCCCCGGGCCCAGATGGCTTTATTAACTCTTTTTACTCTGAATTCAGAGGTGTCCTTTCCCCAATCCTTTTACAGCTATATCTAGAGGCTTCTAAAACTGGCTCCTTTCCAGCCGAAATGGTGGAGGCACAAATTGTGACTATCCCGAAGCCGGGCAAGGACCCCTCTGACTGTAAAAACTACAGACCTATAGCACTTCTTAACACAGACATTAAAATCTATGCTAAATTAATAGCTAATCATCTGAACACACTACTTCCTCAGTTAATACACCCTGACCAGGTGTGCTTTGTTACTGAACGTCAGGCTCCCGACAATACACGTAGGGTTCTGGACCTGGTGGAATGGGCCTCACATAATAAACAACCACTTCTCCTCTTATCACTAGATGCTGAAAAAGCATTCAACAGACTCCATTGGGACTATATGCGCCAGGTGTTATACAGGTTTGGACTCCAAGGCAATATCCTTAGCTCAATCAATGCTCTTTACACTGGCCCCTCAGCCCGGATTTTTAGCAACAGCTTCCTTTCCTCACCTTTCCAGATATCTAACAGCACTAGACAGGGATGCCCTCTCTCCCCACTAATCTTTGTATTGGCTATAGAACCACTCGCCCAAATGATTCGCTCATCCACTGATTTCCCTGGTCTCTCAGTAGGTAACACTTCTCATAAATTGTGTCTCTTTGCAGATGATGTTTTATTGTTTGTGACTCAGAGACTTTGTTGATTCCCCTCCACAATATTTTAAACAACTATAGTGCTGCTTCCTATTACAAATTGAATACAACTAAAATGGAAGCGCTACCTATCAACATTCCCCCTACAATCCTTCAATCCCTGAAAGGACGTTTTCCTTTTTCTTGGAAGGACTCCTCCATATCCTACCTAGGCATTTCTAGCCCCTCCTCAAATTAGTAATGTTCACATTGTTAATTACGCCCCTCTGCTGATACAGTTGACAACTTTAACCACTGCATGGATGAATCATGAGGTCTCCTGGTTAGACCGTCTAGCGGCATTCAAGATTATGTTACTGTCCAAACTGATGTACCTGTTCCATGCTATACCGTACGCAATACCCCGTAAAATGTTACAACAAATGCGGAAACTGATGACATCTTATGTATGGAAACACAAAGCTCCTAGAATAGCTTATAACCGTATGATACACTCTAGACAACAAGGAGGCCTCAATCTCCCTGACCTACCTAGGTACCATGAAGCTGCCCTCCTTTCTCAGCTGTGTGATTGGTTTCTCCCCCCCACACTAAGCCCTGGGCGGACCTAGAACATGCCCTTTTTCAAGAATTCCCTATATCGGACCTTCTATGGTTACCTAAACAACTACGCCCACAATCCCAATTACTTCCCAAGTCTGCCCTTGATACCCTAAAGATATGGGATGTTAGGCTCCCAACTCATTTTAATTTCACTCTTCCTACTAGGACCATATCCCTCCAAGCATTAGATAATTTGTTTCCCAATCTCCACATGATTTACTGGATGCAATTAGGTATTCAGTCCCTAGCAGATTTTCTTTCCCCGTCCTCTATTTTACCGTTTTCTGATTTATGTGCCAAATTTGAATTGGGCCCATCAGCTTGGTTTAATTATCTTCAACTCCATCACTGGATAGCTCAATTTAATACCGGCCCCTCCATGCTCCAAACACCACCAGACCAAATTCTAAATAGACTATCTAGATCACCTTCCCGTGGGGCCATCTCCTTTTGGTACTTACTGTTGTCTCCTGCTGACCAGATGACCAAATCTTCTGTTCAGCTTCAATGGGAAGCTGATCTTCAATGTTCCTTTACCCTTAAACAATGGGAATCTATCCATTTAGCCTCTTTTTCCCTATCTAAATGCACTAATCACGCTGAAATGCATATTAAACTCCTAAACAGACTATATTTGACACCTACTAAACTACATGGGATGTGGCCTACGGTTTCTAAATTTTGCTGGCGTTTATGCCACTCTGAAGGTACGATTTTTCATATTTTTTGGGACTGCCCCTTTTTACGCCCTTTTTGGACAGAAGTATTTTCCCTTATACAGGACGTTTTAGGTCTCATATTGCCTCTAGATCCCTCTCTAGCACTTTTACATTGGTACCCTCTCTCTATTCCCAAATCTGCTCGTTATGTTCTTGGTCATATCTTAATATCTGCTAGGGCTACAATAGCCCAACATTGGAAGTCCCCTTCCCCCCCCCATTTGCCAAAGTTGTTACAAAAACTCAATTTCATTTCAAAATGGAGACTAGGGATGCTAGTTAGTCTAAGGCTCCGTCTTCACCTATTGTAAAGTGGTACCCATGGCATATCTATGTCACTGATGGTAGAGGTGCCCCCTCTGCGAGAATTAGCCCTCTGGACCCGTCTTCCCCTTGCAATCTAAATGCACCTCCCTCAGGAGATTCAGATGTTTAGTCTATCTATTTGCTATATTTTGTATTGTAATAATTGTTAGATATTTATGGATATCCTGTTCATACCTTATAATTTTCATTGTTATTGTGTTTTCTTTTACCCCCATGCCCCTTTCTCTTTTTTCTGTACCCCATTTTTTTCTATTTTATTCTCAATATAAATTTATTGATGGAAAAAAAAAAAAATGAACAGTTTTTTTTAACACACAGAAACATGCATGGATAGGTGCATGTTTCTGTGTTAATTCCGACCTGCTCAGGCTAGATTCACCCTATTACATATGCGATTTCTATTGATTTCTATGGGAAAAAATCTAGATGCAATTTTGCCCTTGTGAGTTTTAGTAGAGGCCAAAACATGCGATTTGGATAGTACCCGAACCCTAAAACATTTGCGAGTTGTCCAAAACATGCAATTTTGGCAAAAAAAAAAAACATTTTTTGCAAAATTGTGAGCTATTACATCTGGCCCATGATGTCTATTCTGCTATGTATCAGTAATGACATCACACAACTTTCTATCCGTCTCCATTGTCAGTAGGACATGATGTCTATCTTACCAGGTCCAAGTAATGACATCATGCAATTTCAATCTATACATCTTTTCTGTATTATCATTGTGTCACTTCCGAGCCACTATAACAATATTAAATGAAATATTTTCTATAGATTATAAATTTGCGAACAGAACCTCCTAAATCTTTATCTGTTTTGTGAGGAGCAATGGAATATGCTGGAACTTAGGGCTACCACCTTTTTATCTCAGATTCCTGGATAGTAGGCATGGCCAGAACTGCAGCAATAATACAACCATATTTTATGCCAGAGCCCTTCATGCCTTTTATTTGCCAGAGCCCCTCATGCCCCTCTAATGTCAGAGCCCATTATGCACCTTTATATGCAAAAGTCCCTCATGCCCCTGAGGGGTATGTCAGAGCCTGTCATGCTCCATTATATGACAGAACCTGTTATACCACTTTATATGCCAGAGCCCCTCATGCTCCTTTAAATTTAAACAGAGGTCAGCCCCCTCATTTGTCATAGGCCCTCATGCCACTTAAAATGCCAGAGCCCGTCATTCCATTTTAATTACCAAAACCTGTCATGCCCCTTTATTGCCAGAGCTGGTCATGCCCCTATAAATGTCAGAGCCTGTTATGCCAATGTATATGCCCTCACCCATCATATCCTTTATATGTCAAAACCCTTTCTAGCCCTTTATATGCCATAGTCTGTATATCCCTTTACATGTCAGAGCCCCTCATGCCCCTTTAAATGCCAGAGCCCGTCATGCTCTGTTATATGCCAGAGCCTGTCATACCACTTTATATGTCTGAGCCTGTAATGCCCCTTTATATATCAGAGCCCCTCATGCCCCTTTAAATGCCAGAGCCCATCATTCCATTTTAATTACCAAAGCCTGTTATGCCCCTATATATGGCAAAGTCTCATGTCCCTTTATATATCAAAACCCTTTATAGCCATTTATATGCCATAGCCTGTAATGCCCCTTTAAATTCCAAAACAGCTCAGCCCCCATATGCCAGTTCCCTTCATGCCTCTTTATATGCCAGAGACCATCTTGCCCCTTTATATGCCAGAGACTGTATTGTCTATTTATATGTCAGATCCCTACATGTCCCTATAAATAGCTAAAGAAGCTCGGCCTTTCATATGCCAGAGCCCTCTTGCACCTTTATATGACAGAGTACCACCTCATGCCACCACAGCTTACCTTGTGTTGTGATGGGGCACCTGGCCGGTAATGCTCCTCTGATAAATCCAATCTGATTCTGAAGATGGTCACAACTACAGAGGCGTTAGTGTACTATGCTCTGTCCGTGACTGCAGCCACTAGTAGACTATAGTCACAGACGGAAACGCTGGTAGCATAGGAAGCGGTCCGCGAGTGGGAGCAGAGATTAGGCTCATGAGAGGTGAGTTTGTTTTAATATTACTGGATGCTGCCAGTCCGGGATTAAGGACACAGCGGACTCCAGACAGATTCCCTGATTTCCGGATTGTCCAGAGTAATCCCGGATGGGTAGTAACCCTACTGGCTCCATATAAATAAATGTTAACATATAAATAAATTATGCATAGTATATAAAGCATTGATTTGTCCTGGGTGTATCAAAGAAAACTTTATTTAATTCTGCTGTTTTATATTTAAAATGACTTTGGAAGTTTTGCATCATAACACTTTTATTCTTTATTCCTGCAAAATGAATATACATTTTTCATTGGGTTGAAAACAAAATTCACATCTCTGTTAGAAGCTGAATACAAGAACTACTACAAATCAGAAGCTGTATTTGTTCCATCCATTAGCATTCATCTTCTACCTCACATCACCCACAGAGAATATCGTTAGAATAACTATATTAGTGTGTCTGAAAGCAGTGCTTCAGTGATTTCATTAGGCCTTGCTCTGAGCATGCAGGCACCTGGAGTATTATTTAACAAAACTTCATTTATTTAAAAGTTTGCTGATTACTATGCTAAATGCACATTTCTCTTAATTGGAGGAGTCCTCAGCATTTTTCTTCCTCTAATATCTACTCATGTTTTCCTTTGGCAGCAATAGAAAATAAGTCAGTTAATAAAAATGCACTTCTCCGTTCACTGCAAATTGCTCTACTGTGGTTTATAGAAAGCAGTAATGAGCTGCCATCTGTGTATAAATAATAATGTACAACCAATAGATATTACTGATAATGTGCTTAGAGGAAACTGGAAAGTTGAACTTTTTTGTTAAGCAACTTGACCGATGTTTTTTGCATCTCTTCCAAATATTAAAGAGACTTACTAGAACATATGCCAGAAGTCTTATATATAATGTAGGAGTATGAAGAAAGACAAGCAACCAAGCGTACATCAGCTCTTTGTTCTGTAATGGACTGGTGACTTTTGCTAGAGTGTAAAAGAGTAAATAAAACTTTTCAGTAGGCTCCTTACCCTTATATATGTACTACGAAGAACTAAAATATTCTTCAGCCTGATTTAATGAGAACCAGATAGCCTTGTTTGTTAGTACAAGGTCAGAGCATAGTTTATAACAAGGTACAGCTCCTCGAAGATCTTACTTTACAAAAACTGCTTATACCATAAAACCCCAAAAATTGATTGTCAATACATGAGCACAGCGGGGTGTGTTCCTAATTGCCAGTGTATGGAAATCTGAAGTGTAACTTTTCCCATTAGAATTAAGGATGGATCTATCATCATAACCAAACTGCACTAAGAACAGCCAAATATTTTCTCTAACTACTGTTTCAATTACAACATGAAAATGCTGATTGCTCTCATTTTATCTTTAAATTGCTCCAATGTCTCAATACCACACGCAGAAGTTCCCAGTGGACCATATCTCCTACAACCCAATCAATTGGACAGTCCCGATTTACAATGGATGAAAGTAGTGTATAGAAAAGGATTAAGACCCGACATGGTAAATAGGCGCGCCAGCGTAATTGGATTGGGTGTCTGGGGTTAATGCGGCATCCTACTGCATACCTCCCAACATCCTGATTTCGGCAGGCAGGTCTGGTTATACCCCTTTTCCACCAAAATTCCAAGTCTGACCCGGAGTTGGAACAGAGTTCCTATCCGGATCAGACCCGCAATTTAGCCGGCGCCGACTCGGGGTATTCCCGAGTCGGCGTCGCTCACACCGGAGTCGGGTCTGCACAGACCCTGTTTTCCTGGCGTGAAAGTGGACGCTTGGAGATGACGTCATCTCCAAGCGCCACTGAAGCCGGACCAATCAGTCGGCTTGCAGCGCACTCCAGGTCATTGTGACCCGGTGTGCGCTGTTCTCACAGCAGGGTTTCACGGGCTACGCCCGTATTAAACCCTGCTAGTTACCTGGGTTGGATTGCCGGGTCACTTGACCTGGCGAGCCAACTCTCTCCCCTTTTAAACCAGGGAGCTGCCCGGGTTAACCCTTCAATAACCCAGGTTTTAATTCCGGTGTAAAAGGGGTATTAGAAGGAACTGTCCTGCAATAAAGACATTCATCCCAGTTGGGTGGGAGGTATCCCCCATGTGATCTGTGTTTTTTTCTTAAATAAAAATGCCAATCGCAATCGTGGTCTCTATGTAATGGACAAGCCCCCAGTGTCCCGGCTGAACGCCCCACCATTCTGAACTCACATATTTTGGGAGATTTGCTGTGTCTAATTTTGTAATTGAATTGTTCATCAGTGGGATTAGACAAGTGGAAAATGTTAATAACTATAGTAAGTATTCTTATAGAATTTTGCAAACGTTTCCAAATAAATGTCTTGTCTTCTCAAAGCCCTTAGATAGAAATCCTAAATTATTAGTACAGATAAGGGGACATCATTGTGATACTACATTTTGAGGGAACTCTTTACAAAGTGATTTGCCTTTGTGAAACCCCAACCATCTGGTGTGCATGTTATTTGCAAACAAAAAGAAATTATTTGCAGCTGCAGCTAAATACTGTAAGGTGAGAGTAGCAGAAAGACTGTGTAAGTCTTTTACTCCTGATAAAGACATCTGCTGTTTCCAATGTTTAGACAAAATATATAAAACTACAGGAGGATTCTGCTTTGTTTCTAAATATGGAATTTGTTTAGATGACAGATAACTCAATACAAGAAGTTCTGCATGAAAAGCAAAATGGAAATCATGAGGGGGAGGGAAGCCTGACATAAATTCTGTTGGAAGCAGAACATTAATTTGCATTATTGTTTATAAATAACTATCTTGAAAGTAAAACTGGTGCAAGGTTATAGGGGATGGTTCTCATCCCTCATTGTTTGCAGGAATGGACAGATGGGAACGGTCTCCCTTTTTCTTGATGTACAAAAGAAAGCTGTGATCTTATAGGGGCCTATTTATCAAGCAGTGAAAAGTGTGGAGAAGTGAACCAGTGGAGAAGTTGCCCATAGCAACCAATCAGCTTTCAAATAGCATTTATCAAGTACAGTCTATAAAATAATAGGTAGGAGCTGATTGGTTGCTATGGGCAACTTCTCCACTGGTCCACTTCTCCACACTTTTCACTGCTTTATAAATACAGCCATGGCCAAAAGTTTTGAGAATGACACAAGTATTGGTTTTCACAAAGTCTGCTGCTTCAGTTTTTATGATGGCAATTTGCATATTCTCCAGAATGTCATGAAGAGTGATCAGATGAATTGCAATTAATTGCAAAGTCCCTCTTTGCCATGACAATGAACTTTGGCCCTCATTCAGAGCCAGACGCTCTGAGCAGAGCGCTCGCTCTGAATGAGGGCCGTCCTCCATAAAAATGGAGCGTCCTCCTGGACGCTCATATAGCTGTGGGTCACCACCCACAGCACATACGAGCGTGCAGGATGATGGTCACGATGGTCTTGACCATCGCGACCATCGCCAGTGCGACCAGAAGCCTGTGGTCGGGTTTTTCGTCCACAAGCCCTGGAGTGATTTTGGCTCTATCAGAGCCAAAATCACTCCCACTGACATCACTAGTGATGTCAGTGGGGCCGGCTTCAGATGGTAGGCGTTCCCTTGGGAACGCCTCCGTCTGGCAGGCACGCCCCCGGCACGCCCGCCAAAGGGGGCATGCTGTCAATCAACATCGACAGCACGTCCCCTTTGATCAGACACAACGAGCGAAGGAAAGTCCGTCGCTCATCGCGTCTGGCGCATGCGCACGACGGGGCTCCCTCCATCGTGCGCATGCGCAGTGCACACCATCGACCCACTTGCGAGCGGACAGCCGCTTGCGAGTGGGTCTGAATGAGGCCCTTAATCCCAAAACAACATTTCCACTGCATTTCAGCCCTGCCACAAAAGGACCAGCTTGCATCATGTCAGTGATTCTCTCGTTAACACAGGTGAGAGTGTCGACAAGTACAAGGCTGGAGATCACTCTGTCATTCTGACTGAGTTAGAATAACAGACTGGAAACTTTAAAAGGAGGGTGGAGCTTGAAATCATTGTTCTTCCTCTGTTAACCTTGGTTACCTGCAAGTTAACATGTGCAGTCATCATTGCTTTGCACAAGAAGGGCTTCACAGGCAAGGGTATTGCTGCTAGTAAGATTGCATCTAAATCAACCATTTACTGTATCATCAAGAACTTCAAGGAGAGAGGTTTGATAGTTGTGAATAAGGCTTCAGGGCACCCAAGAACATCCAGCAAGCGACAGGACCATCTCCTAAAGTTAATGTGCAGAGCTTGCTCAGGAATGGCAGCAGGCAGGTGTGAGTGCATCTTTACGCACAGTGAGGCGAAGACTTTTGGAGGAGGGCCTGGTGTCAAGAAGGGCAGCAAATAAGCCACTTCTCCCCTGGAAAAACATTAGGGACAGACTGATATAATGCAAAAGGTACAGGGAATGGACTGCTGAGGACTGGGGTAAAGTTATTTTCTCTGATGAATCCCCTTTCAGATTGTTTGGGGCATCTGGAAAAACACTTGTCTGGAGAAGGAAAGGTGAGCGCTACCATCAGTCCTGTGTCATGCCAACAGTAAAGCATCCTGAGACCATTAATATGTGGGGTTGCTTCTCAGCCAAGGGGGTGGGCTCATTCACAATTTTGCCTAAGAACACAGCCATGAATAAAGAATGGTACCAAAACATCCTCCAAGAGCAACTTCTCCCAACCATCCAAGAACAGTTTGGTGATGAACAATGCCTTTTCAGCATGATGGACCACCTTGCCATAAGGCAAAAGTGATAACTAAGTGGCTCAGGGAACAAAACATCAAAATTTTGGATTCATGGCCAGGAAACTCCCCAGACCTTAATCCCATTGAGAACTTGTGAGGCAGGTAGACAAACAAAACCCACAAATTCTGATAAACTCCAAGCATTGATTAGGCAAGAATGGGCGGCCATCAGTCAGTATGTGGCCCAGAAATTGATTGACGGCATGCCAGGGTGAATTACAGAGGTCTTGAAAAAGAAGGATCAACACTGCAAATATTGACTCTTTGCATAAACTTAATGCAATTGTCAATAAAAGTCTTTGACACTTATGAAATGCTTGTAATTTTACTTCAGTATTCAGTACCACAGTAACATCTGACAAAAAGGTCTAAAACCACTGAAGCAGCAAACTTTGTGAAAACCAATAGTAGTGTAATTCTCTAAACTTTTGGCCATGGCTGTAGACCCCATAGTAAGCTACGAGTGACAGTAACTATCTCATTGGTCTCCATCTTCTTTCAGGAATCTCCAGAAGAGATGCCTAACTACAAACAATCAACAAAATGAAAACCAAGGGCTTGATGCATAGTTGGTAGCAAACAAATAATAGAAAAATACTGTTCACCCTTCACGGGAAAAGGCTGCGAATCACGGATCTGCGAGAAGGGGGCGGGCTAAATGGCGCAATTCCTGACATTTTAGCCCTGCTCCCTCCCTGCGACCTGAAAATTCCCTGTAAAATCTCCCCATCCTGTCCACTTCACTAGGAAATAGGTGGGATGTGGGAGATCTGCCTACTCTTCCAGGGGTGCAGGGGGCTACCCAAAAAATCAGGACCCTCCCGCAACTTCCAGGAGAGTAGGCAAGTATGCATGGGGGAGAGATCGCATTGATCGCCCCGTCCCTGGATCACCAGTGCATTCCACCGGTCTGTTAGCAAGGCTCAATGTGTCCATAATATGTCTCACTCTGCAATCACTGATTTGCACGTGTTTGCTTTTAGGGGATGCAAAGTACCAAAATACACAAAATGTGCCATGCCATGTGCTCACTCTGCATTAGTGCCCAGAGTACATTTTTTACTTTCTAGTAAGTGAAAGGACACACCTGAGCGAACAAATCATGACGGAGAGCAGGTGTAGAGAACATTGATAATAAGTTTTAACATAATTCCCAATCAAAGTTCTACTTTCATTTGGCAAATCTGGTGTAAATGCAGTTTTCTTCTTAAAGGCTTAGGAAATGTGGTGTTCACATGCATGCAGAGGCGTCACTTACCTCTGTGACACAAGGTGCGGCAGGACTGAAATAATTTGCGCGCCGTAGGTGCGCACTCAAAAGAGGATGTGGCTTTGCGGAAGGGAGCGTGGCTTCGCGAAAGGGACGTGATGTCCCCTGTGAAGCCACGCCCCCTATGTGTGCCGATCCGGGAGGCGTTAATGCCTCCCATTCTCGGCACACAGTGGGCTTCCCCAGCGCTCCTGCAGCTGCTGGGGCAGCCCACAATCTCTCCCTTTCCTCTCTCCATGTCACGGTGACACCATACGATGGGGTGACACCAAAATAGCATAGCAGCTCTGCTATTTTGGTGTCACCCCCTTGGATGGTGTCACCCAGTGCGGCCCGCACCCCCTAGTGACGCCAGTGCATGCATGTCCTGGATTTCTAGGTCTCTGTACTCGAAAGAGAATGAGACTAAAGCTTCCATCCTCAAGGATAATAACTGTAAGAACAATTAGTAGTCTTGAGACTACAAACTTATAATTAAGAAGTCGAAAAGTACAGTAGGGGAAATAATTTGTGGCCATATATAATGCTAAACATTATGCTGAACTGTATAACACAACACATCACTATATTCATGCCAGTACAGTGACGGAACTCCCGAAGACAATGGAGTAATTTGCCGCCTGGCGCCAGCCCTGAAGGGGGCACCTGGCTCCAATGTCCCCGGGAGCTGCATAGAGTAGGAGCACCGCTGATCGGCGCTCCACCTCCATTGGCGCAACTATGGAGGATGCAGAGGGTGTTACCAGCGGGCACCCGGCCCCTATTGAAAACCCCGGCGGTAGCCGGGGGACGGAGTTCCCTCTGTCTTCTGGGTCCCGCAGTGCACTATGGGAGTGACATCATGACATCACTCCCATAGTGCCGAGGAGCGGGCGCCAGGGATGGACGACAGCAACACTGGAGCGGGGATAAAGGTAAGTGTTTGTTTGTTGGGGTTTTTTTCGTGTGTGCGTGCGGGGGTGGCTCACTACTGGGGGCAACTACAGGGGGTTCACTACTGGGGGCAACTACTGGGGGCTCACTATTAGGGGCAACTACTGGGGGCTCACTACTGGGGGCAACTACAGGGGGCTCACTACAGGGGGCTCACTACAGGGGGTAACTACAGGGGGTTCACTACTGGGGGCAACTACCAGGGGCTCACTACCGGAGGTACTGCATAGGGGGACCACTACTGGAAGCACTGATTAGGGGGACCATTACTGGGGTGCACTACATAGGTGGGCACTGCATAGGGGGACCACTACTGGGGGCATTGTGTAAAATGAACTGCATAGGGGGGGCGCACCAACATTTATCGGAGGCACCTAGGATAAAGTTACGCCACTGTGCCAGTATTCTGCTTTTTTATACGTCACCAGAGCTCACACTTTGCATTACACTTAGTAAAATATCTACTATGTATGAAATCTTTATAATCACCCAAAGTAAAAATCCCATGATCACATTTAGACCACACCCTTAATTAATTTGAATAATTTTTTTGTTTGACATTGTCAGAGCATCTTATTGCATTCAGTCTTCATCTTCTGATTGTCTAGGATACGTTCAGTCAGGAATCACGACACCTGTCAGAATCCCGGCACCGGCATCCCAAAGGTAAGTGGTGGGGTTGAGGAGAGTGTTAGGGTTAGGCACTAGGCGGAGGGTTTGGGGCACTAGATGGGAGGGTTATGTTTTGGGTGCGGGTAGGGGGATGTTAGATTTAGGCACTAGGGGGAGGTTAGGTTTAGGCAGCGAGGAGGGAGAGTTAGAGTAGGGAGAGGAGAGGGTTCGGATATCTACCGAGTCCCAGCAGATGTCGATATCCTAAACCTGTCGGGATGCCGATGTTGGGATTTTGACCACCGGCATCCCATACCCATCCCAATTGTCTATAATGTTCCAAAGTTAGCAGCCAATAAAATAATTAAAGTTAGCAGAGCAGTACAGAGTGTTACAGGATTTGAGCCATGTGACATTTTATGGGAGGCAGTAATCTGTATACTTGTGTGGCTTTTTATTTAAGTGTAGGGCAACAAGGGACAGGAGCAATGCCATGGAACTTAAGTACTGATAAAAAGGGTAATGCTTTATTATCTGTACAAGTGTACCTGCTGGTCTTTTTAGTGCATTTCAAGGTGTCTCTGTGCTGGGAAATGAATCTGTCCATTACCTTTAATACACTACTTGGTTAAGCTTAATATATAACTTAATTATGAGACTGATGGGACATTGATGACTGTTTTTATTACATGTGTCATGTTTGTGTGTTTATTTGAAGCCTTTTATTACACAGGTTGAACTGGAAGGTCAAATTGTGAACACATCATAATGTATCTTTACATTTCTATTTCCTCACAACAGTCTGAACTATTTTATTCTTTTTTTTTCTTTTTCATACCGGGAACCAGCAGTTCCTACTATCTTGGCCAAGGGGGCCATCCACTGCCCCTGCTGCAGTTCGGTAGAAGAGATAGTCCCGGACAGACAATGGTGCCTGTGCAATGTATCTGGCAGCACTCTCCCTGTGGATCACAACCCAGACTGGCAGTCCCAGGGGGGAAAAACTCCTCCCCCTGGGACTGACGGTCCTGTGTGTGATTGGCAGGTAGTGCTTCTATTCGGAAGCCACTGCAGCCCCTAGGTAATATTTGCCACTGCTGGGGACTTACAATTGAGCTGATCCACTAAGGAAAATCTGCACTAATAACCACACTACTACTATTCCGTTGATGAAGATCAAAATATATCTAGCTTATATATTTTTATTAACACAAAACTGATAGTCTGTAAAAACTGTGTACACTGTGTATCTCTTTCCATCTCTGGCTTTCCAACTTTGATGTATCGGATAGCACAACTCACGACAGTAAGGAAACATTAGGGCTGCCTCTACTTCATTTGTCACCGTTTAGCACTTTTAGTTTTAAATTAATTATACAGATTAATTTGCAAATGATGCACTCTCTCTATAAAATGAACCTAACTGAATGCATCCACCAAAAGTAGATAAAATTCTGGAAATACCTATATTGTTTTCTCATGCATGTTGATACTGCCCACTTGTATCATGACACATACTTCCTAACATCATTACATAACAAACCAGGTAATCAGGTCATACATGGTCCTGTTCTTGTGGTCTGCTGCTGTGTGTAGTCTCCTTACCTAAAACAGGAGTGCAAACCTAGGGGTATATTTACTAAAGTGCGGGTTTTAGAAGTGGAGTTGTTGCCTATAACAACCAATCAAATTCTAGCTATTATCTTCTAGAAGGTGCTAGCTAAATGAGTAGTAGAATCTGATTTGTTGCTATGGGCAACATCTCCACTTCTAAAAAATCTGCACTTTAGTAAATAGACCTCCTAGTTTTGGGGTGAATGGACTTGTAGAGCTGGACTCCAGGCTGTGCACATAGATACGACAAAACCAATGATGCACAAACAGCCCAGGAGGGATGTGAATGCATGGATTAATATGAAGCTATTGAACTGTGAAATCACTTTTCCCAACATTCAATGTAGCACAAGTGCGGGATGGGACCTGAAGCCCCAAGGGCCTAGCAAAGGCTGGGCATACAAGACATCATGCCGGCCGAGAGAGGAAGAATTATTTGTGGCATATGATGACTATGCTCTGTTGAAAGCATTCTACAGGTAAATGGATAACATAATCAACCAGAAAATAAAAAAAAATACTCTTGGTTCGAGGAGCAAATCACATTAAGCGTTTGCTTTGTGATGAATAAGTTATGATTACCTCCATTGGCTTGACACACATCTATTTTTCAGCTCTGAGAATGAACAGTACAATGATTTGTTTTTGCCCTGTAATTGTGAGGCCATTAATGGACTTTCATGATAAGTCTTAGTCGACCTCATGACACTCATCCACCAATCAGCATGTAAGAGAGTCTATTATTCAGTTTGAATGCCCAGAATGGTTAATTTGGTTTCTGGCATATAAATAATACCTAAATAATGTATCTGAGCCTTACAGAAGCATGCATGTTTTTTTACGATAGCAGAAAATATGAACTGTGTGGACAACAGGTGAGTAATTTCATTACACAGCCTTAGATCATTTGATAGTCTGTCACATTGTATAGAAGCAATTAGCTTGCAGTGTACCGGAAAGTACTTGGCTGATTAACAGAGTTTAATGCTGCATTATAGTGATTTTTAAAGTATTTTCTTCTGCAGTTACACAATAAAAAGAAATGATTTATCATTCTTTGTTAATCCATTATGTTAAAAAATGCAATTTCACATAGCAAATACCAACATTTTTATTATATTACACCACACAGAGGAAAATCAAGCTGCTTATGTAGCATAAATACTGACAAATACACATAATATAATATACTGTGTAGATCAAAATAATGTTACAATGCTATTAATAAACTATTCTGTCAATAAAGCTTGTACTTCATTATGCTTCCTTATTTTATGTGATTGGGGTTTATAAACAGATACTGTAGATTATGATGTAATAGGACCATAACAACTATGCACAATTTTCATATACACCAATGGTCCCCAATCTTTTTGTGACCACTGTCTCTTTACTTGTATAAACTACAAGTGCCACCAACCCAACAGTGGAGTCTCTAGAGTCTAGATATAGAAGATGTTTTGTCATCTGATGTTTTGTCATCTGATATGTCGGCGGGTGGGGCCGACATATCAGACTATTGCGCTCTCCCGCGGGTCTTTAATCGCATCTTCTGATCGGTCTGCAGTGCAAGCCGATCAGAAGATGTCTCGAACTACACTATGCTCCTGGATGTAGGCACTGAAGATATATATAGTGCGGTCGCACAATATATCGTTTAGTGTGCACGGCCGGCATATCGTTCCGTCAGTCATGCCGTCTGCCATGATCCAGGCTCCTCATGATACCCATCTTAAAAGCTCATGATGGGTTTGCTTAAAGGAAAATACCTAAAAGATGGTCTATAGATGGTACTTTTTGTCAACTCTCCTACAGAGAATCTATCCTACTACTTCCAATCTTTGTTGGAGGCGATGTAGATGAGAGGGTGGTGCAATCAGATACTGGTTTCTTTGTGAGTAGAGATCTATTAATTTATTAATAGGATTGCTAAAATGCATAGGCCAAACTGTGCTTGCTTCTCTCTCTAACCTCATCCAATTCTCAGGATTTCCAAACAGACATACAAACTAATTTGCCAAATCTTAATCTCTGTCAATGTCAAATAGCTTATTGTTGAAATAATTGTGACTCTATCTTACGATATTTACACAATCCTTAATAAAATCTGGTGTGTACACAAAACACCTCACAAGTATTCTTAATAACTACCGTGTAATGTTTCAGGCAAATTGAGGACATTGGCTGACACATTTAGGTACTCCCCTCCCCTTAATTTTGGGTTGTTTGGTGTATGAACAGTGCCTTATTGCTTAGTGTGTCTGATGGTACACATGATGGAACAAGCCTTTTTCCTCACTCGTTTTTCTACCATTTTCTGTCTTACCTTTTTTCTCACCTCCACTCCTATTAATACCTCTGTACTTTTATGTTGTCTCTATAGTTTAGTCCTGTTATCACTAAGCATTTGCATTACCATTTTGGTGTGGGATTTACAATTGTATGAAATGTGTCCTGGAAATTGAAGGCTCAAAGAGAGACTGTACTTTAGTACACCCATACTTAAAAAACAAGAGACCCTCAATTGAACAAAAATGTAGCAGTGTCTTTCAAAAAAGGGTCCCAAGACTTCTTTTATGGTAAACAGAAAACCATAACCACTGAGTATTGCAATTGTAAGTTATGAGAGTGTAATAAATCGCATTATAACACTGATATTAGATATGTGGAATTGTGAATATATATGTAGAGTTGTTAACACAAAATTGTTTAAATGGGAGCCAGCTTCTAGGCAGGGGCGTCTTAAGAGAGAAGGGGGCCCGTGTGCATTCCCCGTCAGGGGCCCCATCCTCTCTCCCCGATGGACGGCAGCTGACTGACGTGGCTGGCCAGCCACCACAGCATAAATAGACTCTGGGCACTAGAGTGTGCCCAGAGTCTACTACGCATGCGCAGACCACAGGGGAAATGGCACGGCCGCCATTTTCCCGGTGATTTGATCACAGCACATGTGCAAAGCGCTGGAAAAAATGGTCGCCGCTGCCATTTTCCTGTGTTTTGAGCAGCGCTGAGACACCCGGGGGCCCGTGTGCACCTCACACCCTGCACCCATTATAGATAGGCCCCTGCTTCTAGGGGAACTTGTACTGCACAAGCAAATGTATTTCTCTGCATGCAAACATTTAATACATTGCAAAAGAACTCCTGTTTTCCACACCACTGTAGTGCACAAGGGGTACCTTAAAGCCGTGTTCTTGATAAAGGTCTATGTGACCAAAACGTTGTACAAGGTTTGACACAGCTTGTCAGAGTAATTCTTCTCTTAAAGGACCCGTGAGTTCCGCCATTGTACTCCTTTCTGTTGTCTATATACAGTATATACAGTATATATGTCCAATTTGGAAACTTAATTGACCATCGAAAATAAAATAATGAAAAGCCAGAAGACAGAATGGGCGAGAATCACATACATACAGTGGACCTGAATGTAGAACTCTATGTCACTGTTTTTGCAGCTGAACAATTATCAGCAATCTGTGCACGCATCTAGGTCGCACTGCGCATGTCACTATTTATGTGCAGTGTGATTGACAGTCAGGGAGAATTTGGGGTAGGTAACAGAGAGTGATAGCAAAGAACACAGGTGGGTTGTTACCATATTAGGAGTGTCACATCCTGCAACTCAAGCCCGTACATAAGAAATATGGCCCTGGCGTCTCTCTGTTCCCACAGCCATTCTGTGGCTTACTCAGGAATGCTACAGTCGAATGATCTGCGACTTTGTACACAAATGCTGCAACATTTTACGCAGATGTTTGGGTTTCAAAGGCGCAGGTAGGTGTCTCATACAGTATTTTTGCATTACAGCTGTATACACATCCGCAGCAGGGGTGGCATTAGCGTACAACTCTGAGGGGTCTATTTACTAAGCAGTGTTAGGAGACAGAGTGAAAAGTAATAAGGTGCCAGCCAATCAGCTCCCAACTGTCATCTCACAGGCTGTGCTTGAAAAATGACAGTTGGGAGCTGATTGGCTGGCACCTTATCACTTTTCACTCTGTCTCCTAACACTGATTAGTAAATAGATCCCTGAATCAGGCCCAGTGTGCAAATCTGGTAGAAACTTACCCCAACAGACTTAAAGCTGTTAATGCAACAAAAGGTAGTTCTACCAAGTACCAGTCTGCAAGGGTTGAATATTTATGGATGCAGCATATTTTCAGTTTTAATTTTTATTTTTGTTACAAAAATATCTGGAGACATTTTAAGGTAGAAACCATTTTTCACTGGGATAACTGTATTAGACCCTAAGGGATATATTTACTAAAGTGCGCATTTTTAGAAGTGGAGTTGTTACCCATAGCAACCAATCAGATTCTAGCTATTATCTTCTAGAAGGTGCTAGATAAATGATAAGTATAATCTGATTAGTTGCTATGGGCAACAACTCCACTTCTAAAAACCCGCACTTTAGTAAATATACTCCTAAGATGTCAAACAGTACAAACTTAAAATCAACTCAAATCAACTTTAAAACTTGCTTAGTACAAAACTGAAGAATTAGAACTTAAGCTGTAACAGTGTAATTTGCAGCAAGTACATTACATGAACTGATGCAAATCATATTAATATATACTAGAATTCCAAAACCAGTGTATACATTACTGTCAGCAAAATGTTATTTCAGCTGTAAAACAAAATGCTACATTCAGATATCATTCGAACATTGACTAATAATAATAATTAAGGAAATTCTCCTGTGGTTTGCATATACAGTAAAGTAAGACAAAACAAAAATGTAAATTGCAAATCTATACACCCTCATGCTATTGCCACCACTTTTATTTGTAAGTAAATTAAAAGCTAAAATACACTTGGGAGCTATTTAAAGAGGGTTGAAGCATAACAACATTATTTAGCGGAGCTCCATATTCATTATAGAGCCCAATTGGCACCTCGGAACTGTGATATCCAACTACCAGAGCAATTCAGTATTGCACCTGTGCGGGGAAAGCTAATGTGAAATAGCAAAATAGAGAGTCCTTTCACTAACATTTTGCAGGTAATAGGTAGCAGCGAAAGTTTACACTGTCCGATGTTACTGCACATGCATGAACTGAGAGTACTCATGGGCACAGAGAGGGGCAAAGGCGGCAGAGGGATAGAAAGAAGCGGATCTAAAGGAGCTTATGTCATCTGAAAATGGCATCAGTTCCCACAGTCAAACTCTGATAATTTTCAGTTTTCAGAGTTTGATGAATATCAGGCGACCAAACACAGGCCACTAAGGGACATATTCAATTAGGCTGCGAAAAGTCAGAATCGGCGATAAATTATAACCGATGATGTCATTTTCGCATGTTCCATTTATCACCGTATTCAATTACAAAGACTTTTCGCCGGTTCAAAAAATCTTTGTAAAAAAATGGGGACAAGTTTTCACCATGTTTTACATGGCGAAAAAAAGTGCAGAATTGGGGTTTAGGGGTGCAGGCTTAAAAAAAATAGCCTGCACCCCTGGGAATAGCCCCTAAAAACAAACTGTGTCAAAAAAAGTAAAAAAAAAAAAATAGGGACACTCCAAAAAAATTATTTAATTTTGGGGTAAAAAAAAAAATGGGGAACAGCGTTTAAAAATAGCAAAATAGGTTCAGGGGTATTCTGTAAGTATGCGGCAGGTGTTTTCTAGAATAGGCTATTAGCAGCAGGTGCATTTTTAAAAAATTAGTTTAGGGACTTAAAAATATGCTAGTACCAATTCTCATGTACCTCAAATTTGATGGGAACACTTTTAAGAACGAAAAAAAACCCCTAAGTGCGTCACTTCTTCAATGTCGGGAAAAAACACCTGCCGCGGCTATTTAAAAATGCAGAAAACATTCTGCAGGGCTAAACGGGAGTACCCACAGTGATCCCCCATGTCTGAACATCATTAGGGGGGTCCCAGGATGAATTCCCGAAAATTCTCCTATTTTTCACGATACTTACCTTTCTGCAGGCTCCTGTTTTCACTGGCTCCAAATTGAATACAGGGATAAAGCAGGCACGCGCACGATACTTTATCCCCAGAAAAGCTCCGATGTGGAGCGAAAAGTCCAGCACTGACTTTTCGCTCCAATATTGAATACGGGCCTAATGGTGGATGGGCACATTACTTAATCATTCAGACACTAGTTTTTCTACATGTGTAACAGCCCTATTCAGCTTAATAAATAGGCCCCAATATAAGTGCATTGTTGACTATTTAGCACACATCACCAAGTGTATGACTGTTTATTGCTTTACCAGAATACTGCATCAAAACAAATTCTAGCCTTCAATTTTAGTCAATTGTTCCAATACAGTTTGTCCTTATTTTACCTATATCTAAAGCATTAATGAGTCATTAACACTGTTTTTTCAACCTTTTATTCCTGGAAATAACTTACTGGTCAGATCATAATCATTACTTTCCATGGAGAATTTATTGTCATTAAAATCAATGAAGTCATTACTTGTTATGAGGAAACTACTATCATGTTTACAGTACTTTTAAATAGGCCCTTAAACGTAAAAACACTTCTGGAAGTGTAAAGAAAATTTAGAACTCTGTAAAATTTTGGGGTAAAATACAGAACAAGGTTTCTGCCTATCTCTGGTGTATAATGCAGAGGCAACTTGAAATTCTTACCACAAAAATCAGGAATTGTCACAGTATTGTGACACAAAGATTTTCCATGCCTACAGTGGTACATGTAGTCCAACCTTCTATCACTTTATAAACTACCATCAGTAAATTGACATTTCAGTTTTTCTTTTAAAATACTGCTCAACTTCATTCAATATGGAAATTGTTCATGCTCCATTGATGAGACCTAAAGACTTCCAACTGAGCTTGTGCAATATCCAAGTCTTTCTGTATAGCAGAAATAGACATGGGCCCCTCTGCACAGCAAGGAATTATGTCAAAATGTACCCTCTTCACCCATTTCTTTTCATTCAGTTCAGGAATGCCTGAACTATGCCCAAATCCTAACCCTAAGTGAGGTTAGGGGGAGGGTTTTGGTTAGTGGTTAGGGTTAGGCACTAAGGGGGCAGGGGTACATTTAGGGTGCGGGGAGGGGGAGGTTAGGTTTAGGCACTAGGGGGGAGGTTAGATTCAGGCACAGGGGTGGGAGGGTTAAGGTTAGGGTAGGGAGAAGGGGAGGGTAAGAATACCGACTGACAGGTGTCGGTATACTAACCCTGTCGGGATGCCGGTGTTGGGATTCTGATCGCCGGGATTCCGAGTGCCGGCATCCCGTACCCATCCCTCTGTGAGATAATGGATAGGTTATTTTGTCATATTAATAATATATCTGGTTAATCTCATCTGCCTCTGCACTCAGGTCTTACAGTATTTTACTTCACAGCTAAACATGGGTGGACAGAGCCTTGGGCCGGTACTTTGAGTCAAGCAGCCACATAGCTCTATCAAAGTTCCAGCTCAACTTCTACGCTCTGAAATCTGGGAAGATGGTCAAGTTTTCATATAGGGGCCTTTCTGCTTATAACTAATGCATAGTCCGGTTATACCTCAGTATGGCCGCACGGGACCAACTCCATGATCAGCATTTCTCCTCCTGGCACTGCCAACAGTGAGCAGTGAGTTCTAATATCTACTGAGCTAAAAGCTGCCTACCGCAAGTTACATTAATACTAATATACTATGTAGATGGTCAGTTAATTCATATGTAAATAATAGATCAGCATTGGTACTTACAAGATGGTCTATTTATTACTACATATAAAAGTTTTTAAACTTTTATATGTAGTAATATTGTTTTTAGTCAATTCTTTCATTTGACACAAACTTCTTCCCATTGGCCTTACTACTACCTACACATTGCTTTGTACTAACCCACTTCCTTCACCAGTTAATGCCTTAGGGAAAACAATGTATTATATATGGTGTCTATAAAATCTTATTTTTTTTACTTTATGTTAAACTAATTTTAATGAATGAAGTTAATGTTTTTATTTTGCTAGTTGTTAATTATATGAACCTCACCATAGCCGCATAAGCTGTATTACTTAAGCCGCTGTTTTTTGAAGTACTGATGCCTTATTCACTGACTTGATGCACGTAGCAGCAGAATTGAAAAAGCGGTTCAAATAAATTACACCATTGAGTTACAGTGCTGTCTGTCTAATTATGAATTACTCTTTCTTTTTATTAATCAATAAAATAATTTAAGCAGTACGGCAACAAAAAATGCTTTATTTGCCCAATCATCAGAAATATATATTTTTGCTTAGGCTTCCCCATTGGGGATTCTCGCTAGTGGTAACCCCATTATTTTATAGGGCAATGCAGAAACCTCTTCGCCAAACATAATACACATTTTCTCCGTACAAATGGCTGTTTCTATACCTAAAACCACTTCTTAAGGGTGGGCTGGAACTCTTGGGCCTCTGCTATGTGCTTGCCCCCCAGGCTAAAATTTGCCAGCCAGCCCTGCAGCTATCCTTCCCTAGACAGACACTTTTGGAAGCCTCTGTTCTTTATTCCACTCTGAAAGGAATTATACTGTAGCTGCCAAATTATAGCAGTAGTGACTTTATATATGCTGTGCAGTGTGCACATACTGCAATGAACAGTTAAAAATACTGTTATTTTGTTCTAAAGGTGCATACACACACAACGTTTTTTGAACGATTTAACTATAACGACGTCGTTATCGTTCAATCATTGAAAAAATCGTTCAGTTTCTGAGTTATAATGATGAACGATTATTGTTCATGCGTGTTCCCGTTTGTAGTTCATTCTGACTGACCAACTGAACGATTTTCATTAAGGGAAGTTACAAAAATCGTTTGTAGTTCAAAAAATTGTTCATTACACTTTAAAAAATTTGACAGCTAACCTGACAGAAAATCGTTAAAAATCGTTGTGTATGTATGCACCTTATGAGATAAAGTATTAGAAAATAAAATACAATGCATTTAATTTAATCTTTGTCTATGTACAGTATGGAAAGCTCCTAACTCTGGGTCTGATTCAGAAATGTATGCTAACCCGATGGTTAACGCACATCTCTGATGTTTCCTGGTCTACGCATGCACAGGACCCATTCTGCACATGCGCAGAAAGGGACCTGCACCCTCACAAACAGCTCCCCTAAGCCTGTGCAGGGTATGGGGTTCCTGGAAACGGTAGAGGGGGTGGCCTGCGTTCCAAGAAACGGAGGCGTGTCGCTCTAGTTTTCTCTGAGTGCTGAGGCCAGGGTCTGCATCCATTGATGCAGACTTCCTGGACTCGCAAGCAGCCAGGAGCCGGCCAGCCTGCGTAAGTTGAGGCTTCCTCCATGAACATCGCAATCATTGGTTGTGATGATGATCCCAGGGCTGCAACCTCGCGGAGATTGCAGATACTGACAGGAGGCGTCTCTTGCAGTATTAGCTTTTTAGATGGACAGAATTGCACAGCCGCTTGTGTGCAGCTTGTGTGCCGCTTGTGTGCCTCTTGTGTGCCTCTTGTGTGCCGCTTGTGTGGGGCTTGAGTGCCGCTTGTGTGGTGCTTGTGTGCCGATTTTGTGTGGTGCTTGTGTGCAGCTGTGCAATTCTGTCCATCTCTGAATCATATTTTTTTTTATGTTCACAAATAACTACTAATAGCTCTCTTCGTAATGTGTTAATTGTATTCCAAACTATTCGAGCCAATCTCTGCAATCCCATCTGGAGTAAGCTGGCTCTGAGCATTATATTATTTATATAAAATTAATAGAATTTTGTGAAGCAAAGATGGAATCTCTAACATTACATTTTAACAGTACAGCACATCTAAATATGCTTGAAACTCCTTAATAGCATAATATTAACAGGTTTTTTTTAAGCCAAATCCAGGAACTGCTGTTTATTAGCAGCAAAGTGCAAGAAAAAAAATATGTAGATTGTAGATTTCACTTCCAAACAGTTGCGACAAAATAAAGTGGAAAAGAGCACTGCAACAATTTACTGTAATGGTTAAACTGCCTGCACCCAAGGTACTTGCCCTGGTCTTGGCACATTAGCAGGGATGGCCATTGAACATTGATAGTCACCCATCGATGGTAGATGGTTTTGCCATCAATGTCAGAGGTCCATCGATGGCAACTGTGTGCTCCATGGTTTTATTTTTCGCACTTGTACTGCAGCGCAGAGCTACTAGGCTGTCAGCCAGTAGCCCTGCGCCATCACCGGCTCCGAATCCAATGGCTTACAGTTCACCAACACTTACTTGACACTGTCAGTCAGCAGTCCAGCCCCCCTCCCCAAGCTCCCTCAAATACAGCAGTGAGTGTGCCGAGATGAATGGCCCACCCTCGTTCTGCAGAGCCATTGAGCTGGCTAAGGTAAACATAGACTAGTAAACCTGTTGTGAACATGGGTGTTTTTAATTAGCAAGGAGTCCTTGCACTCCAAGACTGCACATCTAACAAGGCACACTGAGGGTAAGACCTACTATATATATGCTGTGTGTCAGTTTTGGGACTATTTTGGGGTGCTGGGCTCTCTGGGCTGGTGTGGCTGGACTGTTTCATGGCATCATAATGTACACTTTTTCACTTCTTTAGTTTGTTTTTTATATATGTAGCACTTTATACACTTTTAATTCTAACCTCCTACTTATGTAGGACTTAACACATAGGCATTTTTATGGCCATTATTATGCTAAGAACCTCTTGGATGCAATTTAGCAGTATTATTAGTAGGCTCAGCATAGTTAGACTGTGCACTTGCATTTGTTTCTGATTTTCTGCTTGCAGCACTACAAGTCTCAGCAGGTAGATCCTCACATTGTGCTTAGGGTGTGCAATCTAGGCCCCCTCCCCTATGTATTCTGTACTGTGTGTATATATGTACACTGGAAGGACGAGACTCCTTCCATCCTGATTAGCACCCTTCCCACCTATTCCTGGGTGTTTTTAATTAGCAAGGAGTCCTTGCACTCCAAGACTGCACATCTAACAAGTCACACTGAGGGTAAAGCTGGCCGCACATCTAAAGATTATCTGTCCAACCAGCCAACTAGTTGATTGGTTGGAATGAAAATCTGGTAAGGTATGAAAGTAAATGACAATCAGCAATTTGCTCCCAAACGCCTGAAAATTGACAAAAACTGTTGTTTGCACAAATTGTTTAGATCAAACATTTAACAAACTTGTCTGACGACCATTTTCATCTGTTTTCTGGCATTTAGGAGCAAATTGCTGATCATCAGTTACTCCCATACGTTACCAGATTTTCATTCCAACCAATCAACTACAGTAGTTGGCTGCTTGGACAGATAATCTTTAGATGTGTGGCCAGCTTAAGACCTACTATATATATGTTGTGTGTCAGTATTGGTATTGGGGTGCTGGGCTCTCTGGGCTGGTGTGGCTGGACTGTTTCATGGCATCATAATGTACACTTTTTCACTTCTTTATTTTGTTTTTTATATATGTAGCACTTTATACACTTTTAATTATAACCTCCTACTTACTGTATGTAGGACTCAACACATAGGCGTTTCTTTATTATTCTCTAACCTTCACTTTAAATCTCAAACTAGTGTGATGACATGGGGCGGTTCTGCTGAGTTGGCCTGGGGGGTCCCGTGCCCTGTATTTGTTTCATAGGAGTGTTACGGACCTGCCTGATGAAGGTCACCTGGATATGGTGGACAGGCCCATAATTATGGCCATCATTAGGCTAAGAACCTCTTGGATGCAATTTAGCAGTATTATTGCTTGTAGCACTACAAGTCTCAGCAGGTAGCACCCCACATTGAGCCTGATTCAGACTTGGAAATAGAGTGAGATATATCTCTCAACTGTGAACCTGAACAAACCATATTGCAATGCAAGGGGTGTAAATACATACATTTTTTTTACATGTGGGGTAAATACTGGCTGATTTTGCATGTAGCCCACAAATACTGCACAGCTTTATTATCACTCTACAATTTAGATGTCAGTTTGGAAACACTCCTCCCAAATCTAAATCTCTCTGCACAATTTATATCTGCCCCACCTGCAGTGCAGCATGGTTTCACCAAGATGATCAGTTGAGAGAGAGATATCTCTCTCTATTCCCAAGTCAGGCCCATTGTGCTTAGGGTGTGCAATCTAGGGCCCCTCCGCCTAGTAAACCTGTTGGTCTGAATCTGACTCATTCAGCAGCCGCGATGCATGTGTAGAGGAAACTTTCCCTGCTGATTATGTCTCTGATGTCAGCGGGCATTGAATCTCTTCTGCACATGTGCAAACTTTCAATGGTTCCAACCATTGATGGTACGCAATTGCATAAATTCAGATCATCAATGGTGCCTTCTATTTTATCCATCAATGGCAACCATCAATCGAGGGCACACGATGGCCATCCCTACCCATCCCTGAAATACAAGTGCACTTTATAAATAAATAGATTAGTTGACAGGAGTTTCACATCCTTAGCACATTATCAAAAAAGAAAACATTAAGAGGGGTATTCAATATGAAACGTAAACTTCGCTGCCGAAGTTTACGTTTCATATCGGAGTTTTTACCTGCGTGAAAGTATTGGGCGCGCGCCCACTTATCCCCGTATTCAATATGAAATTAACGAAAACGGGAGTCTGCGAAGTTGGATTTGCGTAAAGTTAAGAATTTTTCCTTAAAAAAATTGTAGGACCCCCCTAAAGTTGTAAAAACATGGGGGATCAGTATGGGTACCCCCGTTTTAGCCTTTAAATGAAAGTCAGGGATTTAAATAGCCGCAGCAGGTGTTTTTTTCCGACATTGAAGAAGTGATGCAGAAGAGCACTTAGGTTATTTTTTTCATTTTTGTAAGTGGTCCCATCAAATTTGGGGTACATGAAAATAGGCACTAGCATATTTTTAAGTCCCTAAAGTAAGATTTTAAAAATTCTGCAATTGTGCACCTGCCGCTATAAATCTATTCTAGAAAACACCTGCCGCATACTTGCAGAATAGCCCTGAACCTATTTCCCTATTTTTAAACAATTTTTTCCCTTTTTTTTTCACACCAATTTTTAATTTAATTTTTTGGGGTGTCCCTATTTAAAATGTTCTTTTTTAAATGTCATTCCCAGGGATGCAGGCTATTTTTTTAAGCCTGCACCCCTAAACCCCAATTCTGCACTTTTTTTCAACACCTATTCAATGGTGAAAAGTTATCCCCGTTTATTATCAAAGACTTTCGAACCTGCGAAAAGTCTTTGAAATTGAATACGGTGTAAAAGTCAAACCTGCGATAATGACGTCAAAGTGCGATATTAACGCAAAAACTATGTTTTCGCTCCCATATTGAATACCCCTGTTAGAGTTTACTGGTCAATATATAAGTTAAAATGTAGCAGTATAGTCTGAGTATTGCTGTTATTTCCATTGTTTTCAATCACTAGACATTGTAATGACTATGATAATTCTTGACAGAATTACATTTATCCCATACTTGTCTGTATGTTATATTAGGCTTGACTTGTACCTAGTGATACCCTCGGGTCATTCACCTGCCTGTAAAATCAGTCTCACCCACCTCAAAACACTAAAGACAGCTAACAGGTGCCCCTGCACATGCAGGTGTGATAACAGTAGAATAGGTGTAATGCAGATGCAGCAGTTGTAGCTGTGTTCCGTTATCTCTGATGAATAGAATAGGCATCAGTTCATTTTGATTGGTTAAATAAATGATCACAGCTTATTTGTGTACTGTACAGCACAAATTACATTGTTGCATAACATCATCTCCACTTGACAATATGTTCTTGTCTATTTACATGGTAATAGCAACTCATTATCACATCAGTACTCTGTAGTTTTAAACACTTGAACGAAGTGCGGACATTCTCATATAGGGCTTAATTTACACTACAACTTTCCCAGTACAATCTCACACCTTCTAATGCAACTACTTCAATACTGCAGTTGGAGAACATATACACTGTAAATGCTGTCCTACTGTAAATAAATGGAGGGCTTCCATTTTCCCGGTGATTGCAGCAGCCAGTACAGGCCCGACGGAGAGGTAAGTATATGTAATTGGGTGCAGGGTGTGCGGTGTGTGGGCCCCCCTGCACCGCACACCTTGCACCCATTATAAATATGCCCCTATTAACACTTTTATATACTTGAATCCAGTCACATATCTATCTCTGCCCCTAAGGGCATCGCACTAACACCAGGGGCGTTACACATATAAATGATATCTGCCATTGCACTGTGCTGTGAAAGTAAACCTGGGAATGCAAGTGAACAATTCTTGTGTGGTACTCACTTTTATTCCACCCACAGTAACAAATGATGGCTTTCACTGTAGCTGACAAGACATTGTGCATTGTTACCACCTCTGTGACATGGTTGACCAACATGCTCTATTATAACCATAATCTATCAATAAAACATCATCAGGTATTAACACTGATCCAGGCAAAATAAAATTAGTAAAGGAGTAAAGGGGCCCGGTTCATCTCAGTGTCTGCCCCCTGTTTCTCCCCTTCCCACTTTGTTCTACCCGTCTCCTCTGCCTGCTCCTCCAACCCCCCTCTGTCTCACTACACTGCACTGTCAGCTAGTAAGTATCCCTCTGATACAGGCAGGGCCGTAGAGAGCCCGGCCGGGCCCAAGTAAAATTGCGGGAGGCGTGGCCACGCCCCTTTGACAAAAAAGAAAATTAAAAAAATCACATTTACGCAGTGGGGAGGGGAGTGCTGTGGGGGGGGGCGCAATCAGTGTGATCGCTCCCCCCCACAGCCATAGGAGACTGATCCGGCTGATGCAGCATCCGCGAGCAGTCTCGCACTGCAGGCCAGCACAAGCTGTGTGCTGAGCTACTGTGAGGGAAGGGGGGTGACGCCGGACCCGGGCACCGCTGGGCCCCTCTAGCAAGCCCGGGCCCGAGTAAACTGCACCCGCTCCCCCCACCTCTTGGCGCCCATGGATACAGGGGCCTGATTAGGAGGTTGATTGCAGTGACTTTGTCAGATGCAAGGGGCCGATGTATTCAGCTGTGCATGCGTCCCGATGATTACTGCACAAAGACTCAGAAAAAAACACAGAAATTGCATGGATCTGCGTGTAATTTTGGTCTCAGGGGTTTTAGGGAGGTGGCTAGCCAGATGCTGGCCTGTCATGGTCAGCGACTTTACCCAAAGATGCAGTTGCACTGGCCCCAGCAGCAATGTGCAAACGGTTTAATTGCACCTACCATAGGGTAGGGGCAATCTCCGATGGTGCATCTGATGCTGCATCTTAATGCGCACAGTGGCGGATTAGTGCCACTGCCGGTGGGCATCTCAGTGGGAAGCCCATTAGCCGTAGCATTAGCATAAAGACTAAGTTGTGGCTGAGTAAACAGCCTCGGCTGCAATAACGTCCACCACATTATCAGGACCACAACTTGGTAAAAAAAAAACAAGGTTAATAGTACAAAGCATTAACACCAATAAAAATAAACTGGGTGGATGTTTGGGGGTTATCTGGTCAGCAAATGTTATACTCAGAGGGGGAGATGTACTAAGCTTTGGAAAGTAATAAACTACCAGCCACTCAGATCCTAACTGTCATGTTACAGGCTGTGTTTGAAAAATGACAGTAAGGGGTATATTTATGAAAGTGAGAGTTTTTAGAAGTGGAGATGATGCCATAGCAACCAATCAGATTCTAGCTATTATCTTCTAGAAGCAGTGGCGTAACTAGGGCAGGGCCGCCGAAGCTCATACTCTGGGCACCGTGAGACCGGCAGCGTGCGGGGGGCGGCCACGGTACAGACCTGGCCTAGTCAGTCAGTATAGTGCAGACCACAGTGAGTGCAGTCCACACTACACAGTTCCACATGCATCGCCGCCGGTGCTGGGTAGTACACTCGTAGTACCCGGCGGCGATGTGTGTGTTTCAGCAGCCAATGAGAGTCAGACTCTCATTAGCTGCTGCGCCCACTGCCAGAGCCAGGCTGGAGCTCACTCATGAGCTCCGCCTTCCGGCTCCTGCAGTGTATGATGGGAGAGACGTCATGATGTCTCTCCCATAGTACCGAGCAAGAACAAGTGGGAGGACGGAGGAGCAGACTATGGTGGGTGTGGCAGGAGCGGGGATTCAGGTAAGTTAGTGAGCGTTTTGTGTCTGTCTGTCTGCCTCTGCTACTGGCCGGGGGCACTACGGAAGGCACTGTGTAAGGGACACAGCATAGGGGAGATCACTACTGGGGTTACTGTATAAGGGGCACTGGGGGCCTACATAAGGGGGACCACTACTGGGGGCACAGCATGGGGGGATCACTACTGGGGGCACTGTATAAGGGGCACTACTGGGGGCCTTCATAAGGGATACCACTACTGGGGGCACATCATGGGGGGATCACTACTGGGGCACTGTATAAGGGGCACTACTGGGGGCCTTCATAAGGGGGACCACTACTGGGGGTACTTTATAAGGGGCACTACTGGGGGCCTGCATAAGAAGGACCACTACTGGGTGTACTGTATAAAGGGCACTACTGGGGGCCTGCATAAGGGGGACCACTACTGGGGGCGCTGCATGGGGGGACAGTATAAGGGCCGCTGCATATGTGGGCACAGTATATGGGTGCACTACTAGGGGCACTGTATAAAGGGCACTACTACATGGGGCACTGCTACTGGGGACATTGCTTAAGGGGCACTACTACAGTGGGCATTGCAAGAGAGGCACTACTACTCGGGGCATTAAGGTGTATATATAATGGAAAGGAATGTTATCAGAGTGACGAGAAAGGGGTGTGTGTCATATTGACGCGCCCCATTTTTCAGTGGCCACGCCCTTTGTGGCGCGTGACCATGCTGATTTTTTTCAGCGCGTGCCCAAAACCAGGCACACATGGGGGGGCTCCATTTTTTATTTTGCCTTGGGCTCCATATACCCTAGTTACGCCACTGTCTAGAAGGTGCTAGTTAAATGTTAAGTAGAATCTGATTGGTTGCTATGGGCAACATCTCCACTTCTAAAAACTCTCATTTTAGTAAATATACCCCTTAGGATCTGATTGATTGATGGTTTATCATTTTCCATTTTTATCACTTTCCAAAGCTTAGTAAATCTGCCCCATAGTGAGGATACATGTGCAGATGTAGGAGCTTAACTATGTAAGTAGCCATAAAATACCAAATTGTTGTTAATATATCAGAAAAAAATTATCTAATATAAATAAAACATATTACTTATATCATAGCAATTGATTATGACAAGCAATAAAGTGTTTGCAACAGCAATATGTGATGTATATGAATCTAGATAGTAACTCACTTGATATTGAATTACAGCACTGCTAAATACACATGCCTTGAAGTTACATAGTGCACCTGCACCCCTGCCGCTGGCCCAGTCCGCCTCTCAGTCAAATTCCATAACAAGGCTTCTAACAGTAATAAAACAAAAGTTTCTCTTCTTCATTAAATTTTATTTATAAAATCAATTATTTCCAGACTTACACATGTGCTGCCAGAGGTATTAGTGTGAATGAACCGTGCCTTTTAAATTAGAATGGTATATTTTTATGTAGAGAATCTGAAGAAGAACGTACCAGGGCCCTGATTCAGAGCCGGACGCTCTGACAGAGCGCTCGCTCTGAATCAGGGCCGTCCCTCTCTTTTTTTAAAGCGGCCTCCTGGCCGCTCACATAGCTGTGGGTGACCACCCACAGCTATAGCAAGCGGCCAAAAAGATGGTCTTGATCCATCGCGACCATCGGGCTTGCGACGAGACCCTTGTGGTAGGGTCTCGTTGCCGTAAGCCCTGGAGTGCTTTTGGCTCTGACAGAGCCAAAAGCACTCCCACTGACATCACTTGTGATGTCAGTGGGGCCGGCCCTAGACGGTAGATGTTCCCATGGGAACGCCTCCGTCTGGACAGCCACGCCCCCGGCCCGCCCACCAAAGGGGGCGTGCTGTCACTCAACATCGACAGCACGCTCCCTTTGTAGCGAGACCCGGAGAGACGGCTTGCCCGTCGCTATCCGGGTCTCGCGCATGCGCACGTCAGAGCCGCCTCCGTCGTGCGCTTGCGCACTCGGCCAACATCGACCCGCTTGCGAGCGCTCACGAGCGGGTCTGAATCAGGCCCCAGGTTCAATGGCTACATTAACAAGAATAACATGAACAAGAGTTGGAATGAAATAGAATTCATGGATGTCACCATCTTTTTGGAGCAGAAAAACTCTACACACTAAAACCTTCTCCAAATCAGTTGATTGCAACAGTTACATCCTTCTAGACAGAAATCACCACAGATATTGGATCAAATGAAAACATGGATAAATGGACAGAGTACAGCAGAAATGCTCAAGAAAAAGGATTTTGAGTCACAGTTATGAAGTGATGAAGACCATGGGCCTGATTCGGACCCGATCGCTGCCGCTGGCCGCACGCAGGGTTTGTGGGCGTTTTTATTTATTTTATTCTCCTGCCTCTCGCAAAGCTATAGGAGACCACCCACAGCTTGTGTGAGTGGCCAGGAGACCATCGCGATAATCGCGACCATCGGCCTTGCGATGAGACCCTACGGTAGGGTCTAGGATGCCACAAGGCCGAGTGGACTTCCTGCTCTAATAGAGCAAGAAGTCCACTACTGACATCAGTAGTGAAGTCTATAAGACCTTCCTACAAACGCCAGGCATTCCTAAGGAAACGCCTGCGTTTGTCCAGCCACCCTCCCTGCCCACCCACAAAACGGGGCGAGCTGTCACTCACCATCGACAGCCGCCCCGTCTTGTTGCAAGCCCCATAGCGGCTGAACTTCAGTCGCTCGGTGGGGTTCGCGCACACACACACCAGACGCGGCGCATGCGCAGTGCACAAACATTGGGCCGCTTGCGAGCGCACAGCGCTTGCGAGCAGCTCTGAATCAGGCCCCACGTTCCATAAAAGAAAAGGTTGGGTCTCCCATATCCAAAATGCCTGGGACCAGGGGTATTTTGAATATCAGAATATTCCGTATTTTTGAATATTTGCATTCCATAATGAAATATCGTGGGAATGGGAACTAAATTTAAACACAGAATGCATTTATATTTTATATACACCTTATACAGCCTGCAGGTAATTGTATATAATATTTTCAATAATTTTGTGGCTCAAACAAAGTTTGTGTACATACATGAAATTAATTTATGTTTCATATATACCTTATACATAGAGCCTGAAGTCAATTTTATATAATATTTTTTAATAATTCTGTGCCTTAAACAAAGTTTGTGTACATTGAACCATCAAAAATCAAAGGTTTCACTATCTCAGTCATGCTAAAAAAAATTCTGTATTTTGGAATATTCTGTATTTTGGAATATTTGGATATGGAAGACTCAACCTGTATGACAAACATGATAATGTATCTGCACAACAGACATCAGGGGAAGGGTGACCTTGTCATACACAAAAAATGGAAGAGAACAAAACACACTTCATGACGCAATTCAATGAACAACATAAGGAAGTGAATGAAAAAAAATTCCAGCACAGACATTGAACCTTTCTGATGAAGCATTTTGGAAGAATAACACCCAATGCAAAAACACAACTATTCTCCAGCGTCATTGCTCCTAAGGAAAACCAACACTCCAACACCTGGCTAAAAGAAGGCAAACCTGGATTCCACCATTTGCGAACATTCAAAGCATGTAGAACAACAGGAACCTTCAACGTTAAACCCACCTACTTTCCATTCCAATTCACCCAAAAATGTTAAATAAAAAACAAACATGTGATAGTAGGGGATTATCTACTTTCTAATCTGCCATGTAGACTACAATGTATAGACCACACCACTAGGAAAGTTAGTGAGAGTCAGGCAACACCTAAGGAGCATTAAAAAGGGGTTCACCACTCACATCATTTCAGAACATCATACCCCCTCTCTTTCATGGCAATTAAGAAAATGAACATTCCCTGGTGTGGAGGCATCTACATCAGTATGCCCTCACACTAAAAATCTTTAATATTAAAACCCTGATGCCAAGAGGTCAGTATATTGACTTGAAGAGAGAAGAAGGTGGATGGAAACCTGTTGGAGCAGAGTGCCCACTAAGCCTACAGCACCCCGCTGGAGAAATTGTTTGCCACCAGACCTTCCTGGAAGTGTCCAATCGGTTACATTTAGGAAGCTTTGCAGTTGTGGGCTCATCTAGTACTGAAATGAGGGGCAACTCTGGAAGAACAGGTACGCTATACTAACACCATATGGGTAGTACTTCACCAGATTTTCCACCGACTAAGGGCCACGACCAGTTCCTAGAGATGTTAAGAGGCACTGCTTCCTCCTTTAATAAAATGTCTCAAAGAAAGTGTGACTACATAAGAAATGTTTAAGAAAGCTATTACCCACTGTTCTAGTGGGTAATATCTAAAAAGACAGCTTAGAAGACACCAGCAAAGAACAGCTTAGAAGACACCATCAAAACAGCATAAAAATGTATCATCCCACAATTTGTGTTGCTAATTTCAAGACTTACAGGTTGAGTGCTTATGACATGATACTCTATAGGTTATTTAAATGAGGAGCCAGCATACATAATGACTCCAGCTTCTTACCCCTATACAGTATGATGACAGAAATCCCCTAACTTAGCTTCCATATGGTTTCTACCATCTCTGTATAATTCCTTTAAATTCACCACCTTGTCAGAACCACTTCAAAACCTCCAGACATATCCCCCCAGACATATCCATGAAGACACAATTGAAATATAGAGCTCAGAAGGCAAGAAGCAGAGGGCATGATCCTGCATAAACATTAAGCAGCACCCCCTCTCCTGATCAACTTCCAGGACTCTATCGGCACACAGCTCTCCCAACATTGAGATACAGTATACAACTAAGATGGAAGAGTCACCACATACTTTGACTATTTGTGCAACTATTGGCATTCAGTGCAACTCAGAATCAGGCCCTGGTATGTTCCATAGAAGTGAAATCCACGGAATTCTTTAACAAAAGTGTGTTGAACAGCAGAACAATGAAAGCTGTTGTAAAACCAGTTAACATACTCCGAGACTTGTTTCCATCACCTGACAGTGAAGGAGGGTTTGTACAGTAGGTGGAAACATGGTGTTTAAAAATTAATTAACTTTAGAAATTCTCAGTTTTGTGGGTTCAATCCACCATTGAGGTGCTGACTAATTACAAATTGAGTTAATTAATAGCGAGTGTGAAATATTATTTTGGGGTAATTTAACCCTTTTTTAGACAGGCCAGGTGGTTTTGCTTAAATTAACTCTTTCACAGCCACAAGTCATGAATGCTTGAATGAGTGCTTTTGTGACGGTATGCAGTCGGGAAGCCAGCGGACCTAATCCCGACAGCCGGCTTCCTAACTGCTTAATCCCGGCGAGGGTTAAATGACAGGCATCTAAATCTAGACGCCTGTCCTTTTACCGATGCCGGGAGACCTTCGATCGGGATGCCGGGTGCTGAGCGTGGATAGCGAGGGGGGGGTAGGGTTAGGTTTAGGGTTCCCGGGGGGTGAGGATTAGGCTAGGGGACGGGGGGGTTAGGGTTAGGGTTAGGCACCCCCCCAGAGGACTTAGGTTTAGTTGGCAGGGAAGGGGGAGGTTAGGTTTAGGCACTTAGCGGGGGGATTAGGGTTAGGCACTGGGGGGGAAGGTTAGGGTTAGGCACCCCTAAGGGAGAGTTAGGGTTAGGGGGTAGAATTAGGTTAGACAATACTTACCTTGGACGATCGGGATTCCCTCCTCTGCCGGGATGCCGCTGTCGGGATTCCAACCGCCGGGCATGGGTACGGCGGTAAATCATATCGATTCCGTTGTGACACCTCTTCTTCTCAATAGAAGTAAAGTGTAATGTTCGGTACACACAGGGTTTGATCGACAAACAATATATCGCAAGTGCAACGGCAGGTGAGTACACTCTATATGTCTGTGAATGTCTGTCCGTTGTGACACCTCTTCTTCTCAATAGAAGTAAAGTGTAATGCTGGGTACACGCTGGGTTTGATCAACAAACGATTTATCGCAAGTGCAACGGCAGGTGAGTACACTCTATATGTCTGTGAATGATGTCGTTCACAGATATATCAAGTCGGCCCCACAGCATATATCGTGCATCTTCAAGTGTCTACAGGCGACCCATTGACCACCCGTGTACTTGCTGCAGAGAACGCCAACACCTATATCTCAACAGGGTGGGCAAATTTAAATCCCCGCCCAGTTGTGAAGTCAGGCAGGGGCGTATCTATAATGGGTGCAGGGTGTGCGGAGAACATGGGCCCTGTACCGCACACCCTGCACCCATAGTATTACTTACCTCTCCGGAGTCCCATGTCGGCGCGGAGGACTGGCGCTGTAAAAATGACTGGAAAATGTCTGCCGCTGCCATTTTCCTGTCATTTGTGCATGTGCAGTTGCAGTACCGGGAAAATGGCTGCCATGGCCATTTTGCCGGTGACCTGCGCATACTCTATAGACTCTGGGCGCACTCTAGTACTCAGAGGGCCTGATTCAGAGCCGGACGTTCTGAAACAGCGTTCGCTCTGAATCAGGGGGTTTTTAGTTTTTTTTGGAGCTGTGACCACTCACAGCTATAGCGAGCGTCCAGGATTATGGGCGTGATGGTCAAGGCCATCGGGCTTGCGACGAGACCCTTGTGGTCTAATAGAGCCGGAAGCTCTCCCATTGACATCACTGGTGATGTCAGTGGGGCTGCCCACAAATGGCAGGCGTTCGCTTGGGAACACCTCAGTTTGTGAAGCCACCCCCCGGCCACGCCTACCAAACGGGGCGAGCTGTCAATCACCATCGACAACTCGCCCCCTTTGGTGCGAGACCCAGAGCGATGGAGCACCCGTCACTAGCCGGGTCTCGCGAATGCACATGATGGAGCCGGTTCCATCATGCGCATGCCCAGCGGACAAACATCGACCCGGTTGCGAGCGCTCAGCGCTTGCGAGCGGGTCTGAATCAGGCCCAGAGTCTATAACTCCGGTGCTGGCGTGCACAGCTCAGTGTGCTGCTGGGCACCGGACAGAGAGAAGGGGGCCCGTGTCGGAGACTGCACAGGGGCCCCCTCCTCTCTAGAAATGCCCCTGAAGTCAGGCCAGACATATTAAGCGGCAGAATTGGAAAGTATAGCTTACAAATCAGCCGCTCAGATTGCGGATTGGTCAGATGACGGATCCGTTGTTGTACTGTATTCCCAGCATAAGAAATTCATATTCTTACAGTACTAGCCGTAATAGTACTAGACCTACAGTACTAGCAGAATCTTTGCTGGGTACAGAATGAATTAGTGTGTAGAGATATTGGATTGTTTGCCCATAATAAACAAGGTTGTAACTAAAAGCAAGTATGCTTATAAAATTTCACACAAGCATGTTCATAATTGAAAATGTGACAGCATTCAAAGCTCAGATGTGACATCTATTTATATGTTTGTTATAATTTTATGTGTTAAATGACTACAGTAAGAGTGTTAACAGCTTCAGTAAAAAGCTTAGCAAATTAATATACAGATTTTTTTTTTTTTTTTTTTTATGGTTTTGGTGACAATTATTTTCCTAAACTAGTTTAGTAGCTTAATCTATGCTGTTCTAGTCTTCTATGTATATGTATATATATATATATATATATATATATTGATATATATGTGTTAATCCAATAATAATATGGGCTGCCTACGAATGCAAGAGCAGTTAATACACTTATAACATGTATATGTCTCTTTACAGATATACAGATATGCAATGCACAGACATACAGTTTCGAGATTTTAAATTCATTGATGCAGATAGTGCTCAGCTGCTCTTTCGAAAAGTGTTATTAAGCAAGGCTTAGTCTCAGAAGTTCGCTCAGTTCAGGGTCATTTGAAAAGGGATACACATCTCCCAAACTGCCTTCCAAGTCATTTTACTAACCATACAGGAGGGAGTTTGTGTCAGTGGTACTCTGTCTACTATGATTTATTGTTAGACTTGGAGTAAAAGTCTTCAAAATCCCTAAAGCATTGCTAATCACTTGTCTCTTAAGGACCACTAAACAATGCAAACTATATTTTAAGGTTGCATCGTACAATACTGGATATGACATAGCAATACAACTCACCTGTACAGTATACTCTGTACTCTATTGCATGGGGCTATCTACAACGCAGGAAGGTATTGGTAACAAATTAAACTCCCCATGCTGAAGGAAGACAGCTTTTCTTCAAACAATATTAGAAACTGAAATACAACCATCACTGATGAAAATGTTACACCTATGCAATAATAGAGTGAAAATAGTATTTTTCCAGGATACATTTCCTTAATTTATATAAGGTGCCTACAGATTCTTTGTGATCTAATAGGTGGCATGGAAGCTACCCCTGAGGAAGTTTATCTATAGATTAAACAAGTAGGGCTTGTCACTTCCTATTAATTGTCATTGGACAAATTACCACTTTGGACTTTACAGTAGTACTGAATTTACCTTAGACATTTACTGGATTATCACAATTGCCAGAGCTGTAACTAGACTTTTTGGTGGCCTGTGCCAGAAAGAGCATTGGCACCCCCCTCATTTTTCAAAGGGACATGATGCACCCAAAAGAGGGGAATGGCTTCATGGGGAAGGACCAGGGAAGAGCTAAGGGAGGCCAGGAGATGGTGGGGAAGAAATAAGAGGAAGCTACAAGTGAGAATGATACTAAACAGAAATTTGACAGGCCCAAACAGCGCCCCCTGACCTGTGGTGATCTTTGCCGTGGCACTGGTTGCACTACCCTACTTACGCCCCTGACAATTGCAATGTAACGCCATGTGCTACATACAGCTACACACAACAGAGAGACCTGTCATACACCAAGAAAAGTAAATTTGACTATTTCTTGTATGTCATTAATTGTGTTTTGTTATTTTCCCAATTTTTAACCCTTTATTCACTTTTACACACACAGAAGCACTGCACAGATCAAACTGATCTGTGCAGACTTCTGCAAACACACTGTGAGGTGTTCAAAATTGACTGGAAATTAATGTTATTGAGGTTGATCATACTGTAGGAACAAAAACAGGACCCAAATTATGTGATTTTAGTAGTTTTTATCATTTTTAAAAAAAAACACAGATTCAAAACCAAAACGTGTAAGGGCGGTTTTGTCAAATACAAAACCAAAACACAAAATTAAAACAGATTCAAACCAAAATCAAAACACAGGGGTCGGCACACATCTCCAAAACGTAACATACTTAGGGATAAATTTGTTAAGAATCATGTTCCCATGCGAATTTCCCCTTATTTTACAACTCGGAGATTTACTAAAGGCAAACACGCATGCAAAAACATGATCCCACATAGAAATAGACATCAAAATACTTAAATAGAAGTCAACAGACCATCAAAGCAATCCATAAGTACTTTCCATCAGAGGAATACAACTCATAGAATAGGGAGCAGAATAAGAAGATAGACTGTGAGCTCCATTTTCTGCCAAAGCACTGCACAGATCAGCCAGATCTGTGCAGTGCTTTGAGTGTGATTGAAAATGTTAGCAAATAGAAAAAAAAACAGTGTGGGGTCCCCCTCCCAAAAGCATAACCAGCCCTGGACCTGAACCCGGTCAGCTACTGGAAATTTTTTGGGGAAACAGCATAAGGGTTCCCACGTATTTCCAGTAACAAGTCTTCGGTCATAGGTGTAGAGACAATAGAAATATGTACCATACTGCATTGCCCATACTCGTGTGCGCCCATTCCTGCAAACAGACCTTCATTCAAATCTTTTTAGTGAACCTTCACCAAAGAACACCTAAAAGTCCACCTTTCACCTAGAGAAGTGAATATCTAACGACTGAGTTATGACTGATGCTGCGTCTTTGTACACTGCGGCTTGGATTTGTGAAGCCGCCGGTGGGCGTCTCAAAACAAATCCTAGCAGCTGCATATATTTGCATATATTTGCATAGCGAGTGTGTACAAATTCGCAGCTGCAGTGGCATTAGTGTACATCTCTGAATCAGGCCCTGAGTACACTGCTTATGTAATATCTCTTATTCTTTCCATATCACACATTTGATAACACGTTTATCGGAAGTGACATTTTTGGACATTATACGCCTATGACTTTTTTTATGCAATTAATGATGACATGTTTGTTTGATTCTGAGGTACTTCTGCACAGTATTTCATGAAGTATTCAAACCTAGAGTGTCATCGTCAGGGTTATTTTTCTGGAAAAAAAGGTTCAGGAACTGGGGGTGGAGCTATAGAAAAACAATTATACATACTTTTCTATATAGTATATATACATATATAAATATATAGTATTTAGAAAAGAAGACAGTGAAAAGGGCCTTTAAAATAAAACTTATCTTATGGAAAATACATTTTGGTCCAGGACATTACGTCATAGTTAATGAGTGATTCCTGCTTGTTCCTGCTGAAAAACAGCACTGGTCATGGTTTACTGACATGGAGCAGTTGGCAAATTCTTACCGGTAAAGCTCCTCCATGTTGGTGATATGCTGGTAGCGTCAGCTCCCAGGCTTTGTTTAGTGCCCACCAGGTATATGTGAAATGAGCATGTCCAGAGACAGTCGTCATCCATGCCCATTGCACAGCAGCCCGTGGCTGGCAGCGGTGGGCTGCCAGCAACATAGTGGAGGACACAGCTGAGGAGGATGTTGATGGATCTCATCAGAGAGGTGAGTAATGTTAAATACCAGCTGCATATTCACTAGTATCACTGTGATACTAACCAAAATTTGCTGCTGGTAGTAAGCATTGTTCTTAAATGGAGCCTATAGTCATCAGAGGCGTCTCCAGAGGTGGGTCTGCAGCGCAGTCCAAAATACAAATAGGGGAGCCACACCGACTACCAGGGAGTCCTGGCCAGTGATGTTTGGCAGCGTTTGCGGTGTGACTCCCCTATTTCAATTTTGGACTGCGCTGCAGCCCCACCTCTGGAGCCGCCAGTGGTCATAGGAGAAGACGTCGCCCATTTATTCCAAAACAGGTTGCACTTGAAGACTGCATAAGTCACCTCTGGTGCCCTGTGAACGTACTTTATTTTTACATATATATTAGCATACTGCAAATCATTATTCAGTGACAATTGCCATTTGATTTTGGCAAAAGATGAAATGCAAATATTGCAGTGTTTTCATTTTGTGAGCGATATTGCAAATTATCTATGTTTTCCTTATGTGCTCAACAGTCACTCACCACAGGCAGTGAATTTATTATGGATAAGCAATTCCTTGAACACTGATATATTGCTACTGGGGTTTTCCTCTCTGGTGCATTCTAAACACTGTCATCACTCTGCTTGCCTGGAGGCAGGATAATGTCAGTGATGCTAAATATTCCCAGGCCATGTAACCTAATTTTTCTCCTGCAGTGGAGAATGCACCGGGTTATACAGTATTCTTATCATCTACATTTGTTGATCTAGTATACAGAACTGTACAGCGCTTCTAAAGATGTTTGCAGTGCACCTAGGCTCAATCCATATGCCTTATCTATAGTCCTATTGAATTTGTTGCACGTTACTGTACAAAGTAATTAGGAATAATGAGAAAGACAATTGAGAATACTATGACAGCAGATGCAGATTGTCTATAAAGGGTATCAGAGGACTGTCCTATATGATAACGAGGTATAACTCAATTTTATCACAGCTTGCTTAAGCAGACAAGGGCAGCAGCATACTGTAACTGCTATATATGCACAAGATGAACTGTAATACTGACTTTCTCTCTCAAAGGACATAGGAAATGTGTCTCTTTTTTTAAAGACCAGCTTCGCTGCTCTTCCATAACCTGTAAAATGATATCCTGTACTGTGAAACGACTTCTGTGGTGACCTTTGTCTTATCATACAGGAGTTATTATTACTACTGTATGTATGGAACACTGTGTGATCTTTACACCTATACTGTATGCTAGATGTAAATGTTACAATGATGGATATCAAACAAAAAAAATACAGATCTGCAGATTATTTTTAGGTGCACAAGTGCACCAACGTCACCACCTACTATGTTTTAAACTTCAATCTTACTCTTCATGAAATAACCCTATTAAAATGTAAAATTAATCTGTTCCTACAATGGCAGGTTTGTGGCTAAGCCTAAAACTGAACACATTGAGAATAGTACAAATGTCACATAAAGCATGCTGCCTAATTTTGGGACCTTCCCTCTGGAGGGAGACAGCAACGGGCAGTGGGGCCATGATTATATAATTTACATGAATTGCATTATCAAATGAAGTGGTCGCCATCCAGGAGAGTGCCCTGTTCTCCCGAGAGTCTGGAAGAACTCCCCAAAGTTTGGGAGTCTCCCTGGCATTCAGTGAGAATAGACAATTATGCTTCAAAGGCCAGCCTAGAATCACTCAGGACCAACCCCCTCATTCAGGTAAACTTTCACCAGTTTTCACTTAAAACTGGTCAGGTGACCTGCATTTATGTCTCAAAGTAATCATAGGAGTCAGGAGGATATAAAGTCTATTAAATGTGTCACATTTGTGTTTAACTATTTTAACCACTTAACTAACAAAGGGGCCTATTCATCAAAACTAAAAAAAATCGATGGAGATAATTAGGTTTAGAACTCGCATGGAGTTCTACCTAATTACCAGAGGAATTCATCATTCCTCCTCTCCATAACTATTTCGAAAAGCTGTCATTTTTGCGATGACAGCTTTTCAGGAAATAGATACTTTTCCCTGCCTACACTACCTTACCGCAGCTGTAATCAGTGCTGCGCATGTGCCGTTACATTCACAAAATTGGTGCATGCGCAGCACTGCCTACAGCTGCGGTAATTCTGTGTCTGTATTTTTCTAAAAAATAAATTGTCAGGTTTTTTTATGAGTGAATTAGGTAAGAACATCTATTTAAACTTATCCTAAATGATTTCATAAAAAAAAAATTAGCTTTTTTTAATATTGATGAGATGAGACCTGATCCTACAGCATACTTGCCTACTCTCCCGGGATTGGTCGGGAGGCTCCCAAAAATTCGGGTGGTGCTCCCAGCCACTTTGAAAAGTAAGCTAGCACCGCCCGCATACCCTGGACAAACTGCACCCCTACACACGCACACACACCCGTAGCCGAGTGATCGTCATTTGTGGACCCATCCTCTGCTTCACAATGCTGGTAATTTCGGCATTGTGTAGTGGGGACAGGGCCACAATGACGCAATTGTGTGGTCACGCCCACGCTCCTCCCCCAATGCCGCGTCATGTCCCAGCCGCACACCCTTTATGCCGCACCCCGGAGGGGCAGCCAGTATGTTGGCAAGTATGTACTACAGGTGCTGGAAAATTCAAGGTCTGCCCCCCAAGGCAGTGACCAGGCCTGTGTAGCTCTTTTTTATATAGTTGTGCACGGACCCCCGTGTTTTGGTGTTGGTTCTAATTCATCACCGTGTTTTGGATCGGTTTCGGTTCAGTTTTGGATTTCTTAAAGATCAATGAAAATCAATAAAAATTGATTTTCATCAATTCTCTGATGCAAGTTTTCCCCTGGACTCCCCAGGGCCTGGAGAGGAGAGAAAGGGCACTCTAATATTGGGCAAGTAAAGTAAGCACCTGTTCCTATAGTTTTAACACTTGCAGACTAGGGCCCTGATTCAGAGCCGGACGCTCTGACCAGAGCGCTCGCTCTGAATCAGGGCCCACCTCCATAAATATGGAGCGTCCTCCTGGACGCTCGTATAGCTGTGGGTCACCACCCACAGCATATACGAGCATGCAGGATGATGGTCGCGATGGTCTTGACCATCGCGACCATCGCCACTGCGAGCAGAAGCCTGCGGTTGAGTTTCTCAACCGCAAGGCCAGGAGTGATTTTTGCTCTATCAGAGCCAAAATCACTCCCACTGACATCACTAGTGATGTCAGTGGGGCCGGCTTCAGACGGTAGGCGTTCCCTTGGGAACGCCTCCGTCTGGCAGGCACGCCCCCGGCACGCCCACCAAAGGGGGCGTGCTGTCAATCAACATCGACAGCACGCCCCCTTTGATCAGACACTACGAGCGAAGGAAAGTTCTTCGCTCGTCGCGTCTCGCACATGCGCACGACAGAACTCCCTCCGTCGTGCGCATGCGCAGTGCAGACCATCGACCCACTTGCGAGCGGACAGCCGCTCGCGAGTGGGTCTGAATCAGGGCCAAGGACCAAATAAATAACCCGCGTGAGAAAGACAAATTATTTGCTGTTGGCAAGTGCAAATGGTAGATAATGATAATGGTCCCCAGGCCTAGGGAATCACTTGTGATTGGCTAAATGCATATGCAATGCTGATACTAATTGGTGCTTTCTTTGCTGCTCGTGTATACATTATGCTTACATTTAGCAAACTGTTTTGTTGTTGTTTTCTCATACACATGACAGGCAGTTGTTTCTGATATATTAGAGAAGTATCTGCAGTTTTATTGCTAGTGACAGCATATTTTGCAAACAAAACAAATAGGTGTAAACATGATCATAAGCGTATATGCTGGTGCCACCAGTGCCAACCTGCACAAATCTTCCAATAGTTGCAGTTTTTCATATACATAAAATTGAAGCTTTTTAGTAAAAAAAATTTACATCAGTATTTTGGGAAGTGGTTGCACCCAAATCTGTATCAGCTCCAAAGTCTTAAACTAAACATTTTAATTTTATTTTAACCATATACAGTAAGTTTATTCCTTCACTTTAATGACAGATTACACATCATTTACATGCATATTTTTTCATTTCCTTTAGCATTCAGCAGCACAATCTGTGATCCCTCCTCCCCCTGTGTTCAGAAATGGGACAGCAGGCGAAGAGTAAATCTGTGAATCCGCTGATGAACCAAGAGAGACAGTTATGATATCAAATGCAGCCAACCGGTACCCTCTCTCTGGGAGATGAAGAATGTCTCCACGGCAACGCAACTAGCAGCTGATGACCTGATCTATGGAAACATGAGACTGTCTTACAGGCAGACATGCTCTATCTGATAAAGCTCATTGCTTACACTGCTGGACTCCAGCTTTTCATTTTAATATTCATATCATTTGATTTTATTTGCAGAAATCTTACCTGCTGAAAGTTTAGTTGGAGCTAACAAGAATAAGCTAGATATAGATAACAACATACAATAAATATACAGTATATTTGTGTATTTTGAAACATATTAGTTTTTTTTTATATTTATGGGGAAAATATAAATATAAATCATGTACACAAACTACTCCAGTTTAGTTTTTTGTTTTGTTTTGCTATGCTGATGCTATCCTGTAGTATTAGCAGTGCCATCCTGGAACCTGGAGTCAAGTGCAAAACATGTATCCCAATTCCTACACAGGCACTACAGTATATGTCAGCTTTTTGATAAATATGAAGGACCATTTATACAGTATCAGCAATCTAGAATATTACATACATCAGCTAGATACAAATTCCAACAAGGAACCAGCATCGTGGTCATTTACACATTTTGTGGATATTTACTAAACAGAGTAAGTCTGCTAACAGAAAATGAGGTACAGAAGTTAGAAAGAAGTATGCATTTATATGGGAGTTTATTCACAGTAGTTTGCTGCATAGAAGAAATGAAGCTTAGAATAACAAATATAGAAAATAGATTTATTGACCCACTACAGAAATAATTCACCAAAATGATGGGCAGGTGATTTCCTCATGTCTAGTAAGGAACAGGAGTTTGTACTAATGGAAGTGATTGGAAGTCATGGGAGAGTCTTAATATGTTGATGTTTAAAGATATGGGGCTAAATGTAATAGCCTCCGAACTTCCAATGCTGCCTGGATTTATTCGAGTCTCCCATATTTTTAAAGTGACAATCCTTTTATAGGCTAAACTAGCTTTGTTTAGCCTTAAAAATAATTGTCTCTAAAAAATACTGGGAGCCTCGCATAAATCCCTGCAGCGTCGGAAGTTCGGAGGCTATGACATTTAGCCCATGGACTCAAAAACTGAAAATAATGATTTTTCTATATAGGGCCTGATTCAGAGTTGTACGCAAACCCGATGGTTTGTGTACAACTCCGTTGGTTGCCGATCGGTGCATGTGCAGGATCTGTACTGCACATGTGCCAATCGGTGTCTGCCACGAAGGTTGCAGTGCCCCCTAAAGCTGCAGCGCCATTTGGGGGCAGGAAAATGCTGTGATGGGGAGCATTTTCGAAATCGGTGGCATGTTTCCTTGGTTTTTGGGGCGATTTGAGGCCAGTGTCTGCATCTTCCAACACAGCATCATTGGCCCAGGCTGCGTGAATTTAAAATCCATTCTAAGTAATTGGGGTTAACCAGATGGCCATTGTTCATGTATTAGCATCATTTTGCATCGTCACTGCATACAATGACACAGCAGCGATGTGATTAGCATATAACTCTCAATCCAGGCCCATTGTACTGCAGTCTAACAATGTAAAATATAAAGCTCCAACAAAATTTCAAACATGCCTATAATGTGTTCAGCATTTCAGTATTAATTTACATAATATCTAGGTAAATACATTTGTTGGTAATGCCATCCTTTCTTGGTGTCACAAATGCAGGGCTACATTAATGCTTGTGGAGGCCCCAGGACAACTACTTGTGAGGGCCCCATACAAGCCACATGGACTCTACCCCACCCCCCTCTTCCCCCAAGCCACACAGAGCCTACTGCTCCATTCCCGACGCTGATTACTCACCTGACCTCCCGGCAGAGCTGCTTCCTAGTCCCTTTGTCAGCGTTGGGGATGTGATGTGTCCAGGGCCGGTGCTACGATTAGGCAGCTTTAGGCAGCCACCTAAGGGCGCCAGCCACTGGAGGGCGCCGCTGAGTCCACACAAAAAATGAAAGGCATAATGCATGGCTGAGTGGCATATAATGAATTTGTGGCAAACCTGTGTGGAATTTTATGAATTTTGTGGCAGTGTTATAAGGTACATTATGATTTTGACACTCTGGTGTGTGGCAAATTTTATATAGTATATTATTAATTTGGGACATTGCTGTGTGGCATATTATAAACTGGGGAGACTGACGCATGGCATATTATGAATTGGAGGGAGCAGGGGTGGTTGGTAAAATGTTGCCAAGGGCGCCCGGAAACCATGCACCGGCCCTGGATGTGTCACATGATTGCAATGAGGGGACTCTGGGGCCACTCTGTGCTGTATGCAGCAGCATTGACAGAGATGTGGAAGCTCTGTCAGGAACAGGTGCCACTGGACATCTATTCTTGGCAGTGTCACCCAGTAATGGGCCCCTCTGTGTGTGGGGGGTGACTAACATTGTTGATCCCCCCCCCCCCTTAATCCGACCCTGTTCAAATGTGGAATTCCTCATTTTTTATATTTGTGATTTTCTATGATACTTTGTTGTTATAGGGATAAAAATATTTGTATTTATAAATGTGTGTGTCTTAAACCAAGTAATATGATGGCTAAAATAGTTAAGGAGAGTGTCTACATAACAATCTGGCTCATAAGGAATATATGCCTATAAATATACAAGGAAAACATAGACATCCTCTCTCTTCAGTCTCTTACCTTGCTTTAATACTGTACCATAATTATAGCAATAGTGCCAGAAAATCTCATGCAAGTCCAGTTTTGTTGTGTAACAGGCCATTACATAGAGGAGTGAATTCCCAGAGATACCATCGTCTAGTTATTACAATTATATCTTATACCTTTAAAGTGCTGACATATTTTTCAGCATGAAATAATGATAGCATCATGAGTCATAACACAAATTACACTCAGAAACATAATACAGAAGATAATGATGGCCTCGCCCCAAATGAGCTTACACTTTTAGGGGTCTATTTACTAAGCTGTGTTAGGAGATAAAGTGAGCGGTGATAAGGAACCAGCCAATCAGCTCCTAATTGCCATTTTTCAAAAACAGCCTGTGAAATGGCAGTTAGAAGCTGATTGGCTGGTACCTTATCACCGCTCACTTTATCTCCTAACACAGCTTAGTAAATAGACCCCTAAGAGTTGTGGGAAACAGTTGGTTACAGTTAACTTTTGCTTCGGCATTTCAATCTGTATTGTAAATTTGCATGTTGTGGAATTTATAGTCTATGAATGGATCTTTGGATGAATGTACTGCATTCATACTGCCAGGGCCATAACTAACTGTTGGCCAGGACGGCATTTGGCAGGGGTGCAGGATGAGGATGGGGGGCCCGCCTGGCTCAGCCACCACAAATTGTAATCCCTGGTGGGGATGCGGGTGCCTGATGATGGGGAAACCTCCTTGCAAATTATCCCAGCTTTGCCTTTTTAAAACTCCATGACGTTGTGGCTAAGAAGTTCAGGTTAACGTCATGAAGTCACGATGCAGCTGAGCGGGGCTCCCAGGCCCCTAGATATGCTACTGCTGTATGGTTGAGCTTATACTGATGATGATTAGAGCCAAGGTAAGCCAGAAAACATGCAAAATTTTGCAATGAAATATGGAACGAGGTAAATACTTTGTGGAACAATTTTGAATATATTGCAATCCCTAGTCATTATGATCTAACTTACTTATTGAATGTGCATATGGGAAAAACTATTATATCACATAAGGTATATTGATTTCAATATATGCTGGTACAGTTTTTGTGTCTTCTTGGGACAGTCTCCATGCTGATCTGAGACAGAGAACAAAACTTTCAAAATCAGTAACTTGAACTATATCTATATCCTCTAATGTAAATACAGATGAAGCACGGGTAAACATATGGCAAAACTTGGCTCATGACATTTGGGGAACATGTTCAATGATGCTGATTTTGTTCTGTGTGTGAAACATAGACATAAATGTGAATTATGCTACATAGAAAGGAATTGGAAGAGGAAAGAAACTATGAAACATATGCAGTTACAGGGCCGTAACTAGGGTGGTGTGACCTGTGCCATGGCACAGGGCACCGCAGGGCAGGGGGCGCTGTTTGGGCCTGTCAATTTTCCTGTTTATTATCATTCTCACTTGTAGCTTCCTCTTCTTTTTCCCCAGCATCTCCTGGCCTCCCCTATCTCTTCCCTGGCCCTTCCCCATAAAGCCTTTTTCAGGTGCACTATCTTATGTCCCTATTTAAAAAGTGTGTGTGGGTACCAATGCTCTCTCTGGCATAGGGCACCGAAAAGGGTCCAGTTACGGCTCTGTGCAGTTATATCCTGATAACTGCAAATAGGCAAATATGATACAAGGAAACTTTATTTAACTTTCTTATCAAAAAAGTTTTCATTCAAGTACATTCCACTAACAACAACACATAAAACCATCCAACTTCTCACTTCAGTAACTAACTCAATTAACAGTTACACAGAAACTGTTCTTTTCCAGACATATCTATAGCCAGAGATATGCATTACAATAAACACATGATTGACACCATGTTGTTAAATCTAATGTTAATTCAATCAAATCAATAGTTGATTTTCCCCGCTATAAAAAATACAGATGGGATTTACAATAATTGTATAAGCTTTACTGTAACAATATTACACCTCATACAAATAACATATTTTTGCTTTACATTTTAATTGCTTTAGTTGACATATAGCAGATGCACTTATATACTGTATATTATGTTGCATTTTATGTGCATATGCTTTATACATATCTGGGAACTTCTATCTCCATTGGCCACCCAGAGGCATGGAATATCATCAACGTTATATCCATAGGCCCAACCAGGTACAGGTTGAGTCTCCCATATCCAAATATTCCAAAATACGGAATTATTTTGGCATGACTGAGATAATGAAACCTTTGATTTTTGATGGTTCAATGTACACAAACCTTGCCTAAGGCACAACTTATTAAAAATATTGTATAAAATTACCTTTAGGCTGTGTGTATAAGGTGTATATGAAACATACATGAATTTCATTTCTGTACACAAACTTTGTTTGAGCCACAAAATTATTGAATATATTGTATACAATGACCAGTATAAGGTCATTGTATACAATAGTATAAGGTCATTGTATATTTATAGCACATAAATGCATTCTGTGTGTAGATTTGGGTCCATTCCCAAGATATCTCATTATGGTATGCACATATTCCAAAATACGGAATATTCCGAAATCCAAAATACCCCTGGTCCCAAGCAGTTTGGATATGGGAGACTCAACCTGTACTATAATTGAAGAGCACTTTTGGTCTGTACACAATAGAGGCATTCATTTTGCGAGTTAAACCAGAATTAATGACCTTGCAGTCTATAAACAGTGGTGCCGAGAGGAGAACGGTGGTATTAATTATCCAGACCCAGGATTGTTTGGGGGTCAGGGAAGCCATGGATGCAGAGCAAGGTTCCCTCCCCCCTTCCTTTGGCACATACTGCCAATTTGCTATGATGCACGTATTATTCTCATTGGTTATAAATGTGGAAGTGGTTACACCCCTGTATTTGGCTACGCCCCCTCTTTGGTACCAGTGCTCATGGAGTATGTCAGCAGCCCTGCCTATAAAACTACTATAAATCAGTGCCTCATGCATTTTGGTCACGACCAATGAAGCCCCTCTGTGATGTCACTGGATCCATCCTTGTCATTTAATTGACTGCATTCTTGAATGTTTAGCCTACAATATGAACTGTGGTGATAGCAGCCAATACAGTATACGCTTCAGGGAGATCTTTTACCAAATATATTTTCTATAGTAATAATTGTGTTGCAAATAATGCACATATTTACAGTATACCTCGAGGGGTAATACTCTACACCAGTATAAAGGTTTAAAGGTGCTGCAAATTCAGAACTGCCTTATTGTTAACGTTAAATTGTAATTTGTGACTATAGCAGAGAAATATCATGGGCATACCTGTAGAGTAAATGTACTTAACACTGCAGCTTCATCTTTTTATATAAACTGCAGGAGTGTTCTATCTTAACAAACATGTCATTAGGCTCTGACAAGTATAGATTAATTCCCTTTCACTAAGTCACGGGGCATATCCAGCGGAGTGACAATAAGGTTTAGATCAATCCCTCATGCACACAGCACCTTTCTGCACATGAATTAAAGTCTTTATGACTGATGAGTTCTCATTAACGCTTCCTTTAATACAGCGTGACAAGCAGATCCGGCTCATTTGATTGGCAGAAAATGTTCTATTCTTAATAGGAACATCGGAAAACAAGTAGTATGCAGGTATTAAAGTGTTTAATTGAAAAAAGCTTGGCTGTCACCTACAAATGACTGTGATTTTGATTTGTGCTTGTTCTCCTCAGCTGAGTACATGCAGCCTATACAACCTGATAAATTATTCAGTTTATTTAAAATTCTACTAAAGATAACAATTATTCTGGGAGATTATGAGGTTTATTTATTAAACTTGGATGGAGATAAGGTGAACAGAGATAAAGTCCCAACCAATCAGCACCTAACTGTCATTTTTCAAATATAGCCTGTGACATGGGAGTTATTAGTTGATTGTTTGGGACTTTATGGGCCGTATTCAATTAGGCTGCGAAAACAGATGACGATGACGTATTCAATTTTCCCGACTTTACGCCAGAACGAAAAGTCTATGCATTGGGACCTGTGAAAAAGTATCACCATTGAATAGGTGGCGAGAACAAGTGCAGAATTGGGGTTTTGGGGTGCACACTTCCAAAAACCACCCTGCACCCCTTGCACAGTTACTTTCATTTTGGAGGTGAAAAAACAATTGGGGGGCAAACTTCTAATCTAGCAAAATAGACTCGGGGGGGGGGGGTCACCAAGTATGCGGCAGGTGTTTTTTTGATTGCCGGTGGTTGCGGCAGGTGGATTTTTCACAACTGTTAAAACTTCACATTAGCCAAATATGCTAGTACCTGTTTTCATGTACCCCAAATTTGATGGGACATTTTATTTTCCCCAAAAAAGTTGCTAAATGCTATTCTTCACCACTTTCCCAAAGACAATATACAGCACCTATTGAGACCGTTTAAAGACCCCACATACCTTTAGCAGGGCTATTCGGGGGTACCCATAGTGAACCCCCATGTCAGAGCATCTTTTGGGGGGTGTCAGGCTGATTTCCCCTAAAATGACAGGACTTTTTGACAATTTAATTTTCGGCGGGTCCCGTTTTCGCCGAAATTAAATTGAATACGGGGAATCGCGGGGACGAGCGAGATAAGTTTTTACTTCCAAAACCTCTGATGACGGCGAAAAGTCCGGCAACTGACTTTGCACCTTAAATTGAATATGGCCCATTATCTGTTCGCTTTATCTCCATCCAATGCTTAGTAAATAGACCCCTATAAATCATTTTAATTTTTTTTTAATTAACATCCCATCCATATGGAAAAAAATCAACTGGCTCTGAATATTATAAGTGTGATAATGTGTATGGCCAGTCATTGAAGCTAAAGATTTCAGATGATGCTTTGGATATAAACTGTGTGTTTGTTATGAACTATTACAATTGCTGTATCGTGAAAAGTAATACAGTAGAGTTTCCCCCAAAATGTACAACCACCAGACATGGAGCAATGACATATCTGCACAGTCTCACATGCTAAACGTGATCTCAAGCAATTCTGATTATGATACAGATGTGCCAACAGCAAATAAGCTTTCATGATTGTATGCTTTCTTTGAGTAGAAGCAAATAAAGTAATCATTATTGCAACAGTTAACTCACTTGACTCGCTAGCTTGCACAAATTAACAACGACAATAATAATAATAATATTAATAAATTTTTAACATACTGTGACATGTGTAGCCATTACCTCTCTGGAGCCCCGAATCGGGGCAGCAGCTCGAATCATCTGGAAAATGGCGGGGCAACAATAGAAAAGTCACCGGGACCATGGAGAAGGTGCCATGTTCCCGGAGACCTTCGCATGTGTACAATGCAATGTCTACTGCATCAGAGAGAGGAGGGGCCCACACAGAGTCTTGGAGGCATCCTCCTCTCTTTAACTGCCCCTGTGAGTAGCGCCATATATCACAGTACATGCAAGGTCTATTTTATATCTATTATACAAAATTGGAGGTATAGACTAATTCAGAACACTATAGTTGCTATTTTGAGTATACCAATTTTTATATTCTGGTATACCACTTTCACAACAAAATCCTGGGTCTTGCCCGGGTTAGTAAACATGGTTTTAACCCATGTTTTATCTGTTCATACACACACGTTGAACCCAGGTTATTCCCGGGTTGTCCCCTGTCACATTGTACCCGTGTCTGCCCTGCAAAACTAATATGTAGAGTCATTAAAAATGGATGTTACAGGCTCCCAAAGATGAGTGATAAAAAGTGGGTGATTTCCATCCACCAATGAGCTGCTTGTAAACATAACCCTGGTAGAATTACCTGGGACCAGTGGCGGCTCCAAGGGTGGGGCTGCAGCGCAGTCCAAAATTCAAATAGGGGACCCACACCAACTGCCAGTGAGTCCCGGCCAGTAATGTGTGGCAGAGTTTGAGGTGGTAGTTGGTATGGCTCCCCTAATTGAATTTTGGACAGTGCTGAAGCCCCACCTCTGGAGCCGCCACTGCCTGGGACACCCCTTTTACATCGCAGTATATCCATATGGGTCCCAGGGACATCCCTGGTAAAGACCAAGGTCATGTACCCTGCACACATAACCCTGGTTGACTCTTTCACACCGGTACATGATCTGGGTTTACCCAGCAATTTCCATCATGGTCCAGTTCTATCCAACAACCAACAAAGTACAGACATTGATAATACTCTAGACTTAACAAACTTTATTGCCATGAGTGTCGTTTTTCACAATTTTTAGGGATCTTAGAATGTGCAGAACTCTTTACTTCAACCAACTATAGCCACAAGATAGAACACAAATCTTTCTTCAGTTTTGCTGTTATTGCAGTAAACAAGGCAAAGAAACTACATATTCAACAGCATTATGGTCTTTCAGTCACAAAGCTGATAAGCACAAGGGAAGCCAAATGGATCTGTGAATAAGTTTGGTAAAAACAAATAATGTTGACTCCTCAGACTGTAGACCTATGTTAGTGGATTCTAAAAAGCCACAATGGAAGTTTTTCTCTACGTTTTTTTTTTCTTATTACAAATCAGTGATGATTTCAAAAACTAGTAAAAATATAAAGGAGAATTTACTTTTAATAATTCCTCACATAACAAACACTTCTTATAGCTTAGGCGGTGCTAGGAGGAAACATTTTTTTTATTTTGCAGTTCACAATAAGAAGCTAAATGTGGATTTTTCTACTTTAAATACTGATGTAGCTGATGTCAATCAAAACTGTATCATTAATCCAAACACAATCAAAAAAGGATTTTGGAAGGGAAATATTTCATTGTTATGGCAATAACTCTGGTAATCTTCTACCCAGGTTATCACATGGTAGCCAATAAAGGACACCATCAGTATGGTAAGAGATGCAGATATCAAAGTCTATTCTTTGCATGACTACATTAAAGTATTAAATATTATACATATTATTATTTATACAGTAATCCAAAAGTTGAAATTTTAGATTTAAAAGCTGCAAGCAATAAATCTTCCCCAATAGCGCCACAGCTGAGACTCAACAGTTTGGAAATTAAGATGCATTAATTATATTTACTGTAATTTTGTACTGTATCTACTATGATATTCCAACATGTAACAGGTCCCAGCGGCTTTCATATAGAATTGAATCTACCACGTAATGCAGTCCAATTGATGAAGTTTTTTGTTTTTTATTTTACACATTTCCCATAGCTTAACCCCTCTCCTACATTATTTATTCAGTACTACACTAAAGTCCAAACCTACTGATTCTTTACTTGTCATTAAGCATACTTTATATACAGTAATATGTATTGAAATAACTAGGAAATTGCTTGCTGTATACACAATATATTGTTGTGTTACTTGGTGTATTTTATACATCGCACTAAGGGGGTCATTCAGACCCGGTCGTTAGCGCCGATGCGCTCGGACCGGATCGATGGCCCCCCACAGAGCATGTGCACGACGGCGCCGTCGTGCGCATGCGTGAGACCCGCTACGACCGACAGCGCCGGTCGTAGCGGGTCTCGATCCAAAGGGGGCGAGCTGTCGATGTTGATTGACCGCTTGCCCCGTTTCGAAGGTGGGCCGGGGGGGTGGCAGCCCAAATGGGGGCGTTCCCATGGGAACGCCTACCGTTTGGGGGCGGCCCCACTGACATCACTAGTGATGTCAGTGGAGAGCTTCCGGCTCAGACAGTGCCGAAAGCTCTCCGGGGCTTACGACAAGGGAGACCCTACGCTAGGGTCTCGTCGTAAACCCTGATGGTCGCGATGGTCTTGGAGGACGTCTTGGAGGACGTCTTGAAAATTCAAGAGGTCCCCCCCTCATTCAGACCGACCGCACGCTCTGTGCGACTGGCTCTGAATGAGGTTCTAACTGCTGCTGAAGAAACATTGTGTATTTTAGCCTTTTAGAGATGACATGGGATCCATTATGTTTTGTGTTTTGTTATTTTTAATGCACAATGTTAAATATAGTTAAATATAGTAAATAATATTAGATTAGCAAGAGCTGCTGCAGAGTGCAGTAAACAGGAGGTGAAAACACAGACGTTAAAGGACACATCACTACATCACAACACTGTGAGTTCCTTTTATTTCTGCACCTATAACTACTGAGTAGATGCTCTCAATTACCCTGTTTACAATGCATCATGGATACCCCACTTTTTCTGAACAGAAGTCTCACTTCTTCTCTTGTATAAATTGCATTAGATAAAAGTTACCCGCTGAATTATTATTGTGACTTCAATATCAAACCACTGCAACTCCATTCAGTATATCACTTCCCTCATGTGTACACTTATGTAGTTATTCATCCTATTTTACATAAAAGCTTTGCACTCTAGTAAATGTTTATAGCAAGTGCTAAAAACAAGTTCCTCACTTACCCATAAGTCAGACAGAAGTGGTAACTATGCTTTTTTCAACAATTTGTTTTACATTTTTGACATGTTTTTTTTACATTTTGCTTCTGTGTCTTGCAGGTGCAATTAATGCTAATCCTGGCCTTGTTAATCACAATATGCCACAGTATTTCTTTCAAACTTCCAAAATCCCTGTCTGCTGTCAATTTACATATTTATATTCTACTGTCTAATAGGAATGAAGGACATGGGGGGAGAGTTATCAAAAGCTTGGAGAGAGATAAAGTGGAGAGAGATATTGGGTTCTATTTATTAACATTATTTTTACTCAAATAAAGTGCAAAAGGGTGTTTTCACACCCTTTTCACATTATTTTAGTATCACCTAAAGTTATTACAGGGCAATTGGAGTAGAATTCGTAAAATTCTACTCCAAGCCCTAAGTATCACTTATTTTTAGTAATCAGATCGCATTTCCCATAATTGTAATGGGAAATGTGATCTGGCCAAAGTTAATAAAAATAAAAGGTGAAAAAATACCGGGGAAAGTCCTGTGATAATAACGCCACCTGGAGGTGGCATTATCCATGGTCTCCCCCCAGTTACCGGACTCCTGCTCTCTATGATACCAATATATTACGAAAAACTTTACAGCAAATTTTTGTTAATCATTTATTCCAGACTCTGACCCAGTTGAGCTTAGAGTCTTTCATTATGACATAAACACAAGCATATGAACATTAACCTACCAGTAAGTTTTGGGCTGTAGGAGGAAATTGGAACCTGACGACAACGCATGCATATACAAATACATGCAATTACTACATTGATAATGCCCTCAGTATAAAAATGTAAATACTTAGGTACAGTATATGGCTCGATCCTAACTCCTATTACTCTCAATGTATCTTTTGGAATAAAAAAACGTATTAAATAATTACTAGTGAAACTTGCTCTGCAAGTGTACAAATACCAAGCAAATGCATGGTATATCATCGGGTATATCTTTTATTTGTACACAAAAAAAAACATTTTTTTGCCTCTAGTCTTTGCCAGTGCTATTTGTTATTTAAGCCCAACAAATACCCAGGCAGAACTGTGACCATTACAGCTTTTGTCAGTTCTGAGGATAATGAATCTCTATCATGACACAGAACTTTCTTTTCGACTTTCTGGGCAACATGCTCCATGCCGTGGTGTGAATGAAATACTGTACATCAGAATATATGACTAAGAGACAGCTGCCACTTGCACCAGTTTGAGGATGAGCACGAATGTCGAGCTGAGCCATGAAACGCATCCTCAGAGGGATGAGGAGGATGAACATTACTCTTGTCCACTGCTGAAAGGTGATTAGGGAAATTTAGCACCACAGCTATAACCCTAAATCTGGCACTGCAAATGCACATCCATATTGCTAAATACTATACCTTGTACAAGAAGGAGAAGCAATGCTATAGTCAGGAATGATACACCCTCACCCAGCTTATATAAACTGTAAAATAATTGCTGGTAAGCATTTATCACTTGTGCAGAATGCTAAGCAATCAGTGTTTGCAAATTGGGGAGACATAGGGGCTGATTGATAGTTGCACACAAGTCTGCTCTGCAGATGGATCTTGCAATTGTTTAGCAAAGTTGCATGGGTTAGATCCTGCATACACAACTATAGGGTAGTACACATCTCAGCTGCATCTTCACTTCTGGCTTAGTGGGTATTTACACGTAGTATAAGTGTGCCATGGGCATGTTGTCGGAATTGTGGGCATCCGGAGATCTGTCTGTTTTCAGATGGATCTTTTGCATCAGTATAGGGCTGGTGCAAGTCCGCACTGAGGGCCTAATTCAGCAAGGATCGCAGCAGCAGAGACGCACGCAATCGGTCGATTAATTTGCATAATGCATGCATCGCAGTGCACGTGCGCAAACTAGCAATTGCGATGGGAACTGCATTTGCAGAGGCCACACAGACCAAGAGCACATCGATTAACATGAAGTGCCGTTTGTGAGTGGTGACGTGGGGGGTGGTCGGGCGAACGCAGGCGTGCCAGTGCATTCAGACGCCGTTGCAGGGGCGTGAATACATTATCCACTGCAATACCATACGCAGTCTGAGGCCCCATAGCGTGTACTGAAGTTAGTAATTCCTGAGTATACGGATGTGTGTAAGGGGAAGTGGGCGTCCTTATGTTAGGCTGTGATCGCAATGTGATTGCACACATTTGTATTTCACCGCTGATATTAGCAACTGCGGTGCGTGCGTTCTAGCAGAATAGCGATCCTTGCTGAATGATAATGAGTCGGCTACAAGTATAGGGGTGGTGCGGCCACACAGAAGAGACCATCTCTGAATACAGGGAGAGATCTGCATTTATTTCTGAGAATGCAAGGTGGCCAAATTTCATGTGACTCAATAAGGCCCATAGCCTCACATAATGACAGCACATAACCTACTGTATTTCTGTAACTACATGTTGTGATGATGAAGAGCAGATGTCATTCATCAGGGACATAAAACGTTCAAAAAATATATATTCCCCCTCTAACCAACTGCATCTGAGAAGCACAATTCATCAATTTCACATCTACGTGTACATTATACAGAGAAGAAAACTAAGTTATCATGAGCAGGGCCGGATTAACAGTGGGGCGGGTGGAGCTTCAGCTCCAGGCCGCCCATCAAAATAGGCCCTTCATCAGCATGTGCTGTGCTGCTGTAGACAGGAAAAAATATTTTTCCTGCTTCAGCAGTCTGACAGTGGCAACCCGAAGCCCCCCCCCCCGCGACTGCGGGTCGAGACCCCCCCACCCCCTTCACGCCCGCGGGAGATCAAAGACAGGCATCTGTTTTTTTTACGCAGGCACTATGGAACCGCAGTGGAAGGCATCTCTAGCCCTTCCTTCACCACTTATGAGTGAGCGTCCCCGTGTCTGCGCCTCCTCCGTGGCGTGTGACGTCACAAACATAGGTACACTCCGCGCTGTGCAGAAGCAGGCAGCCTGTATCAACGAAAGCAGCTAGAACCCCTGTGTCAACCTTTCAGTATGAGCTGAAGATCCTGAGCTCTGTGAAGGCCAGGTGAGTCTCTGATCCACCAGAGAGGTGTAAGGCAGGCTCAGTACTGTTGGAGTGTTGCTGGCTGATCACACATGTGTAGCACTATGCAGGCTCCGAAAAGATTTTGATAAATAAATATGCATATATATATATATATATATATATATATATATATACTGTGTATATATGTAGTGTGTATATATATATATATTTATATATGTATGTATATGAATATATGTAGTGTGTATGTATATATATATATTAATATATGTATGTATATGTGAGTATATGTAATATATGTAGTATATAGTATATAATATATATGTATAATGTATATGTGAATATATGTAGTGTGTGTGTATGTATATATATCTCTCTATCTATCTATATATATATATATATATATATATATATACACAAATAATGGTACCAATATCGGCACTACCCCCCGAAAAGTTAGTTCTGTTTGTCCAGATGTTTTCTCCATAGAAAAAAAGTCCTTTCTCCAAAAACACCTCCCGGTTTAGCGGTGGCAGCCTTCTACTCTCCAAGTGGAACGTTCAAAAGTCACAGATGATTATGATAAACAAAAAGTGAGAGAACTGGCGCCTTATGGTGTAATATTTTATGGGAATTTGTATTGTATAAAAAGTAATTCAATATGCGTACCCCAAATTGTTGTATAAGCAGGCATATAGTGAATATCTTCAGTAGCCGTACCTGGAAGTGACGTAGACTGAGGGCGGAAGTGGGATGAGAATGGGAACTTCAATATCTGGGACACATGTCTTGAGGTCGGTGAACGGGGAGCCAAAGGAAGTACATGTAAAGATATTCACTATATGCCTGCTCTCACTTTTTGTTTTCCATATATATATATATATGTATGTATATGTGAATATATGTAGTGTGTAATATATATATATATATATATATATATTATCTAGGAAAAAACAGATGTGCACAGTTGTAGAATGTAAAATATTTTATAAACACATAATCTGACACGTATTCAGGTGTTCAGGGGGGCAGAGGGGGAGAACGGGTACTAAATACACGGGCCCGGGCTTGCTAGAGGGGGCCGATGCCGCCCCCCCTTTCCTATCTCACAGCAGCCCAGCACATGCTGTGTGCTAGGCTGCACTTGGAGACTGCTCGCGGCTGCTAAGTAGCCACAGTAGTCTCCTATGCTTGTGGGTGGAGGAGCAATCACACTGATTGCGCCCCCCTGGCTTTGCGCAAGGCAGAGGGGCTCACAATGCCCCCCTTCCCTGCACTACTGTGTCTTTATGCTAATGCCGCAGCTGATGGGTGTCCTATTGAGATGGCCACTGGCTGTGGCGTGAATCCCAAAGAAGCACTATTGGTGGATCATTCAGCCACTGAACCTGCCTATGGCTGGCAGAATGTCTGTTGGTCCATGGTTGCTGGTGTCAGTGGAACTGCATGTTTTGACGCAGTCCATGACAGCGACACACCTGCTCTCTTAAGCCACTTCCCTAGTCATCGCCCTGAAACGACCATCAAAATTCCGTGGGTCTCCATGGTCGAAGGTAGATGGGTAACTATGCCCTCCATGTTGCAGCCACACCCAATAGCACAGACCACACCCCCTCATCAGTAGTCACACCCCCTCTGTGCTGGTCACACCTCCTTCAACAGCACACAATAGGCCCTTCATAAATTTCAGCTCCAGGCCCATGTGGACCTTAATCTGGTACTGATCATGAGCTAAGTGCAGCTGATAATGTGTTACCAGTTCAGTGTCACGGCTGCTAGTTCTCCATCACCTACAACCTTAAGATGGGTACACAGGGCCAGTGCAAGGTTTCTTGGCACCCTAGCATAGCTTCAGCCTAGCGCCTCCCCCCATCCCTTCCCTTCCCCTCCTCATCCCCAGTTCCATCTCTTTGGCGGTAAGGGTCCAAAGTGCACATGACTGTGCATAGCCGCTTTTGCACATACTCATTTCTGAGCATACAGTGTAAAGTCACACAACATATGCTAAACAGGTGTATATTCACCTGCATCAGCACCATACTGTAGTTCATAATGAATATTAGATGGATCATGACGTTATGATCTATCCACTATTCAATGCACCTTCTGTAATAATACTGTTCCACATCATGTGTGAGCTGCCCCAGAAAGTGTCTGACTGTACTGTAGTTTGGGCTGAATATACCACAAACGTTTATAAATACCTCAGGTCACCTGCGTAGTTTTACAGAGGGGGAAGGGGGAAGAGGACGGTCTCTATTACCTGCCTGTAATGCTGAACCAGCCAGGTATGTTATACAGGTGCAGCAGCTGTCTATATAATAAGTTTCTCCTATCAGTACTAAGTAGCAAAAGGATGTCTCTATCAGAGACTTCTTTAATTTTTGCATTGGTGACCTTAGTCACCTCAATGTCGCCCCTCAGGAGCCGGCTCCTTTGGACAGTTGCCTAAAGCTACCTAATGGTAGCACCGGCCCTGTGGGTACACACTACACATTGCCGGCACAACATCGCCGGCGACGGGACCCTGCATGCGGCAAGAATATACACACTTGCCGATGCCGTGTCCGAAGGGTGGGAGGGATACTCCATGCTGTAATCCGCAGCATGGCATTGATAGTGACATCCCCCGTCAGCCCTGCAGTAGTGCGCCGGGTGATTTTGCTAGTGACCCGCAAGAGTGCGCATATCATGTGAACACACTAGACTATGTACCCAATATGTCGCTCTGATCTGTGGAATTGGACAATATATTGTCTAGTGTGTACCCAGCTTTACATACAGGTACCAAGAGGGTTCGAAATGCACAAAACAAAATCCATGCATTATGTTAAAGTCCTGTTACCATTTACCATGGATTTTTTTTCAGTGTGACGTGGATAACATGATAATGGTCTAATGTGTAAAATATGCACAAGAGTCAATCAAGGACACCAGTGAACAAAATACATCATCTCTTATCTAACATATGGAAAATCATTATAGTGTCCTTTGGGAGAAACATGCAGTCTTGGCAAACCAAAAATAAAAATGAACAAATTAGTTGTACATCATATTCTCTTGTCCCTATGATAATGACAAGACGGATAATGATGTATTGTACATGTTGATTGTTTTGGGACAGAAAACGCACCTGATGGCAATTGTGATGTGCAAATTGTAAGGTAACAGTCATTATCACTTTATGTTTGTAAGAATTCCACTGGAAAATTCCAAAGCAAACATGGCAATGTCTGCCAGCCATCACAGCAGGATGTTTTGGGCAGAGGAGGAATGTACAGAATACATCTTTGAGTATCTTAAATATGCTTTAAAAAAAAATTATAGTCTTAACTGAGATTGCAGGTATATACAAATATGGCCATCTACATCATTGCCGCGATGCGTGCGCACACATTGCGGCATAGCGCAGCAATCGCCAAGCTGTGAGCACTCGCAGCCGGCGATTACCCCATTGAAGTCTATGGTGTACGTATGCACGCTAGTCGCGCCATCCATGACGCGATACGCTCTCATCAAGGCTACATCTGTACTCAGTAATATTTTTTAAACAAAGCTGTACCTGATTTATATACCAATACTAAAATAACCATAAAGTTTAAAATGTAAGTTCCCTCCCTAGCTGTCACTCACTGCATTATTTTGCCTACTGTTTCCAAAGACACTGTAGATGGATGACAGGAAGTGGGTTGGGTACATTTTAGTTGGAGCAATGGTGGAACTTCAGCAGGGCTCCCCTCTGCCCACCCTCATCTACCCCTGAGGTGGCAGATGAAATCCTGGAGGGGACGGGGATACAGTGCAGACCATCTAAACCCAGTCTATGTAAATGGCTGCACACCTTCTCTCTAATGCCACAGGCCCAGACTACGCTGAAACGGCTGCACTGGTGGTTCTAAACCACCATCTCCAAAACTAGTTGCCCCTGCTGGTGCCCATCTCCACACTCCTGGTGCCCGGAAGCCAACACTTTCATTGCCTTCAAGAGTAACACCATTGAATTGGAGCACTTCTTGGGATTGTGATTTGGAAGACAAATAAAAGTAACAATAATCTGCCAAAATCCACTAATTTTGAGTCAAAAATTTCTTAATAACGGCAAAAATAATTTATGTGGCTGTACACAAATCCTTTCCAGTAAAACACTTTCCAAAAAAAAAAACTGTAAATGTTGCCCAAGATGAGATAGAGTGTAAAGCTGGGTACTGTACACACTGGGCCTGATTCAGACCCGCTCGCTAGGCTGCGTTCGCAAGCAGCCAGCCGATGTTTGCAATCTGCGCATGCGCACGCATTGCTGTGCGCGTGCGCAAACTAGTCCATGCAATCAGGAAGTGTTCACTCGCTGTGCATAGACAGCTCGCTAGAATGAGTGACAGGAGAAGCCGTTTGTGGGTGGTGACGGGGTGTGGTGGTGCGAACGTAGGCGTGCCTGAGCATCTCAATGTCGTTTCAGAGGCGTGCATAATTAAGACGCAGCGTCATAGTACACATCACTTGGTTGAAATTCACACTAAAGCACTCGCAGTACTTGCAGTAGGGTATGGTCAGTCACAAGTGCTGCAATCGCTTCCGATGGTACTCGATGTTCCCGATGGTTGCATACACTTCCTGGACATGATGTGGGACAGTGGGCCTCTTAAGATAGGCTGGTGGGCGTCTGCATACACAGAGCGATCACACGCTAAGACATATTGGGCGTGCTATTGCCTTGCCGTGTGATCGTGGATTTGCATACTTTCGCTGCGTGCGAACGCATCTAGTGAGTGGGTCTGAATCGAGCCCACTATGCGATATATTGTTTGTACAGCCGACATATGATATATCGTTAAGTACATCTACTCATGTATACACGTTAGCCGTGCTGCATGGCACATACAAAATATTGTGGGCATCTGCCAGTGTGTACAGACAACCCAGCAACCGCCCGTAACCCAGCAACTGCCGATACACTGGCTGCAGGAACCATCGACACTGACATCACAAATTGGTGGGCAGATTTAAATGCCCGCACAGTTGTGATGTCTGAACAGACATATAGGGCCTGATTCAGAGCCGCTCGCTACTGGTGAGTGCTCGCTCTGATTCAGGGCTTATTATTTTTTTCTCCAGGCTGCTCGCAAAGCTGTGGGCGACCACTCACACCTTGTGCGAGCGGCCTGGAGTCCGTCGCAATTATCGCGACCATCGGGCTTGCGACGAGACCCTGTGGTAGGGTCTCAGCTCCTGCAAGCACGAGTAGACTTCCTCCTCTAATAGAGCAGGAAGTCCACTACTGACATCACTAGTGATGTCAGTAGGTCCGCCCTCAAACGGCAGACATTCCTTTGGGAACGCCTGCATTTGCCCAACCACCCCCCCTCCCCGCCTACAAAACGGGGCGAGCTGTCACTCACCATCGACAGCCACCCCGTCTTGTAGTGAGCCCTGCAGCGACTGATGCTCAGTCACTCATCGGGGCTGGCACATGCACAGACCATAAACATCGAGCCGCTTGCGAGCGGCTCTGAATGAGGCCCATAGAGCGGCCAATTGGTAAGTGTGTATACTTAAAAAATCAGTTGCTCAGTCTGTGGGAACAGTCGGCTGGCCGCTGGGTCGCTTTAGTGTGTACCCTACATTACACAATTTAATGTAGCTTGCTTTTGTTACTGTAAGTCCAGGCACATAGTATTTTAATACAGTACAATAAAGTTAAAACTTTTAAATCATTTTTCAAATAATACATTACAAAAATGTTAAATTCTATAGATACTGTACAAAAGGTCTGATTTTATTAAATAATAATAATAAATAACCAGAGAATTACATACTGTACAACTTGGCTTGAAACAAAAGTCTGTGTTAAAAATGACATACAGTGCAATGCAATAGTTAAAAGTCATGTATTCAGTTGCCAGGAAACAGCACCAAAAAAAGGTAACAGATATAATACACTCATACAATGTAAAAAACAAAGTGATACCAAACTGCTACATTTAAACACAACTCAACCAAATATTTCATAGATATAACTATTGTATTTAACAAACGTCAGGATTATTAATGCTAGGATAAACACGGCAGTAATGTAAATTCTTAGCCACACATTCTTATATACATTAATGTATGTGTACACTATTGAAATTAAATTCTCCCATGTACAATACAGTAGAAATACAAAAGCCTCAGGCACACATTTCCTACATGACTCCACTACTTCCCTTCCGCACTAAAATCAGTCATGTCTGCTACAGTGTCATAAATCATATAGACACCCTGCCATGTGATTGATAAATGCAGTTTGAAATCCCTTTTGACATTAGTAAAGTGAAGTTAAGGAACACAAGTGCTCAAATGTAATTGGTAGAATTATTGTAATTTGGCTGCTCAACAAGACTAGTTTTGCATACAACCTAGTTTAATTCTTACCTGTTACATCTCAGCATGTTAAATAAATACAGTCCACTAGCAAACATTTTGGATCTATCATATATTGTTGATTTTTGTATAGCCAGTGCTTAAAGTGGTCCTAGAGAAGTGGTGGAACTCAACCGGCACTTTTTTTTATATAAAGAGTCAAAAAAGGGGAGTGGTCTCAAAAGAAAGGGGCGTGGTCATGCATTCGTATTCGCAATTTTCGCCGCACAGTAGCACAATCTTGATTCACATTACACCACATAGTAGTGTCCATTATTCATGTATGACACACAGCAGTGCCCCTTTTACACAATGCCCACATTTGTGCCCCTTATACACAATGCCTACAGTAGTAGTGCCCCTTATACCATGCCCACAGCAGTAGTGCTCCTTACACAATGCCCACAGCAGTAGTGCCCCTTATGCAATGGCCATTGTAGTGGAGCCCTTATGCAGTTCCCCCAGTAGTGGAGCCCTTTATTCAGTGCCCCCAGTAGTGGTGTCCCTTATTCAGTGCCCCCAGTAGTGGTAGTGCCCCTTATGAAGTGCACACAGTGGTAGTGCCCCTTATGCAGTGCCCACAGTGGTAGTGCTCCTTATGCAGTGCCCTTAGTGATAGTGCCTCCATTAGTGGTGCCCCTTATGCAGTAACCCAGTTGTGGTGGTGCCCCTTATTTAGTGCCCACAGTGGTAGTGTCCATTATTCAGTGACCCCAGTGATGGTGCCCCTTATGCAGTGTCCCCAGTAGTGGTACCCCTTATGCAGTTCCCCCAGTACTGGTAGTGCCCCTTATGTAATGCCCATTGTAGTGGTGCCCCTTATGCAGTGCCCCCAGTAATGGAGCCCTTTGTGCAGTGCCCCCAGTAATGGTGCCCTGTATGCAGTGCCCCCAGTAGTGGTAGTGCCCCTTATACAGTGCCCACAGTGGTAGTGCCCCTTATGCAGTGCCCACAGTGATAGTGCCCCCATTAGTGGTGCCCCTTATGCAGTGCCCCTAGTAGTGGTAGTCCCCCTTATGCAGTGCCCACAGTGTTAGTGTCCCTTATTCAGTGACCCCAGTAATGGTGCCCCTTATGCAGTGCCCCCAGTAGTGATACCCCTTAAGCAGTGCCCACAGTGGCAGTGCCCCTTATGCAGTGCCCATAGTAGTGGTAGTGCCCCTTATGCAATGCCCACAGTAGTGGTAGTGCCCCTTATGCAGTGCCCACAGTGGTAGTGCCCCTTATGCAGTGCCCACAGTGGTAGTGCCCCTTATGCAGTGCCCACAGTGATAGTGCCCCCAATAGTGGTGCCCCTTATGCAGTGCTCCTAGTAGTGGTAGTGCCCCTTATGCAGTGCCCACAGTGGTAGTGCCCCTTATGCAGTGCCCACAGTGATAGTGCCCCCAATAGTGGTGCCCCTTATGCAGTGCACTCAGTAGTGGTAGTGCCCCTTATGCAGTCCTCACAGTGGTAGTGCCCCTTATGCAGTGCCCCCAGTAGTGGTGCCCCTTATGCAGTGCCCCCAGGAGTGGTACCCCCTGTAGTAGTGCCCCCAATAGTAATGCCTCCAGTAGTAATGCTCCCTGTAGTAATGCTGCCAATTGTAATGCTCCCTGAGTAATGCCTCCAGTAGTAGTGCCACCTGAAGTTATGCCCCTTATAGTAAAGCTACTTACACACAAAAAAACAATACTTTCCTTAAGCCCTGCTCCTGCGTCCGCTGACTCTGATGAAACGACCCATGTGATTGGTCGAGAAATGCGTTAGTGAATGTGACTCATACAAGGAAGTGCTGGAATGCTGAGAATTCGGAGATGCACTAACACTGAGCAAGCTTACTGCAGCTGCGTGACGCAGCCTTGTCTTTCCCCTACCTGCGGGACCACAAATTGCCGGGAGTTACAGACTACGTGTGGAGGGTGAGAACATTGCTCACCTCCACTTTATACCAGCAGCCAGGGCCGGATTATAGGCAGGGTGGTCGTCCAGGGGCCCCCACACATTGGAGGCCTCCACACTGCCACAAACATTGTGGGCCACTCTGGACCTTCCGTGGCCGACTCCCGTTCACAGCCGTCAACATAAAGCACTGCAGCGACAGCGGGGCCTATTGCCGTGAAGTGCCTGTCCCCATTAAAAGCCTACCCTGCTGCCTGTTGCTGTAAAAAGAGGTAGGGAAATATGTATGTGCTCCTGACTGTTCATTCCTCCCTCTCTCTAACTCGCTCATGACTTCTCTCTCTAGCTTCCTCCCTATCCCTCTCTATCTATCTATCTATCTCATATCTATCCATCTATCTCATATCTATCTGTCTATCTATCTGTCTATCTCATATCTATCTATCTATCTATCTATCTATCTATCTATCTATCTATCTATCTCATATATATCTCTCTATCTATCTAATATCTATCTATCTCATATCTATCTCATCTATCTCATATCTATGTATCTATGTATCTATCTAACTTTCTATATAGCTCATATCTATCTCATATCGATCTATCGATCTATCTATCTCATATCTATCTATCTATCTCACATCTATCTATCTATCTATCTCATATCTATCTATCTATCTATCTATCTATCTATCTGTCTGTCTATCTCATATCTATCTATCTATCTATCTATCTATCTATCTATCTGTCTCATATCTATCTGTCCATCTATATATCTATCTATCTCATATCTATCTATCTCATATCTATCTATCTATCTATCTATCTATCTATCTATCTTATATCTATCTCATCTAGCTCATATCTATGTATCTATATATGTATCTATCTATCTTTCTATATATCTCATATCTATCTATCTATCTATCTATCTATCTATCTATCCATCTATCTCATATCTACCTATCTATCTCATCTATATCATATATATATCTCATATCTATCTATTTATCTATCTATCTATATATATATTGTGACACAGTCAGATTAGGGGTTCCCTCTCCTGGGTAGAAGGACTCCTTTCTTACACACACCCACAGCAGCAGGGAAGCAGCACACCAGTCTGGATGCAAGTACAAGCTGGTCGGCGCCAGTCTTTATTGTACAATGTCAGAAATAACATAAAGAAAACATAAACATAAATCCTAGCCCTGTCGAGGCACTAACTTCACAGGTGGTTCCCTCACTACCAGAACCTGGCAGGGCCTAATGCCCTCACCAGCAACAAAAGGCACAGCAAACACTCACAGTTAGGTTTTCAAGTGTCTCTGAGCAAACTCCCTGTCTGCTCTTCCAGGTGAGACAATCAGCCCTAAACACACTAGGCTTATATTGGCCACTCTCAGGTGGAAAACTAACAAGCCTGTTACCAGGCTGCGAGAACCAAAACCTGGAGTGGCCGTGGGTGGAGCCCTCCCTCTCCTCTCACCCACAACCCCCAGGTCCCAAACCGGCTTTTCAAAAAGCCGAAACTCAAGCCTGCTACACTGCAGACTTTCTCCTGGGGATTTTAAACACATAGGACAGGAATCTGGGATAAATGTCCCTGTCACAGACCACTTTACCAGTGATCCTATCACAATATATATATATATATATATCTCATATCTATCTGTCTATCTAACTATATCATATATATCTATCTCATATCTATCCATCTATCTATCTCATATCTATGTCTCTATCTATGTATCTATCTTTCTATATATCTCATATCTATCTATCTCCTCTATCTCATATCTATCTAATCTATCTCATATCTATCTATCTATCTATCTATCTATCTATCTATCTATCTCATCTATCGCATATCTATCTGTCTATCTATCTATTTTTCTATATATCTCATATCTATCTATCTATCTATTTCATATCTATCTCATTTATCTCATATCTATCTATCTCGATCTCTCTCTTCCTCTATCTCACACTCTCTCCCTCTCTGAGTAGCATGTACTAAAGGGGAAAATGAGGTAAAACCCCCAAAAATGCAGTTTTCGGTGGTTTTACTACATTCCCCATATGTACAAAGCACCGGAATTCTTTGTCCTAATGAGTAACGCCAAATTCAAGTGGAGTTACCACATAGAAGCTTAAGGGCTTCTTATCAGGACGCTCCCCCTTGGATGGGATCCCATCGGATCCCTCCCATCACCCCCTGCGGCCTTCTGTGCATGCGCAGGAAGATGCCAGAGGGACTTCAGGGTGTTAAACCCAGAAGTTCTTCTGTCCGGAGCCATCGCAAAAGACAGCTGTTATCGGAAGAACTATTATTTGCAATATTCTAGGTACATATCATGGTACTCAACTGTGGTATGTACCCGTAGACAGCTTAATGTACCTATATCTCACTCCCTTCCCTCTCTCTGTCTGCCCCCCCCTCTCTAACCCCCCCCCACTCAAAATCCTGCATTTGCTCCTATCAGTGTACTAGATCATGTACGCTATGCTGCTGGGAGTCGGTTCCCAGCAGTGTTGTGGACATGAAGTAGTATACTGTGATCCTTGCCGGTCAGTGGAGAGTCCGGAGAGAAGGCATAGTAGTCGTTGTGTGGGGCCGTAGCAATTTTATCGATGGGCCCCCACAACTTAGTTACCCCGGGGCCCCCACAAGCCTTAATCCGGCCCTGCCAGCAGCACGTGACATCTCGGACACCGGGACCTGACCCCTTCCACCAACATTTCTTTATTATCGCGGATGGCCACCGCTAACCTGAGATGTGGGAATATGTTTAAGGTAAACCCAATGTGTTCTTTTGCAGCATGAATAGGAATACATTCATTTAACAACGTGCTACATTGCCTGTTACTACTAACACTGGGGCTCAATGTCCTGCTCCTCTGAACTATGGGAGAGACGTGATGAGGTCTCTCCCATAGTGCACTGCACACTGCAGGAGCCAGAAGCCGGAGCTCAGGAGTGAGCTCCAGCCTCCGGTTGCCGTTGCAGGGAGGGAGCCGGGCACCTGCTGGTAACAAAATTTAAGCAGGCACCGGCAAATGGAGCCTCCCTGCAGTGCCATGCAGAGATGGGTCAGAGGAAGTGAAAATGGTTCCGTCTCCAAATAGAAGTGACGGAACGCAGTTATGCCCCATTCTGGTCCACTCTAACCGCTGTGTCTAGCAATAACTGCTATATAAATTCTACTAAATGATATTAAATGGGCATGATCCTTTACCATTGCTCACTTTTGAGACCATCACTTCAGTGTTTATTAAGAAAATGTGTGTAGTATACTGTAAATACCTACTGTAACCTCAGATGTAATTTACCTGTGGTAACATGCTTTCTATGTGACTTCTATCATTTACAGTACACGTAGGATAATTATATGTCTATTCTGCATAATGCCATGCATTCTTTCTAATTCAGCCCTTGTAATTCTATATTACATAAAATCATTAATTTGAAGGTGTGAAATTCAACTGTGCAGTTGTGAAGGAGTTAATGTTACATTACAGGAAAATGGAATATTCTGCATTGTTAAAAGCAGTCTTATACAGGAAATTAATTCCCCAGTTAATTAAACAAACATTTACCATCTGTGCTATCTGTCCCTGGGGCAGACAGCCAATCATAGGTCAGGCATGGATACCACACCATTGGCAGGTAAATGTATGATTGCAGAGTTTCAGCTAAAGAACTATGAATTGACAGTTACTGATGGTTATGTAATATTAACAAAATATTTACCAGCAAGAGCATGGAAAGAAGTTCATAGACTAATTGAGGACTTGGCATGAAATCGGAAAGACGCATAGCCCTTAACTGTACTATTCTTAATATTAGTCACAGTTTAATGTAGGTGAAACCAGTCTTGCAAATGTATTGCTACATAGTTAACATAGGATGGTTTTGGGACCAGAGTTGTCAACTGTCAGTAAATTTACTGACAGTAAACATGAAGTGAATTAATGATCTATCACTAAGAAAGAAGGTCAGTACAAACTAGACAATATCCTAGCATTACAGTAACAAATATTTTCTGGGTTTGGTAACCATGTTTCTGGTGAAATGTGTCCCATTGTTTAACTTGAAATATTCGAAGGTATGCAAATGTTGGGCAGGGATAATTGCTAATATCACTAAATATTTGGGCACTCATTTACAGGTGCTTTGCATAAAACAATGTCACAACTCTATGACAGTAATTTCTATATATCAAGCTAAAGCTGTGTACACACTAGACGATATGTTGTCCGATCCGACGGATTGGACGACATATCGTCCAGAGAAGGGAAGAACTGTGGAAGAATAATGGTATCTTTGGGCAGAGACTTGCTACTATCATAGTAGCCGTCTCATGCTTGCAGTGATGTCTTCTAATGCAATATATATGAGGCGGAGCTGGTGTACCTCACTTACACTTTTAAGCAGGATAAACAATACACATATAAACAATAATCCAACAATATGAATTTTTTGCTGCATCCACAGAGATAAGGTATGACCATTATATTTTACCAACACCGGTCCTGGTGTATGTACATACATTTTTCTATGTCGTTCCTACCTCTGTGCTATGCAGCTATCCCCAGAGAGCAATGCCATAACCCTTATATCCATTTTTTATATTATTGTTTATAGGTCTTTGGCTAAGTAAATTAACTTTTTACCGATTTAAAAAGGAGTATCTACAAATTCCTTATTTAAAGAAATCTTTACATGATAGATTATACACCCCTCTCTAAGAGTATCGGTACGCACTATGGTTGATCATCTATAAAGTCACCATTATAGGCTTTTTTATCCTGCTTAAAAGTGTAAGTACGCCACCACTGCCTTAAATATATTACATTAGAAGAAATCACTGCAAGCATGAGACGGCCACTTTGATAGTAGCAAGCCTCTGGCCAAAGATAACGTTATAAGAGTTCTTTCCTTCTCTGAATAGTGAGTGGGGGTACGCTCCATCATATCCACCATTGTTATAGGATCAATTTTCAAGCAAAATCTTTATTTCCATTTGCTTATACAATGTGTTATTTTATTTGTTTTTATGCCTAATGGTGATATATACCACTATTGAGGATACCGGCAATACAGTTTAAATAAGTCAGAACCACTTCTGCTTATTTAAAGCTAAGTATATATTTATTTTTTGTTAATATACACCCATATTTTTATAATTCAAACACCCAGTGGTACGTGACTTGGATAATAGCGCCATCGTCCACATCTAAATACTACTTGTCATTCATGTGATCTTTGGGATAGATCCTTTGATGTGTGTAAGGGGCTGCAATGACCATTAGTGGGGCGCCTAAATCTTCTCACCCTTACTTTTTGAAACATATCATCCACATCAGGAAGTGTGCGGGAGCAATCATCATCAGAGATATCGCTCGTCGGACCTGCATGCAGGTCGACAGCAATGCCCCAGCCACCGTTCCGTCCCTGCCGGCATCGGCAAGTGTGCATACACTTGCCGATGCCGGCACCCCGCCACTGCCAAGGTCGTACACACTAGACATCGTCTAGTGTGTACACGGCATAAGGCTTGCCAATGTGTATACTTATACCCTATGATAGCAGATTGACAATGTTAGCAACAATTGTGAAAGTTACTCTATTCGTACACACTGTATTAGAAGTGATATATACAGAAGAAAAAAAATTGTCATGACAATATAAATTATACACTTATACAATTATCCATAACCAATAAAGGGCCTCATTTATCAACAAGGTTTATCATTCACAACAAGTAATATAACTCGCCTGTTTTAAAAATGAAAAATTATAGTTGGAAGCTGATTGGCTGGAGCACCATTTATCATATGCAACAAGTTTTATCACTCATTGTGAATGATAAAACTTGTTGATAAATGAGGCCTAAAATACTTCAGCTGTAGAGGTCAGTATACAAGCAGCCAATCAGAAGTCGCTTCATAGTCCTACTGAGGCTGCTATCAACATCATCATGTATTTTTATATCAGGCCTTTATTACCTTCAATAGATGTCTCTAAAAAAAACTAATTAGACATGCACTTACTGTATTCAGCCTACACTCCCCCAAATTCCGCCTCTCCAGGTGTAGAGGGCTGCAAGTCTAAGGTACGCCTAACTCTAATTACAGATACAGTGTGGTATGTAAGAGCAGTATGGAAATGTGCATATTTACGTCACAAAAATTAACGTGCACCCAACTCTGAGGCCAATACTATTAGTTTATTTACAGTTATATATGTCTTTTAGTGAAAACATGTCAGTTACCACAGGTGTTTAAAAATCATAGGACTAATTCATTACTTATTAATTGGTGATAGGTAGTTGAGGCTTAATTGTACTTTGCAAAGAAATGACGAGTCTACATCAGTGTAAATATCTATCACAGCGCATTTTTAATTTCAGTCACACGCAGAAGCCGGGTTTCAGAAAGTATTCTTAATCTCTTGAGAGCTTAAACTGGAACTTAAATGAGTAATGGTGACAGCAGCCTTTGCTGATGAGGCAGGCATCTGGTTGGGATGCAAAATATAGTATATACATATAATCCAAAACCATGCTGGTAAAATTTAGACTGCAAGATCCTCTGGGGCGGGGACTGATAAATTAAAAATTCTACTGCATAATATGTATTCACTATACAGGAGCAAAGTACAGTACCCAGCACACAGTTCCCTGCAGCTTGGCCACGCTACTACAACAGTTGACAGCAAAGGTACCACACAAGCTCATTTGGCCCACAGAGACATAGGTAACTAAACGTTTAATTAGCAATCTACCGGGTGGTAGAAGCTATATTTATACTGGGACGCCAGTATCATACAGACTATCTATTAATAACTGCATACTAACTGACCGGCTTGCCAGACCTGCTTGATGAAACAAAAAAGCAACTTTTCAGCTTCTTACTTTTAAACCTGACACACTAACAATCACATTGCAGACTTGCTACTAATTACAAAGACCTTATGTGATATGTGACTTTTAGAGAGCCTAATGGGTCATACACACGGTCAGATTTAGCAGGACGATATAAATGATAACAATATCGTTTATCGTTAGATCGTTTATTTCGTCCATTTTTTAGCCCCTTCCAACCCCCAAACGGCGGACGATGCGTGGGCATGAATGGTTGATAGCGATAACGATATCAACCAGTTTGGACTGCATGCATGGGCGATAGTCGTTAATCGTGAGTCGTTTAGTCGTTTGGGGGTTGGTGGTGTGCTGGATGTTTGATAACAATCATCCAGCACATGCAGGACGATCAGACAACAATATCTTTATCGCTGTTTGATCTGACCGTGTGTATGCACCATAAGAACTTGTTATTACAACAGTGTCCAAAGCTTTTTATATCTTATATATGTCTTCATGCAATTGAATGTAAATTATCTCATGATATTATTGCTGTCATTTACGTGATTTTTTTAAATTGAGACATATGTGTATTTGTTTATTTTTGTGATTGAATAAAACCAATGTGGTGTAATTGAAACCAGCTGTCTATCATATCATTGCTGAATCATTGGAATATAAAATAATTAATACCAGCGCAGTGATTATTGTTTTTACTATAAGTTTCATATGTTTACGAAGACTTAGACTGGCATTTACAGTACAGAGAAGAACATTTGAAAATAATTTTTGTTTTAAATTACCGAGACATTTATTACTCTTGTTAGTAGTTATACGGTTGCTAATTGTTTCCCATTGCATTGATTGTACAGTACTGCATTGTCTAACTTATAATTCAGAAAGTAAGCTAAGTATGCACTGTGTACAACATGAGTGACAGAATTCTTTACCCAACCGATTCTATCTAGAAATTCTCCAGTGCAGAGTGACAGAAGATTTGGCAGCTATTCATGAAACAGGTGTTTTCTTGATGATACCAGCATGATGTATTTTGTTATTATGAAATTACCTGAAGCATGGACTCCACATCTGGAGCAATATGTACCGGTTTCTGAAAGCAAAAATTATAGTTGGAAGAAAATATAAATGGTATGCCAAATAAGAGCAGGTTAGCGTCTTGTATAATTTACTGTTGAAGGTAACCTTCTCCAGACGTTGTAGAACCACAGCACTCAGGTCATTCTGCTTAACACTAACTGAAAGCAGGGGTGGATTAAAGAAGATGGATAACCTCAGATAAATGACAAAGTAGGGTATCTGATGTACAGTATGTGCGCGAGTCATACATGATCCAATTACATAAGGTGCATGAGAACTGTCAGTGTTGATCTGTATTGTAAAACACAGATCTACCTTCTTTCACATCTAGATCATAAAAATTGGGCAGATGTCTTAACTTCGATATTTTCATTTTAGAATGTCAAATGGGGAAATTCAATTCAGTTCGATGTTGAATTGCGATGGGAGGGAGCTCCTGAAGCTATTCAATACACCGCGCTGTTTGGGTGGGCTAAGGATTTCTTCTCGCACCCCCCTGGGGATGCGAGGAGAAATCCAACCAAAGTGCTGAGCGAGCAGCTGTTTTTCTGCATAGCACGGCGCTAACAGCCGCGTGCCCGGCACTTTGGTCAGTGACTGCCGGTTACCACACCTTAACACCCTTGTTAAGGCGCGAGAACCGGCATTCTCCGACCACACAGCGCACTGAATTGAATAACTGTGGGAGTTCGCACCCGGCGCTATTCAATTCGCGTTGAATGGAATTGCCCCCAAAGAAAGAAAAACTTTCCCTTACAGAGAATATGGATGGGATGCACTATCATTAATTAAGCAGTCAAACCCCCGAAAATGCAGTTTTTGGGTGTTTGACTGCATGTCTCATATGCACCAAGCTTTGGAAAGCAAAGCTTTTCGCAGCTTGAACCCGATGGGTAACACCATTTTCAGAAGGCATCGTCCAATAGAAGCCTTTGGGCTTCCTTGGCAAACTGCTCTGAGAGAGATCACAGCACCCTCCACACGCATCATATGACGGATGAGCAGAAGGTCTTCTGGGTCATAAACCTGGAAGTCCTTCTATAACAAAGGACAGTTGTTATCGGAGGAGCTGTCCTCTGCGATTTTACTCACAAATCTTCATTCATACCCACGTTATTAACGCCAGCACGCATGCGATGAGTGGCGAGATGCATTGCAGGCAAAATGCGATGCTTGATGAATCCTATCCTATATATGGTGTCATATTTCCTGACATCTAATTCTGTTTTCTGTAAAATGTACTGTATCTTTAACAAAATGTATTAATTTATTTTCTGCTATAACTAATCTAATTAAGTCATGGCTTGGTATTTCAATCAATGCCAATGAACCCACATCTTGAGAGAATTACATTTAAGCATAGACTTTTTTATAGAGGTTTTATTTTTAACACATGTGCATACATTTTGGCCATGTACTAGTAATTATAGGTACTTTCTGTATGCTGGAGTAGACACATATAATAGAAATAAAGAAAGTAGATCTACAAGAAATCTCCACTCTGAGTGGCAACTGTATAAAACACATGGGGCTAAATTTACTATACGGTTCCTTTCAAAGCAGCCGTATCCTCTGCGGTTTTGGACACTGGATTTTAATGGGCAATTATTTTCAATTCAAATGCCTGGTTTTGTATTGAATATAATTGCCCCTTTCAAAGCAGTGGCCTAAACAGCTAAACACGCAGCAGCTTTGAAAAGTGCCATAAAGTAAATTTAGCCTATGATCTGTTCTAAAAGAAAGAAATTATTTGAAAACAGACAATGCTCTAGAAATCCAACATGCACTCTACAGTCTCCTGTCATTGTGTTTCTGCTGCTGTCTATGGGCCCTATGCCGAGTTGAATTTTCTAATGAGTATAACATGAGCTCCGGGTACCGTGTAAGTGTGAACTGCACAAAACACATTCACAACACCTTTAATAAGAATGAATAATAAGGGGAAAGTTGTCACACAATGTAAAAAAAATATATATTGAATAGTGTATCCAAAGTTATATAAATATTGTAATATATTTTATTGCGCAGAACCATGGGATTGCGAACCTAAATCAATTTTTCTTTGGTCATTTACCGTAGAGTTGCCTGAAAACCCCCCTCCGCAGTCCACACCATGACCACAATAGAAATAGTAATATAGAATTTTACAAGTGCTGTATGTTATTTTCAGTATCACAAATGAAATAATTAGCACCCCCTGTTAATCTTTTAACATGTGTCAGCTAGTAATGAATACACCTGTGCACCAACAAGGATATCTGGAAAACATGCACTGTTAGGGGTGCACTGCTGTAGACTATCAATAAGGTTAGTTATTAATACTATATAAGAATACACTATACAGTGTATAATGATACCAATATGTACATATATGTCCATGCAGTGCTAGGTTCTTCTGCTGCTCCTCCAGACTCCCGAAATTGCTCCAAAGCTCTGGAAACGTGGCCACATCTGAAATAAAAACATTCAGCTCGGACCGGATAGCCTTACTGCTGCATTTAATGGCTTACTGTGATCACTGGTCCTGTATATACTGTAATTATTACACACATTACACTTTGTCTGACGCATATTAAAGCTGGAATGGGTATGAAATATTCAGCCGCCGGTTAAAATCCCGACGTCGGAAGCCCAATAAGTAAACATCCTGACAGGGGCAGGTAAGTACCCTATTCTTCCCCACTCCCACCCTTAGTGGTGCCTAACCCTAACCTCCCTGGGGGGTGCCTAACCCTAACCTCCCCCCGGTGGTGCCTAACCCTAACCCCCCTTCCCACACCCTAAATCTAACACTCACGGGGGGGTGGGGGTGCCTAACCCTAACCTCCCCCTGGTGGTGCCTAAGTCTAACCCCCCCTCCCCGCAGCCTAACCCTAATCTCCCCCCAGGGGTCCCTGAACCTAACCCCCCATCCCCGGGCTTACATTGATACTTAGCCGGAACCCTTCATTCGTGAAACTGGCGGTCAGGATGCCGACGCCGGTATCCTGATCCCCTTTGGGATAGCGGCGTCCGCATTTTGCTGGGCAGTGGGATTCCGGCGTCTGCATATTGTCGGCCGGTATCCCATCCGCCCGCATAGTAACTACATCCCATTAAAGCTGATTAAGTGCTAATTATCCCTCTTCATGGTCTAACCACACTGACTCTAAAATCAAGGATTTGAAACCAGCCCCCCTCCCCTCTAGAAATGAATGCATTTACTGCTGCTGATTAAGTATTTTATTTGACACTTTACTATCGGGAATAAGCTACACTGTCTAGAAACTCAAGTGATTCTTTTTCTGGCTTCTTAATACTTTGACATTATATTCAATAATATATATAGCCAAATGTTGCATGATCAACTGTGCCCATCTATAGAAGCACAAGCATCAATCATATCATGGTGAGGTACAGCTCGGTTCACATTTATCTCATGTAGAGCTTTAATGTAGCAAACCACAAGTGTTATTCTTTCCAGCAGGAAACAGGGATGAAGACAAAAATGGTACATACAGTAGCAGGATGATTACATTGCATATTAACACTGCTTTATGGCATATTTTTCTGTGAAACAAAAGATCTAGTCTCTGGTATAGAGATGTCATCCTTCAGTGCTGTACAATGTGATGCAGGTGCATCGTGCTGTGAAAACGCTGACTTTTACTGCCGTTTTCCAGACTGACTCCACAGGATTTACAACAGTTGTTTCAAGCAGTTCAGAAAACAAGAGGAACAAATATTCTCTTTTCTCACATCATTTGCAACAAAGACTTCATAATCCATCTGAAACGACACAAGCATGCTGCTCTTCTAATCCAACACAAGACATTAACGCTGGCACAATGAACACACCTTATGGTCTACATTATCCTGAGTGTGCTATAGAAATAAAGCTAATCAAGAGGGCTCGGGAAAAACATGAGAACAGAGTTGATGCTTTATTGCATCTGATTAAGAGGAAATAGATAGCAAACAAACACAAACAGAAAAATGAATGTCATTCACTTAAAACATTGTAAGCTACATTTACAAAATGTCCCAGCTTCTCAGCAAGTTCAGGTGAAAATTTCACGTGGCACTAACATTAAGGAGGGGGGGGGGAGAGGAATCCAATTACCCGCAGCATATATCTCATTTACAATATTGTACTGAGGGCTTGATTCAGTATGTATAGCAATTGTGATCGCAACTGCGAATCGCACGCAATGCAGCTGTGAAAATATCCTACATTTCTGCCACAGCTCAGCCAACATAGAGACGCCCACTACTACTGCTTTCTCACATCCGTACTACCTGACACTCCTGCGTATACATTGGTAACATTGAAGCACATGGGCCCGTCACTCACAATTACAGTATATCTGACCAGTCGCAAAAACTGCAAGTCTCGTCGCACGCAGTGAGCCCTCAAGCTGCGTATGCATTCACAGTAGCTCATTTATGCACACCCATGCAACGGCGTTCAAATGGACAGACATTTCTGGCTTTTTCTGAACAGTCCCCCGTCACCACCCCTGAACACTCACAGCCTGTCACTCACTCACGATGGATTCCTACGTGCGCGTGTAATCGCAGTGCGATTGCAGCACACGTGCAGAGAGGTGCATACACATGTGCAGTGCTGAACAATCGGCCGACCTGCATACACTGCTGAATCAGGCCCCGAGTACTTGGGATTAGTATTGTTACTGACCCTCATAAACACTACACTACATTACTGATCTTCTATATCTGTGACTACATTACGGACACCTCTATACACTACATTACTTACCCCTCTATACCTGCCATTACATTATTACCCCTCTATACCTGCCATTACATTACTTACCCCTCTATACCTGCCATTACATTACTTACCCCTCTATACCTGCCATTACATTACTTACCCCTCTATACCTGCCATTACATTATTACCCCTCTATACCTGCCATTACATTACTTACCCCTCTATACCTGACATTACATTACTTACCCCTCTATACCTGACATTACATTACTTACCCCTCTATACCTGCCATTACATTACTTACCCCTCTATACCTGCCATTACATTATTACCCCTCTATACCTGCCATTACATTACTTACCCTTCTATACCTGACATTACATTACTTACCCCTCTATACCTGAGATTACATTACTTACCCCTCTATACCCTACACTACATTCAGGGGTGAATTAAGAGAGGAGGGCGCCTGTGTGCAGACTCCGTGTGGGTCCCCTCTTCTATCTGGTGGTACTGTAGATTCTGGCTTAGTGGCAGAATCTACTGCACATGCGCGGGTCTCTCAGGAAATGGCGCATTTGCCGTCTTTCCAGGGACAGTAGAACTGCGAATGTGCGAGTCACTAGGAAAATAGCCACCGCCATTTTCCCAGTTATTTTTGCTGCTCTGCAGCGCCGACCCAGTAAAAATGTTGGGAAACAGTGCAAAACCCCTTTGACAGCCCCTCTAATGACTAATTAGGCATTTCAACATAATTTTTGGGTGTATAAAAAAAATGCCTCAACTTATCCCTAAATCAACTATTTCATTAGTGTAGGTACTACAAATGTATTTAATGTATTTTTTTTATTAAAAATAATTGCTTTTTACCATTTTTAAAAAAAAAAAGGTAAAGTGGTCTTAAATTAACACAAAATCAACTTTTTTCTACTTTTTTTTGCATGTTTCATTTAATTCATTTGAGATTAAACAAAAAAAGTTTTACTATTGACATAAAGGTGTCCGAGGGCTGCATAGGCCTGAGACCAGATAAGAATCCTGATATGTGTGTGATTGGCTAGGATTAGGAACCTGTTACTAGGGAGTTTTTGTCAGTTATGAATTGAATTGCTATTGGTTGTTGTCGGTCTTATAGCATAGTTAGGGGGAGGGGCTAGTTGGTGTATATATAGGGTTTTTTCACGTCTTTTTTGCTGACTGGAAGGCTGAGTACACTGTATTGTTTTGAGTTCACCTCAGAAGCATTTGTGCCCCTTTTCTTGCTTTAATCTTTAAAAATTTTAAATTGATTTGCGGCTCCCCCAGGGTCATGTGACTCTGTTCCCGTGACTTATGGAGAGGTGCAGGGTGGCCCCAGCAGGGATTGGGCATCCCCGGGGACCCCTGGAAGTGAGGTGGGGGGAGAAAGTGGGAGGAGGTTCCCGGCGATAAGACAGGAGCAGGTGCCCGCCATGTTGGGAATGGCAGCAATTTTAGAAGAGGTTAGGTTGCAGGACCAGAACCCATCAGAGATGCAGCCTGTGTTCACCTCTGATGTGAATGCAGCAGGTCTTTTAATTAGGAGTTAAAGAACTGGATTACCCACACCGATGGATGTATTATAGGTCCTTCTTTATAAAGATGATATTAATAATACCGGTTAGAGATACTGGATTTAAAGTGGTATGTAAAGGAGGTGCACCCTGGAATATAATTAACAGTATGAAGTATTACAAAGAGAAAAGATTATTCCTATGCAGGGCACTCACAGACCAATTATTCTTACTAGAAAAATACTATAGGTTAAAGAACCTGATTACCAAGTGTCCTCCGTGTATGTTCCACCAGCAAAGTCTCAGACTGCTAGCAGGGGGATTCAGGTGGCGCGGATCACATGTGCGCCCCATCTGGTCCGCTCACATTTCTGACGTACGTTTCGCAATAAGCTTGGTCACAGATTAGCATTCCAGAGGACTTCCAGGCTACCAGCATTATATGGGAATTCAAGCAGCTGCATCACCCAACATATTGGTAACATTCTTACACACTGGCAATTCCATTCTTACATGGTTAAATCGCCTCGGAGGGAATGGCATGTTTTTACACTGCAATGCGATTGTAACAGTGTAAACAGCCACAGACTCCTGCCGCTGGATACCTCTCTTTCTTCCTTCCTTTACTACAGGGATTCCTCTGACTCTCATTCCCCACCCTATGCTTCAAATAAGACGGGGAAAAGTAGAGAAGGGGCGTTCCAAAGTTAGCAAACTCTTACATCTTTCTGGCACTAAACCAGCATAATATGCATGACATTTATTATTTGGGAGCCATGAACCTTTATTATTAATCACATTGGAGATAGAAAGAATGAAAAGTGTTTGGTCAAACCCCTGCTTTATTATTGATGGATTTGTCAGGAGAAGAAGTGGTCAGCTGAGAGAATAATAAATAGCATTAGCTGCTAATTGCCTTATATGCACACTCTATTTTATCAGCGTCCGCTGTAAATTGTTCTATATGCATGGTCCATTTCAGACAAAAGAACAGCTATTTTGCTGTGAGATGTATTTATATAATTGTCTAAAAAGTTCGCCTTGGCTAATTTAACTTTACTAGCAAAAGCATTTATTGATAAGATTGTATATTGTGTTGTTTTCTGTCCAAAAAGACAGGAGAATTTATATATATGTTGTTAGAATTGTATTTTCTGACGATCATTGATGCCGATGGCTTATCTCATAAGATTATGGAATTATTTATTTATGACTATGATGTACCTGATACAGTCTAAGTGGATATCTTTGAGCTGAAATAAAGAGAGATATATACAATTTTCAAGCTATCTGTCAAACTGAAGACAGTCATTGTACAGAATTAAGAATATATGTATTACTAATTTCATCTATGTTTCAATATGTTACACTGACCATTGTCATTGTTGAATATACATTGGGTGGATGGACAAGTGTCAAACTCCACCTAATACTTTTCTGACCATATCAGTGTATAAATGCCATTTGGGCATATCACAATACAAACGTCAGATGAATATAGTGATTCATTGTATTCACACATGTGTTTGTTCTATCTGTGTGTGTTTATTGTCAGTAACAATACAGATTACGTTTTAAAAATACCTAAATTAAAGTTACATTTTATGTTCTCTTTTACTAGCTGTTTTTTTGTATGTGTGCCCCCAAATAGATTCCTTTTTCTCATGGATATTTCTAGATCATTAAATTTATGACTCTGGGGTGCACCACTGGTAGACTAGGATTCTACCCATTATCTGAGGATTCCACATAGGGATTTTCCTAGTTTATACAGTATTGAAACTCAACTTACAATCACTAACAGTCTATAAGGCTGCTCCGTTGTGTGCATGCGCGAGACCCGGATAGCGACGACCAAGCCTTCGTTATGGGTCTTGCACCAAATGGGTCAATCACCATCGACAGCACGCCCCCTTTGCTGGGCGTGCCGGGGACGTGGCTGCCCAGATGGAGGCGTTCCTATGGGAATGCCTACCATCTGGGGCTGGCCCCAATGACATCACTAGTTATGTCAGTGGGAGTGCTTTTGGCTCTGATAGAGCCAAAAGCACTCCAGGGCTTGCGGCAGCGAGACCCTACCGCAGGGTCTCGTCGCAAGCCCGATGGTCGCCATTGGCTTGACCATCGTGACCATCATTTTGGCCGCTCGCTATAGCTGTGGGTGGTCACCCACAGCTATGCGAGCGGCCATGAGGCCGCTCCAAAATGAAGTAGGGACAGCCCTGATTCAGAGCGAGCGCTCTGTCAGAGCATCCGGCTCTGAATCCGGGCATCTGTGTACAAGCGTCTGGAAGATCTGGCAACACATGTGAGTGCACCACATTGTTGTTAGATTAACTAAGTGGATATTTATTCTCAGAGTCTGAACACTGGAGTTATAGCGCAGTGTCCGTACTCAAGTGAAATATAAATCTATCATCTGTTTCACTGCAGCTAATTACGGCTACCAAACTGGAAGTATATCATATTAAACTTCTTTCGTACTTAAGTGGATTATCAATTACAGCATACTAGTATCACCAATTGTTTTAAAAAACTCAACACTGGAAAATTCTTTCAATCATTGCGCTGTGTCATAATCTAAAGATTGCCACTCTCTACATCAATGCATGGTTTGCATATGCGAGACTGATACGTTGATAACATTTCTTGTGGAGACAGTGTTGCCAACAGGCTTTGTTTTCTTATATATGTTTATACATTGTGTCTAAATGACATCCTGACTGCTCATTCGCTTCTTAGTGTTGTATATATGTTTGTCCTTCCATTTTCACACATTATTGTGCTAGTCACTTATTTATAAGTGATTAAGTATTGTCTGAACTGGTTATTTTTAACAGTTTATTATAGGTAGATTCGGGTCTAAATAGGCTTGAAAAAAATTTTATCTTTATTTTTATTTATTTTTGACCAGGTCTGGTTTATGTCTACATTTATGTGATTAAATATGTGATTTTTATTATACAGACAGCGCTTCAATATCTATTTTTTTTTTGTTTCATCCATACACCCTTTGATAGGCAAGTATAACCTACCTTGAATTTGGAGCAGCAGTCGGTTTTCTATATTTGTTCAAACACTATCAGCTGTGCACAGATCCAGCGCCAGATTGTGTGTGTGTTTTTATACAGCACCTATCTTTTCCATATGGGGCATCAGTTAATGACGCCATCCCTGAGGAGGTCTGCAGTGTGCGTTATCAGTCTTTTGATGACGCATTGGCCACAGTAAGGGCATGTGGTGAAGGAGCATTAATGGCAAAATTAGATATTGAATCAGCATTTAGACTCTTCTCTTTGCAATCTATACAATTTATGGGTTTCAAGATCAATGGTCAATTTTATGTAGATAAATGCTTGCCTATGGGGTGCTCAGTGTCCTGTGCCTATTTTGAAAAATGTAGTTCGTTTTTGCACTGGTGCATACAGGCTGGCACAGGTCATGCCGGGATTGTGCTTATTTAGTTTATTTTTTGTTTATTGGTCCAAGGAATAGTGACATTTGCGCGAATATCCTTTTTTCGGCACAGGCTTTGTTTAGGGTTTTGAGCGTGCCTATTGCACAGGATAAAACGGAATGTTATTGTTCCTGTTTGTCATATTTGGGCATTGAAATAGACACTGCTGAGGGGTGCTGTAGGCTTCTGTTTGACAAGGTCCAAAAACGTTTGGATTTGATACGTTTCTGTTTAGTTTTAGGGAAAGTAAAGTTGTGTGTGCTTCAATCACTGTTAGGTTAATTTAATTTTGCTTGCCAAATTATCCCAATGGGTCGGGTATTTTTTAGGAAGTTAGAATGGGCCACCTCGGGAGTAACTAAACCTCATCACCATGTGTGGATTTCTAAGGATGAACTTCAAATTTGGACAACATTTTTAACAGATTTCAATTTAGAAAGAATTTAGCATAACAGGCCAGTGAACAATGCATCTTTGCAACTTTTACGGATGCTGCAGGTTCCACAGGTTTTGGGGTTTACATAGATGAGGATTAGTGGGCAACACCATGGCCAGTAGAGTGGAGGCTAATCTCCTATTGCTGGAGTTATTTCCGATAATTGTGGCTGTGGAACTGTGGATTGATAGGTTGGCTAACCAAAATATTATATTTTGGTGTGACAACCTGGGGGTTGTGCATGCATTTAATAACCAGAATTCCCCTCAGGCTTTGTGGCTATTGAGACACTTAGTTTTAAGATGTTTGCAGGCAAATATAGGTTTTAAAGCAAAACATGTGACTGGAGTTGAAAACATGATAGCTGATGATTTGTCGCATTTCAACTTTGCAAGGTTTCGTGCATCGGCGCCCGACTCAAATGCGGAAAGTTTGATTTGCCCTTCTCATGACTGGCAGATTATTGACCAGGTATAGAGGGTATGGCACTGAAATCATTGGCTCCGGCAACATTAAGGATGTATACGGCAGCTTGGCAGGATTGGGAATTATTCTTGGCCCGATTTAGAGATAAGGGTGAGTCATTAGATCAATGTCTTTTGGCATTTGTTTGGGGGCATTACCAACGTGGCAGATCAAAGCGGAGATGGCCGCAGCTTTGGCAGGTATTTCATTTTTTTAGAAGTTGCACAACATTTATGATCCTACAGAGGCATTTGTACTCACTAGAGCGCTTAAGGGTTGGGCCAAGGAATCCTATAAGAGCGCAGATTCCAGAAAGCCAGTGGATTTGGAGATGTGGGAGAGTCTTTCTGCAGTTGTTATTAATGTTGTAGCATCTGATTATGAATATCATCTTTTCAGATTAGCCTTTTCGTTTGCTTTTTTCTGGGCTTTTAGAATTAGTGAAATGGTAGCAGCGAGAAAAAATTCAGTTACGTCGGGTTTACTGTTTAAAAATGTATTAATTTTGGGTAGGCATGATCTTTTTTGGATACATAATTCTAAGTCTGAGCAGTTGGGTAAGGGACAGTGGTGTAAATTGAAAGCACATGCTAACAGTGCGATTTGCCCTCTCCAGCTTTCTCTGGGTTATTCTGATATGCGTCCCAGGGGAGGCGAGCAATGGTTGGTTCATGAGGATTTATCCCCACCAACAAAGTTTCAGTTTGCTGCCATGTTTAAGTGGCGTATGGTTCATTTGGGCATTAAGTCAGAGGACTATGGCACACATTCCTTCAGAATAGGTGCAGCAACTTGTGCTGTGGCCACAGGGTTGCCTCCAGCAGCCATACAACAAGTTGGGAGATGGAAATCAGGAGCTTACAAGGCATATGTGTGTTGCGATAAATTATAAGTTTGCGCTCCTTGCGTAACACAAAAAACTTTGTTTAGCCGCCGTTTTTTTAATGATTAGCATTCAAAAATCGAGGGTGTGAAGAGAATTTTTAATTTTTCCTCTGAGGGGGCCTCTACTTACAATTGGCTTATATATCTAAGGTCCATGAGAGGTTTTTTGAGTTTTCTCCTTCACTTGGGTTCATTGTTCCTCATATTTCATTAGTCATTGCTAGGTCTTTTCCCTGTTAATTTTTCAAGTACTATTGGGTTTGGGTGAGGATTCTGACTATAGGGTTCTTTTTTGTTTCAGCTCAAGATTTTTCATCCGGAGAGGAGTGGTTTGTGGGCCACTCTTATTTTTATTGGGCGGAGAGGCTCGTTACTGTTGGGAGGTCATATAGTTAGGTGGATTGGAGTTAGGGACCTTCATTGGGCAGCGTTGCTGGATTTGATTTTTTCATCAGAGCAGAAGTGGAGCAAGCCAGGATGGATTGGTATCCAGGATGGATTGTTATTGGTCAGGTGAAGGGCATCGATCTCATACTTAAAATAAGACCTGATGTCAATTGTTTACTGGCTAGATGGCCAGCTGTATGGCTAGTATGGTCTGAGATCGTGCCATGTTTGGTTTGGAGGGGTGCCAGGGATCATGTAGCGTTAGAGAAGGCTAGGAAAAAGGTTAACATAGCAGTATCCCGGTTTTTCAGGATTCTGGTTGGTTCAGTGGTTAGGTATCCTTTGATCATTCCGGAATCAGCATTTTTTAGATCTGATGGGGTTCATTTGTCAAATATAAGGTTAGGAATGTTCATAAAGGATTTGTTTGCAATTTTTGATTTTCTAGGGAGTTTTTGTCAGTTAAGAATTTTATTGCTATTGGTTGTTGATGGTCCTTTAGCATAGTTAGGGGGAGGGGCTAGTTGGAGTATATATAGGGTGTTTTCACATTAGGCTCGATCTTTTTTGCTGACTGGAAGGCCTACCCAAAGCCATTATGTTTGTTTGTCGAATGCTGTTAGTCATAATAAAATTTTCTCACGGGTGAGGAACAGAAGGCTGGATGGCGCTGCAGATCAGCGGCCACATGTGGCGCAAGAAGTCGCTGTGGGACACTTGCCCTTCAAAATTAGGCCAGATGTCCTACTCCTGCGGGGGGACCTGGGAGCCTTTTTGCGGAGGTGCTCAGACTGTGCTCAGGTAAGGGGAGGTGAGTCCTTTGCAGTTCATTTGCGTCCTCAGAAGGGGCGTTACAGGTGTCCCTCATATGGTGATATATATTTAGTTTGGATAGAGCTGATCTCGTAGCGCCCTCTTTGCCAGCTTTCAGAGATTCTAATTCGGTCATAATTAATAAAAGCTGTGACCTATAAACCAAGCAATGGTTGTCCATCTCTTTATTTCATTCTAGAGTTATAAAGTTAATTATTAAGAGTTAATCACAATACTGAATGGACGCCTTATTTAAAACCTCCAGTACTTTCCTTGTGCCCACTAACAGCCTTCTGTATGATTCTGCTAACAAAATTGTCACTTTTTCGGGGTCCTGGATGGCTTCCCCACTTTTTCATGCCCTTCTCCCAAGTCGCACGCTATAGAAAATTCACATACTCACCCGATGAGTAGCGCGAGGTGGCATTTCTAATTGGATTGAGCGTTTCTGGGGTGCAAGCATTTGCAAGAAGTATGTCAGTTTCATTAAACAACCTCGCACCTAATTGGATTGACCATTAATCTTTTTACCTAACATTAGTGCCGCTCTAAATGTTCACTCAAACCCACCACGAAGCTTCGTAAGTATAGTCGTATTTGTATCTTAAATATCTTTTTCCTGTATTTTGGAATATGTGTATTCTGTTTGCAGATAGACACTTGAGGAGAGGGCTCTTTATCAAACCCTAACTCTGGTAAAAGCAGCAGTTTTTAGGGTAATTTTAAGATCAAAGGTATTTATTAAACCACTAACACCGGAGAAATCACTGTTGAAATCAACATTAACATAGTTAAGAGCAGATATTTCGTCCCCATAGAACTCTACAGTGGACGGTTATAGCACTTTGCCGGGAAAGCCTATTTCAAGAAGCGGTGTCAAGCAAACATTGTTAAATAGCTCTTATAAATTGAGGTAAACAATGCAATGTGATTTATCATTTGGAAAACCTCCTAAAACTAGGCACCTAGGACTGTCATTTTCAACTACCAGAATCATCAACCATAGGTACACTGGGCCTGATTCAGAGCCGGACGCTATTTGCGCTCGCTCGTTGAAAAAAAGGGGCCGGCTATTTAAATTGAGCGCTCGCTCTTTGCGGTCTGTTGACACCTCTATGCCTGAGCGAGTGAATAAAACATGCGCTCGCTATTTTGTAAAGACGCCCCCTGGCCGCTCGCATCCTACGTCATCTCCGCTATTTATTTGATTACTCGAGTACATCGAAAGGCATCTGAACTGCTTGCAGTGCTTGTGGTAGGTTTATCCTACCGCAATCATGCGAACAGTTCAGGCTAAGAAACAACCAAGTGACGTGGTCGATGACGCTGCTTTGTTAATTATGCACACCCTTAAAATGCCCGTTTTGACCGTTTGGCACGCCTGCATTCGGATCTCCACTCCCCGTTTTCAAGCACCTTCCCCTGTTACCACCCACAAACGCCTCATCCTGTCACTCAAATTAGCAGGCACTTGCTATTTTGCGAGTGCTCGATTTCCGACCGCAATGACTGGTTGGCGCATGCGCATTATGACCCATACGCATGCACAGATGTGCGAACATCGCTCGGAGCGAACGAGCGGCCGCTTATGAGCGGTTCTGAATCAGGCCCACTGTTAGATGACTCTTTAGCTCGTGCTGGAAGTTGCAGCAAGGTGATATTATCCGCAGATCTGCAGTATGATATATGGTCTGATTGGATCAGCTGTAGTTTAACAGAAGATCAAACACATACATACACAGAACCAGTAACACAGTTATTTTTCAGACATGTTATAAATGGTTTCAGTCACTATGTTGGCGGTTAACGTGTCGACATTCCCAGTGTCGTCAACAGAAGGTCGACATTGATTAAACTCTGTTAAACTCCTTAATGTCAACACCCACAAAATGTCGAGGAGACTTAGGGCTTCATTCAGAGGCGGCCGTACGGTCTACGACCGCATGGCCGCCTCGATGTTTGTCCAGTGCGCATGCGCACGAGGGAGCCGGCTCCTTCGTGCGCATGCGCGAGACCCGCTACGACTGACAGCGCCAGTCGTAGCGGGTCTCTTTCCAAAGGGGGCGAGCTGTCGATGTTGATTGACAGCTCGCCCCATTTGGAAGGCAGGCCAGGGGGGTGGCAGCCCAAACGGAGGCGTTCCCATGGGAATGCCTGCCGTTTGGGGGAGGCCCCACTGACATCACTAGTGATGTCAGTGGAGAGCTTCCGGCTCTGACAGAGCCAGAAGCTCTCCGGGGCTTACGACAAGTGAGACCCTACCCTAGGGTCTCGTCGTAAGCCACGATGGTCTATGACCATCGCGACCATCACCCTAGCGGTTGTTAGAGCTGTGGGTGTAAACCCACAGCCTAACGACCGAAACAGAGGCGGCCGGTCAGGATGCAAGCGGCCGCCCAGTTACTGAGCGACCGCTTGCATCCTCCGACCGCCTCTGAATGAGGGCCTTAGTGTTAGTGTTGCAATAGGGACAAAAGGAGAAGAAAACCCGCATATCGACATTGTAACAATGTCAACATGCTGAATGTCGACATGACAACCATGTCAACATTCTCATTTCAACATGATGAAAGTTGACATTATGACTAAGTAATATACCTGACCCTTATTAATAGTGTCCAGTTTGACTAGGCTGGGTGTTCTATATCACAGATGGTGACAGTAAAATCTATCATTAAACACAGCCCCTACAGCAGCATCTATTGGCGGTTGTTAGTATGCAATTGCCGCTATAAAGTTCTTTCCTGGTATATGTCCGTGTGTCCGAATGTGCAAGGACGGAGTAATACCGATTAGTGCGTCTTTAGATGCCACCATCGGTTGCACCATCAAAACTTGCACCAGCCCTATGGTAAGTGCAGTTTCTCAGAATGGCCTCCTATGTCTGTGTCTGTGTATGCAGCCGCTTTCACTGACACTCCAGCAACATTCCCATAACACACCCTTTAGTGGACCATTTTTGGTCTGTTTAACCACTTAACTGACGAATTTTTTTTCCAAAAACCGCTCCAAAATTGTCGGGTTTTTTTATGACTGAATTAGGTCAAGAACGTTCTTTTAAAACTTATCCAAAACAATTTTATAAAAAAATATATTTTTTAAACACCTTATACCATAAAAATAGCAATTTTTATGGTATATCTTAATGATGGCAATTGACAGCTGTGGACGCCACTGGACCCTCCCACACCCCTGCCTAACCCCCTTGTACCCCGTCGCGAACACCGCTGGAACCCCGCACCCTTCCATGGATGCCGCTGAATCCCCATGGTCTGCCATGGACGCAGCTGAACCCGCGCAACGCAAGCTGGACACCGTACCTCCACGTACGCCACCGTACCCCGAGGTACTCTAAATGCTGAAAACATTCCATATCCTACATGCTCCTGGCTCCGAGCATTTAGGATATGAAAAATTCTCTACCTGTATATGTGTGAGTATGTATGTATGTATGTGTATATATATATATATATATATATACATGCACACATATATATGTGTATATATATATATATATACATATATATATACACACACACACATGCACACATATATATATACACATATATATGTATATATATATATATATATATATATATATGTGTGCGTGTATATATATATATATATATATATATGTGTGTGTGTGGTTTTTTTTTTATATACAAATTACAATGTGAGGACATGGGGGACGGACAGGGGCAGTTGTAGCTGGTAGGAAGGGCCGGTGACGGAACACTGGCAGCCAGTCGGGAACAAGTACTGGAGAGGAGCAGCAGCTGCACTGGAATGGAAGGGGTGGAAGCGGCCAGGGACAGAGCGCAGCTGCTGCTTCTCTACAGTACTTATATCAAATCAGAGAAGCAGCAGTCGCGCTATGTCCCCAGCCGCTTCCACCCCTTCCTTCCCGGCACGGCTGCTGCACTGTGCACGGCTGTTCCCACCCCTTCAATCCCGGAGAGGCTGCAGCGCTGTGTCACCAGCCGCTCCCACCCCTTCCTTCCCGGCGCGGCATACAAGTACTATAAAGAAGCAGCAGCCGCTCTCTGTCCCTGGCCACTCCCTTCCTGGCGTGGCTGCTGCTTCTCTACAGTACTTGTATGCCGCGCCGGGAAGGAAGAGGTGGGAGCAACTGGGGACAGTGCTTCACTATAATACTTGTATGCCGCGCTGGGAAGGAACGGGTGGGAGCAGCTGGGGACATAACGTTGCAGCCGCTCCGGGATTGAAAGGGTGGGAGCAGCTGTGGATAGAGGTCGGGCCGATTGTCAGGTATGGGAAGCTGCGCCGGGAGGGGGTTCATGCCGGCAGCAGCTGTGGCTGTTGGGAGCCGCAGCTGCTGCTTCCTTCTTCTATTGATAACAGGTTGCTGGGAGGGGGTCCCGCTGGGTGCCCGATCACTGTGGCCAGCAGTGATCGGGGCACACTGGCGGGGAATCCAAGGAAGCAGAGGGACAAGAAGGTCCCTCTGACACAGGCGGCTGTGGGAAGATTAGCTTCCCGCAGCCGCCTAGTGGGCACTTCTGACTGGTCGTATCAGATACGACCATGTCAGGGAAAGCCCAGCCTGGTATGGTCGTATCTGATACGACCATGCCAGGCAAGTGGTTAATGGACCAAAAATCGATCACATCACTTGAATCGATCACAACATCATCTTTGTCTGTACACTCTGGAATGCCCAAAGGAAGCAGCAATCAGTATTACAGCGTGTTCGGACACTAAAAGTGGGCGTCTCAGTCCTGGCACAAACAGCCGAGCAGATGTACACAAGGAAAGGACTTTGTATCGGAATTCACAGACGGGCAACTGCCAACAGATGCTGCTGCCTGCACTTTTGTGTGTGACTCCGAATCAGCTCCAGAACCAACCAATCAGCTCCTAACTGTCAAATGTTACAGGCTGTGTTTGAAAAAGGACAGTTAGGAACTGATTGGTTGGTAGTTTATCATTTCCAGAGCTTAATACATCTGCCCCCTCTTCAGCCCTAATAGGCAAATACAGTCCAAAACTCCATTTGTTTAGCAGTGATAGATTAATTACCATGCCTACTTATCTAAAGACTCTCTAGTCCCAGGACCTGATTGTACTGTAACTTCCCCTAGTGCACTCCATCTACAGTTCTCTCTGGAAGTTAGGGGAAGATGTATCAATCCTTCTAAAGAGAGGAATAGTGGACAAGTGGAGAAGTTGTCCATAGCAACCAATCAGCTTCTAGCTAGTTTTTATAAAGTACAGTTCGTTCTATAAAAATAGGTAACGTAGAAGCTGATTGGTTGCTATGTGTAATTTCTAAACTTGTCAACTTTTCCACTCTTTGGAAGACTTGATACAACTCCCCTTTAGTCTCTCCCAGCTGTCAGCTATGTCACAAGCTCTGCAGTATGGTGGCCTGTGGCTTTGAGTCACCTTCAGGCCTATAGCTCACTCCTCTCTGTCTCTCTCATGATACTGCGTCCTCTGCTGCTTTCCTGTATCTGCTATTTGGTGGGAATTCGATTCGGGGCACTCGTAGCTCTGCCCCCAAACTGCCATGGATTTCTGGGTGATGTAGTCCTGTGATATTGGCTGTCACTTCAAACAGTCCCTCCCCTCTTCCACTGGGGTTAAAAAACTAATAGTGGCCCCTGGGTGCTTGATGCAAGGAAATGCTTTTTAGAAAGTGTGTACAGGTCCATTATCTTACATTACAAGTATACAGGTTCATTTGCCTATATTATGTAAGTACAGGTCCATTACCTTTCATGATTGTTTGGACTTTTAGCACCAAAGCACATTAAAACACTTTGAATTAACACCTGTGTATATAATATCTTGGATTTTGGAATCTCTCTATAGTGCATCACTCTGATCATGTAGTTCAGAAGCCAGACTAACATGTTACCAGTATACAGCACAACATAATAGTTTGTACTTTACAGTATACAGCACAACAGAATAGCTTGTACTTTACAGTATACAGCACAACAGAATATCTTGTATTTTACAGTATACAGCACAACAGAATAGCTTGTGCTTTACAGTATACAGTACAACAGAATAGCTTGTGCTTTACAGTATACAGCACAACAGAATAGCTTGTACTTTACAGTATACAGCACAACAGAATATCTTGTATTTTACAGTATACAGCACAACAGAATAGCTTGTGCTTTACAGTATACAGTACAACAGAATAGCTTGTGCTTTACAGTATACAGTACAACAGAATAGCTTGTACTTTACAGTATACCGTACAACAGAATAGCTTGTACTTTACAGTATACAGTACAACAGAATAGTTTGTACTTTACAGTATGCAGCACAACAGAATAGCTGGCACTTTACAGTATACAGCACAACAGAATATCTTGTATTTTACAGTATACAGCACAACATAATAGTTTGTACTTTACAGTATACAGCACAACAGAATAGCTTGTGCTTTACAGTATACAGCACAACAGAATAGCTTGTGCTTTACAGTATACAGTACAACAGAATAGCTTGTACTTTACAGTATACCGTACAACATAATAGCTTGTACTTTACAGTATACAGCACAACAGAATATCTTGTATTTTACAGTATACAGCACAACAGAATAGCTTGCACTTTACAGTATACAGTACAACAGAATAGCTTGTACTGTACAGTATACAGTACAACAGAATAGCTTGTACTTTACAATATACAGCACAACATAATAGTTTGTACTTTACAGTATGCAGCACAACAGAATAGCTGGCACTTTACAGTATACAGCACAACAGAATATCTTGTATTTTACAGTATACAGCACAACATAATAGTTTGTACTTTACAGTATACAGCACAACAGAATAGCTTGTGCTTTACAGTATACAGCACAACAGAATAGCTTGTGCTTTACAGTATACAGTACAACAGAATAGCTTGTACTTTACAGTATACCGTACAACATAATAGCTTGTACTTTACAGTATACAGCACAACAGAATATCTTGTATTTTACAGTATACAGCACAACAGAATAGCTTGCACTTTACAGTATACAGTACAACAGAATAGCTTGTACTGTACAGTATACAGTACAACAGAATAGCTTGTACTTTACAATATACAGCACAACATAATAGTTTGTACTTTACAGTATGCAGCACAACAGAATAGCTGGCACTTTACAGTATACAGCACAACAGAATATCTTGTATTTTACAGTATACAGCACAACAGAATAGTTTGTACTTTACAGTATGCAGCACAACAGAATAGCTGGCACTTTACAGTATACAGCACAACAGAATATCTTGTATTTTACAGTATACAGCACAACAGAATAGCTTGTACTTTACAATATACAGTACAACAGAATAGTTTGTACTTTACAGTATGCAGCACAACAGAATAGCTGGCACTTTACAGTATACAGCACAACAGAATATCTTGTATTTTACAGTATACAGCACAACAGAATAGCTTGTACTTTACAATATACAGTACAACAGAATAGTTTGTACTTTACAGTATACAGTACAACAGAATAGCTGGCACTTTACAGTATACAGCACAACAGAATATCTTGTATTTTACAGTATACAGTACAACAGAATATCTTGTATTTTACAGTATACAGCACAACAGAATATCTTGTACTTTACAGTATACAGTACAACAGAATAGCTTGTGCTTTACAGTATACAGTACAACAGAATAGCTTGTACTTTACAGTATACAGCACAACAGAATAGCTTGTACTGTACAGTATACAGTACAACAGAATATCTTGTATTTTACAGTATACAGTACAACAGAATATCTTGTACTTTACAGTATACAGTACAACAGAATAGCTTGTACTTTACAGTATACAGTACAACAGAATAGCTTGTAATTTACAGTATACAGCACAACAGAATAGCTTGTAATTTACAGTATACAGTACAACAGAATAGCTTGTACTGTACAGTATACAGTACAACAGAATAGCTTGTACTTTACAATATACAGTACAACAGAATAGTTTGTACTTTACAGTATGCAGCACAACAGAATAGCTGGCACTTTACAGTATACAGCACAACAGAATATCTTGTATTTTACAGTATACAGCACAACATAATAGTTTGTACTTTACAGTATACAGCACAACAGAATAGCTTGTGCTTTACAGTATACAGCACAACAGAATAGCTTGTGCTTTACAGTATACAGTACAACAGAATAGCTTGTACTTTACAGTATACCGTACAACAGAATAGCTTGTACTTTACAGTATACAGCACAACAGAATATCTTGTATTTTACAGTATACAGCACAACAGAATAGCTTGCACTTTACAGTATACAGTACAACAGAATAGCTTGTACTGTAGAGTATACAGTACAACAGAATAGCTTCTACTTTACAATATACAGCACAACATAATAGTTTGTACTTTACAGTATGCAGCACAACAGAATAGCTGGCACTTTACAGTATACAGCACAACAGAATATCTTGTATTTTACAGTATACAGCACAACAGAATAGTTTGTACTTTACAGTATGCAGCACAACAGAATAGCTGGCACTTTACAGTATACAGCACAACAGAATATCTTGTATTTTACAGTATACAGCACAACAGAATAGCTTGTACTTTACAATATACAGTACAACAGAATAGTTTGTACTTTACAGTATGCAGCACAACAGAATAGCTGGCACTTTACAGTATACAGCACAACAGAATATCTTGTATTTTACAGTATACAGCACAACAGAATAGCTTGTACTTTACAATATACAGTACAACAGAATAGTTTGTACTTTACAGTATACAGTACAACAGAATAGCTGGCACTTTACAGTATACAGCACAACAGAATATCTTGTATTTTACAGTATACAGTACAACAGAATATCTTGTATTTTACAGTATACAGCACAACAGAATATCTTGTACTTTACAGTATACAGTACAACAGAATAGCTTGTGCTTTACAGTATACAGTACAACAGAATAGCTTGTACTTTACAGTATACAGCACAACAGAATAGCTTGTACTGTACAGTATACAGTACAACAGAATATCTTGTATTTTACAGTATACAGTACAACAGAATATCTTGTACTTTACAGTATACAGTACAACAGAATAGCTTGTACTTTACAGTATACAGTACAACAGAATAGCTTGTAATTTACAGTATACAGCACAACAGAATAGCTTGTAATTTACAGTATACAGTACAACAGAATAGCTTGTACTGTACAGTATACAGTACAACAGAATAGCTTGTACTTTACAATATACAGTACAACAGAATAGTTTGTACTTTACAGTATGCAGCACAACAGAATAGCTGGCACTTTACAGTATACAGCACAACAGAATATCTTGTATTTTACAGTATACAGCACAACATAATAGTTTGTACTTTACAGTATACAGCACAACAGAATAGCTTGTGCTTTACAGTATACAGCACAACAGAATAGCTTGTGCTTTACAGTATACAGTACAACAGAATAGCTTGTACTTTACAGTATACCGTACAACAGAATAGCTTGTACTTTACAGTATACAGCACAACAGAATATCTTGTATTTTACAGTATACAGCACAACAGAATAGCTTGCACTTTACAGTATACAGTACAACAGAATAGCTTGTACTGTACAGTATACAGTACAACAGAATAGCTTGTACTTTACAATATACAGCACAACATAATAGTTTGTACTTTACAGTATGCAGCACAACAGAATAGCTGGCACTTTACAGTATACAGCACAACAGAATATCTTGTATTTTACAGTATACAGCACAACAGAATAGTTTGTACTTTACAGTATGCAGCACAACAGAATAGCTGGCACTTTACAGTATACAGCACAACAGAATATCTTGTATTTTACAGTATACAGCACAACAGAATAGCTTGTACTTTACAATATACAGTACAACAGAATAGTTTGTACTTTACAGTATGCAGCACAACAGAATAGCTGGCACTTTACAGTATACAGCACAACAGAATATCTTGTATTTTACAGTATACAGCACAACAGAATAGCTTGTACTTTACAATATACAGCACAACATAATAGCTTGTAATTTACAGTATACAGTACAACAGAATAGCTTGTACTTTACAGTGTACAGCACAACAGAATAGCTTGTACTTTACAGTATACAGTACAACAGAATAGCTTGTACTTTACAGTATACAGCACAACAGAATAGCTTGTACTGTACAGTATACAGTACAACAGAATAGCTTGTACTGTACAGTATACAGTACAACAGAATAGCTTGTACTTTACAGTATACAGCACAACAGAATAGCTTGTACTGTACAGTATACAGTACAACAGAATAGCTTGTACTGTACAGTATACAGCACAACAGAATAGCTTGTAATTTACAGTATACAGTACAACAGAATAGCTTGTACTTTACAGTATACAGCACAACAGAATAGCTTGTACTTTACAGTATACAGTACAACAGAATAGCTTGTACTTTACAGTATACAGCACAACAGAATAGCTTGTACTTTACAGTATACAGCACAACAGAATAGCTTGTACTTTACAGTATACAGTACAACAGAATAGCTTGTAATTTACAGTATACAGTACAACAGAATAGCTTGTACTTTACAGTATACAGTACAACAGAATAGCTTGTGCTTTACAGTATACAGTACAACAGAATATGTTGGTGAATTAATACACAAGAGCATGACAAGTAATTTCACTAAATATGAAATGAAATAGTTAATATGTTACACTGCCAACTGACTTTTGTTCTTAAGTAAGTTTGCTTTTATACACTGTGTGCGATTCCTGGAACTTATGCTTTCCTGATTGTGTTGGAAGTGATGTTAATATTTCATCAAACCACATTACTCCTTTGCAAACCTGAAGTGAAATTTCAGAATAATAATGAGTGATAGTAGTGGTTTTCAGCTTCACATTTTGAAGAATAATATTTTGTTTAAGTCATTCTTTATTATTACTCCTGAATAAAGGTACAAACCTGCACAGAGGTATTTATTTTTTAATGCCAATGTATGTTTTCAACTAAGACTGATTTTTTTTCTAGGAGGTTCTATTTGCAAAATCTTTGATTAGGGGACATTTACGGTATATGGCTTTGACTACACAAATATATTGTATCTCTCCTGGGAAGTATTTGGTGTTTCTGCCTGGTATTTGGAGAGTGTAACATGATCTTTTCATCTGAGCCAATCATTGGAGCAATTCAGTTAGAGGCAATGTGCCACCAAACATCCTGCGATTGGCTGTGCACGTATCTGCCTGTTATAGTAGACTGAACATCTCTAGTTTTCCTGTATACCTCTATGGGATGTGAGGAAAAAACAGTGACGTTGCTGGTTGCCATGTGCCATTTTGCAACAACACATTAGTGCCACGTCACTCATTGAATTGTCCCATTGAGCAACCACAAAGCTCCTTGATGGTCACATCAAGTCAGGGGTTTTATGTTATTAATGTTCTAAAGCTTCTTTGCTCACTAATCCATGTTATGGAAAGTAGATGCAATGGTAACGTGACAAACTGCTAACTAATGCTGAGCATACATGGCCAGATAAAATGCCCGTCAGGCCGACAGACATTTTATCTGGCTGGCTGCCAGCTGCAGATGTCGCCGGCATACACTGTGAGATTTCTCTCACAGTGTATTCGGCAGACATCTGCGCTCCGCCCCCGGGGGAGGAGACATTTCCCTGTTCCTTCCGTAGGAAGGAACACAGGAAATGTCTGTCTGTCGGCCGCGGCTGGGCATACACTGCCCGATGCGGCCGACAGTTTACCAGGAAATATTGCATCGGACGGGCATGCTGGACAATCCGGCATGCCCGACCGAGCAATATTAAACCCTCGGTCGCCCCCCCCACACGCTGTGAGGTAACAGTCACTATCAGACAGACAGATCAATTATCTCATATGCTGAAAATATACAATATCCTTGCACTGACAGATAATTGGTCTGTCTTTCTATTGTTGAGTATCTGAGCACAAATGATCACATCTGTCAGGCATACTGGAAGATATTTTCTTGCCCAACAGACCGATAATTGGTGCTAAGTTGCGACCATACACTGTGCAGTTATTGGCCAGATCAGCTGATAATTGGCTGACTGGGCTGATAATGGTATGGCGACCTTTAGAAAACATTAAGGAAAAAAGAACAATACCCAGGGCCTGAAGCTGATGATGATATTAGTCTGCTCATGCTTTACGATGGCTTCCACTAAAAGCCGCAGAATGAATTTGGATGCATAAGGAGGCAATTTCAATGGGCTTTTTTTTGGTGGTAACAGGGGGGTGGATGGCCAGACATGTGCATGTCACAGTCAGCAAATGTGTTTTTTGCAGCGGTTGCGTTGATTTTGACGGCTATACTCAGACGGAGAGTCTGCGCCTGCATATGGTTTGTGCAATGTTCCATGGTATAACCGATGCTGCATTTTTATTCGCAAAGCAGCAGATTAGCATCACAGCCAGAGAACGTTTATGTACGAATTCCATCAGCTGCTGCATTAGCATAAAGACACAGTCTCGCTGCGGCAAAAAATTCAGTTGCGGCTGTAATAAATAGCATGCATCGCTGAATTAGGCCTCAAGCGTTTTCTTACAACTAGCCAAAAATTATTTACGTTAAAGAAACACATTTCATTATTACGGGGGATTACACTTTTACCATTGGCCAGTCATTAGTAAAAATGTGTGGTTCTGGTATATCGATAATAACTCAAGCAGAGTCACTTATAATAAGTAGCAAGAAGACAGACTGACAGGTATCGTGATGAACGGAAATATAACTGAAAATAATAGAATTGAACTTTAGTGAATAATGCATTTCAACGCTGCACTGATTTATTAAAGAAGATCATGTTCCTATCAAATAAGCTCAACTGATTTTTTGACATGATGATAAATAAATAAATAATAAATAATACTGTATTTATGTTATCAGGAGAATAACCATTGAATCTTTCATAGAAAATCATTAAATGATGACTTTTGCATACATGGCATCACTAGGATGTATCAGCTACATCAAAAAGACTTTGGCATTTTGTCAAAATGAGATGTTTAACAGAAGTGAATGTCCAGGTAGGACCTGAGGAAAGAGCTGGCTGCAGTGCATCCTAGGCAAAGCTTTAACTTGTGCTCTGTCACTATACCACATATGGCATGTAACAGTGCTTTGCCCTCCAACTGTTTACTGATTGGTTTAGTCTACAAATTCCACTCCCACCAGTGTATATGCAGGCAGCTCAGGAATCATATTGTTCTGCTTTGCATACCCCTCTTCAGACAATGAGGATCGGTGTTAAATTTAAATCTCCGGTTGTCCAGCACTCACTGAGTGAAATTATGTCACTCTAGTGTTTTAGGCTCCTCCAGGTGAAAATCTTACTTGGCTCAGAGACACCCCTGACCCTAGCATAACCCTTAGGACCATGTTCAGTTGAAGGGGATTTACATGAGCTTGGTCATATTTCAGAAATCAATGTTAAAAAACACCAAAAACAAAACTCCCCAAAAACTTAATTTAAAAGAGGCTGCCATTAACAACTTTCTTTATTTGGTTTGAGCGATCTCCCCATTCTGCTGGATCCATCACTGGAGCCATTGTGTAATAGCTGCACAATGTTGTATGTCAAAAAAACAAAACTATTTTAAAAATTATTTTAAAAATCCTAGTTTAATATTGGAGGGACAAGGAGGAACAACATTGAGGGCCTGAGGCACAACAACCCCCACTCTGATGCTAGATCACTGCTAGGTGCATGTGTGATAGATGTTAATAACAGCTCTCACACTCTGCTTTATTAATGGCAGAATGAGGAGGCTGCTTTTACAGTTGACTTTGACAGCTTATCTGTATATTTTAGATTCTTTACTGACACTTCAGATAGATGTTAATGACATGGCCAAGTCTACAGTGTCTAGGAGGGCATATATCATGGCAGGGTGTTGGGTATGCAATAAACAATACTTATTTGACTGAAGGTCTACTAAAACTATAATCAACATACAAAAGCCCTGGTTTCAACAATAGCCATTAAACTGTAGGTCTGGAGGTCACCAGATTCCCTGGTTAGCTACGATTGGTTGTCTGTTCTATGCACTGTGACTAGCCAGTAGATGTCAGTGTTTGCTCTATACTCTCATACATAGTATTGCTCTATACGCTATGTACCAACTTGGAATCAGTATTTTCGCTAGCCATCATAATAGACTCTGCTTTGTATACCACAATTGGCTATTTAGTCAGTTGGACCCAGAATAAACTCTACTACTAGATTCTAGCTACCTGAATTATTTCTATATTGTCACTACTGGAATGACTACTAGATTCTAGCTACCTGAATTATTTCTATATTGTCACTACTGGAATGACTGGAGAGACATGTGAAGGCCCTTTTCTTGTGTTGTAGGGGTCCCTAATACTTTTGATGGGGCCATGGGTGAAAGAATTTGTTTTTTTAGTTTTTTCATATGTTTTATCACACAAAATATTCACCATTATCCTAAGTCTAGAGCCATTATCCTAAGTCTAGAGCATTGTAATGAAATCGCTAGGCAACCCCATTAACTACACTTTAGTGTCTTAATTTTATTATGCCAATAAAATTGTGGAGATAATAGGAGGAAGATGAGACACTTAAAATGATGTGCACAATTAGGCTGTAACAGCTTACATCCTGGAAAAGAACACTTATTGGGTATTTCTGTAATTAGCTACAGTCTGCATACCACAGTAGCAAAATCACCTTTCTAATAGTAATTTCAGTAATATTTCAGTATATAAGTGTACTGAAAGGAGAATACATCTAAGGACTAAATTGATAGGGAAACTATAAATGAAAGAGCCAAGTAAAATATTGCATCATTACACAGGATTGTTGAAAAGTCACATAATTTGTGACATTTCATTGCATTGATATATTTACGTTCTTAGCTAAGCAAGCCATTTAAATGCAAGTGAATTGCTGAAATGTAATTTGAAGACTATACAAAGGCAGTATAGATATGGAGCCTAATTTATATGTGCATTTTGACATTTATATATTATATTTGCATGCGTATTATAGTATGTGTATGCTATGTATCTAAATAAAAATAATTGTATAACCCTAACCATGAAAATGTCTGTCATTTTATTCATAGTATTTCATGTAGCGATCTGGTCATTACCAACGATTGCTGAGTTATGGGACAGGGTTGATATAACGTATGTATTCCTTGCATGGATGTCTTATTACCCATATATGATGTTGATGTCAGCCAAATTTGATTAGAACTTGCTGGCTGAGAACATCTGTACATTTATCACCAGCTTTATAACTCATGCATTTTCCTCTTTATCATAATCAATCAATCACTTCAATGGTAGAATGTGCATGTTATGCACATTCTAATTCAACTTTTACAGAAATCCTGCTCTTCCCTTTGTGAGATTTGATTACCGGAATCTAGGTTGTGACTAGTCAATGATCTAATTCAGTCATTATTATGAAAGATTTTGGTTGCTTACAGTAAAAACAAATCACATTGAACAACGAATCAAATGTGGAATATAAAAAGGAGCTTATTCCAGAGTGCAACAGATCAATATAGCAGGCACTGCTAATTAGCCCCTTCTTTGAATAAATTCATCAAAGGTATAAAACCATAAAACAAGAGAAGGAAAAATTGCAATTCCAAATTATCTATTTTCACTGCTTTAAATTCATTTGTATGTAAAAACTGCAATACCACCTTTCAAAAGATGCTGATATTTAGTTACTGATAATGATCTAACTATAGATGATAGTGGAGCGTGAGTAGGAGGACCAATCACCTCAGGTTTCAGCCAGGACTGTAAAACTGAGTACACTCTAGGACAACGAATCGGTTACCTGGCCAATTCGCCGTCCTATCTGATGATTGGTAAGTGCATACACACTGACAAATCATCAGCACGATGCATCGTGATTGAAATCAGAACTGGCGGGCATTTACTTGTGCCTGTCCAGTTCAGCTGTCACTCACCGGTGGCCTCTGAAGCTAGTGTACAGGCGGTTGGCTGACCACCCGTACACACAGCATGATGCACCAATATATCTGCAGATACATTGGGCATCGGCTGTGCTGCACAGCCAATGCGATATGTCTGTGACCGGTGTCGTTCACAGAGATATTGTCTGTACACACTGGGCGACGGACACATGATATATCGGCCGTTCAATTTAACGGGCGTTATGTCAGCCAGTCAGCCAGTGTGTGCTCAGCATAAGGGGAACAGTATAGTCCCCAGTTCTCTGACTAGGGTGGAGTTGCTGTATCACGGTATATCCATGGTAATGCAGATTTTATCTGAAAAACAGCATCGTTTTTACACTACAGCTGTTTAACTTCTAATTAAACGAATTATTCCAAAGAGCAGATAAGTCTGACACTTCTTTACACGGTTTGTAACAGTATGTAAAGTGATTGACTATAGCACTTCAGAGTAGACAAACCAGGATGAAAGAAAAAATAAAAACTTTACAGATAATATAATAAATGGACAAACATTGTAAAATAAATGAAGTGAAGTGTTCTGTACATGGTATATCAGTGTGGAAGGAATAAAAAAAAAAAGGTACATTTTATTTTCCCTTTATTTCTACAATCTGATCTTAATCAAAAAAATGAAATATTAGATTTGACTTTGCTTTGAGCCTGCCATGTAACAAGCAGCTCTTTCACCCACTTGCCGTTGAAAGCGAATATATCCAGTTCAGTTATGATGAGTAAATTTTTTCCTGAACACTACAAAGACCTTAGAGGTCAGGCTTCATTCTACATCTCTAGAAACATGAGCATGAAATGACTTTCCGTCCCGAAGCTGCCTTAGGCTGCTGCTTGAAAGAAGACTGAGTATACAGGAGAAAAACAATAGTAGACAGCTTTAGATACATTTTTACAATTGTGTATTACTTGTTTGCTTTGCAAGCAGTTTTATGCTGGGCAAATGTAAGTGAGCTAGTCTCAGTTTTATTACAGATACCTCCTGGGATGGAAAATTCTCCCACAGACTACGGTGCAATATATTATTATTTTATCAATCTTAATGCTATTGCAAAAACATGATGCATAGCATCCAGATAGTAATGTAATATAATGGTTATAACATTCTCAATAAGAGCATAATGGACACACAGTAGTATTGTATGTTTTGGCCGGGATGCGGTCAGAATGGGGACGCCGGAATTCCGACATTTGTCAGAATACTGACACTGGGATCCCGACCGCCGGAATCCCGAAGGTAAGTAGTATGGTTAGGTTAAGGTGTTAGGGGGGAGGGTTAGGATAAGGGGTTAGGGTTAGGCTGTGGGGGGAGGTTAGGTTTAGGTACTAGTGGGGAGGTTAGGTTTAGGCTGCGGGGAGGGAGGGTTAGGTTTAGGCACTAGGGGGGAGGTTCGGTTTAGGCACTAGGGGGAGGGTTAGGCACTAGTGGGGAGGTTAGGTTTAGGCTGCGGGGAGGGAGGGTTAGGTTTAGGCACTAGGGGGGAGGTTAGGTTTAGGCACCGGGGAGCATTAGGGTTAGGGGTTAGGTTAGGCTTACTTACCTGGGGGCATCTGCATTCTAACCTGATTGGGATGCTAACATTGGGATTCTGACCACCAGGATCCCGAGCGCAGGCATCCCGTACCCAACCCGTTTTGGCCAAGAAGAGAGTTCTGATGCCACCTAATGCTTATTAAGAACTTAGATATTTTAAATGAATGCATGTATTAAAAGTTTGTAATTTAAAACTATGTGATTTTAATATAGTCATAGAATATCAGTAACATAATCAGTGCCCTAGCTAGCGCTCCCGGCACCCGGTGCAGACCATGCCCCCTCTGTATGATGTCACATGTAGGGTGCGTGGCCTGGACCCAGTGCTGGGAGAGGGTGATTACAGCAATGCCTGGAGCATCCTCAGGATGCTCCGGGGTGCTGTAAGGGCAGCGTTGTGACCGTCTGGAGCGTCTGAAGGATGCTCCAGGCGGCACTGCCACAGAGATTCTGGCTGCAGGGTGCCATTCCAGACACCCTGCTAGCCAGATGCAGGAGCTGTAGGCGAGTGGCAGTGCCGCCCACCGATTGCTGTGCTCTGTGCGGCCGCACCGCTCACACACCCCTAGTTACAGCCCTGTACATTATAACCTTATGACAGACATGTGTTATTCCTTAAAATCAGAGTTTTTGACTTTAACTGAAAAGACTTTCAAAAAAACCCTACTCATCTAGGACTGTCCTGCTATTAAAACCAAAAATCCAGAAACTTAGCTTGAATGAGAAGTCATGTCCCTGCTCACCTTTGCCTTTACCTACTTTCTGCAGCACTTCCAGCAGTCTATGTTCAGCATGGGCCATGGGAAATCACCAGTAACATAACCAGTGGATAGACTTCTTGGCAGGACCTATGGTTTTGATAGGTGTCAGTGGTGTGTGATGGAGGTAAGTCCACATGATGTATAGCTCAACCAGGAATTGGTTTATTAACCAGGTAGAATGCAGGGTGTAAGATAACACAGGGTTAATGCAGCACAATGCAGGAACATAAAGTATGAACAGATCCAGCCAGGAGCAGGATAATGCATGTGGCGTGCAGTGTCTGTATCACACACCTGCTGATACGTGCAGTGGTGACAGTGGACCCGCTAGAGGTGGTGACATAGTGGTGTATAGTGTACAGCAGCTACCTCTGTACATATATGTGTGTGACACTGTTATGTCTCTGGCACAGTTTCCCCCAGCAGACACTCAGGGTCGTGCATTTACAGTCTGGAGGACGGGAAGAAAGATGCGCGGTAATGGCGTGCATGTGCAAATGTGCAATGGGTTGGAGGTTGCTCATGTGATGACAGTGCACCTCCAATACTATGGGGACCTGGCAGACATGAGGAGACAGCACAGAGCACTCAACTCAGCAGGACTTGCTAGTGGCACAAAATCAGCACACGCACGTTCTGTTAAAACAATATGCCTCTGGTAACCAGCCTATACAGCCTGTCCTGTACCAGCCCATGTCACCCAGTGATCCAATCCCCTGGAAACATCTTCATTTCACCCCACCCTATGTGACCCAGTGAATTTCCTCTGAACCCTTTTTCCCTTTTACACTCCCTTGTTTCCTGACACCCCCACTTCTATCCTAGGAAAACTGAGAACAACGTCTTCTCTGTATCCTCCCCTGGCATCCTATCTGCTCCTCTTTGAACTTGTACCCTGACACTATTCTATCTCCCTGGAACCATCTTCTTTTTCCTGGCACCCTGTCTTCTCTCTTAGGAAGCTTTCAACTGTCTTTTTTCCTTGTCCCCCTCCCATGTCATCTTCTCCCTTCATCTGGGTTCCTGTCTCCTGACACCATTCCCTCTCACCTGGTACCATGTGTTCTCTCCTCATATCCCACCTGGCACCATTAAATTCTTTGTCGAAGCTGAGTAATTGGCTGAGACAAGTTCAGTTTAAAATTGAATTGTGGCGACGCCATCTTGCGGCTGGCCGCAAGACGCCAACTTGAAAATGAGATCGCAAGACGCCATTTTGCGAATGGCCGCCTAAGCGCCATTTTAGATAAACTCACATTTTAGTACATGTGGCGATAATACTATTAGCACCATGCGATTGCATCCCCCATCGTTTCTCATATACACAATAATACACATAATAACGCTGTTAACTAGTCGCATATTAGCGAATGCACAAGACCCCGAATGAAAACACCATTTAGTAGCTAAATGCGCATGCACTCGCACCAAGTTAACTAGCGTCTTCATATCAAACCCCGTACACTCACACATTACATATTCACTTACAAGGTTCCATTAGCTTTAAGATATACGATTTAAGTTGGTTCAGTTAATATAAACGCTGTGAAATAAAGATATTTGATAACTAAGGTTTTATACATGCTAAACAAGCCGTGTTTGGTTTTGTACTGATGCGTACTCTTTCCACAGTATTCCGGTGTTATCGGTGGGGAGATCGCATCATGCATTCTCGAGTTATGGATCGCAGAGACTTCAAGCAACAAAATGTATTAACTGTTAGGATGTTACAGGGGGCGGGAAGGGAGAGACCCCCAGCTGTTAGAGGCAGGGAGAGTCTATTTGAACCAGCCTGTTAAATGCTCCGTTACAGATGGATCCCCCTTGGGAACCAATAGCATCAGCAACAAACGTCTCTATTGTTTTGTCTATTCCTGGGGGGTATAAATATGTGTGCTCAAACACTGGGTCTTAGTCTTCGTGCTGCATGCTGATAGACGAGGGGTTTCTTGCTGATGCCTAACACCTGGTACCAGAAGCGCTGCGTATGTATACTGTACTTGGGTCTGTATAATTCCTTTTTGCGCCTAAATTGTGTCTGGATCAATTGCGTGTAACTGTCTGAACTTCTACTTGAATAATACTTGTGCTTTGGAACCAAAGATTCCAGTTCTAAGTCTTTATTTACTGTATGACTGCGTACGCAAATTAGCGTCATCTTTAGAAGGTATAGGCAGGATATTAGAAGGTATAGGAAGGTGTGTATAGAGGTTCTGATCCAGTATCGTTATCTTAATAATATTTTGTCAAGTAATATTTTTTAATTTAGAGGATAAGAGACATCCAAGGTGAAGTCGTCAAAGTCACAAACAGATATTTGACAAGTGTGCCTCACCGTCACTATTATATGATTTTTAGAGCTCCTATTTAAAATTAAAGTGAATAGCGGCATAAAAATATTGCAGCTTTTCTCTTTCCTTTTATAACCATATTTATAATTTTTTGTGTGCCGGGACAGAAGTAGCAGTAAGGATCTGTCTCGGCAGGAAATAAAGAAGCCCACTGCTGACATACGCCTACCTGCTGAAGGGATTGGGAGAAGCAATGCAGTATGGGAGAAAGCAGGAAGAGAACAGTCTCTTCTATGAGGGAACACATAATGCTGTCCTGAGATGGCATTCTGTGCTAGAGAGAAGCTTTGCTCTATTAATTCTCTTATATTGTGTGTGCGCAACCCTCACTGAAACCTATGCACTGTTGTTAGAGAAAAGATGTCGCACTTTTCTTTATTCTGGTAAAAAATGTTAGAGAAAAGCCTTTATTTCGTATACTAAATAGACCCCATTAATCAGAAGTATGACAAAGTGAATTGACTACTTCTTGGGTTAGTCAGGCTGATGGTGCCACTGAAGAATTATTAGAAAGCATGTACACATAAGCTCAGTGTTCTGTATAAAAAGTATGTGCAGTAACCAAAATGTATGGCACTAACAGATTCATTGAATCATTACCACTAGCTAATCACTATTGATGATATCCTAAAATGCATGGGCATCCTGCTGTGACCATTTTACATATGATTGCAGACAAAGCCAATGGCTGAATGCTGCACACTGCAGATAAGAGAGGCCATGAAAGCTGTAATGCTGTGTTTATTGCTGCATGTTTACAATGAGCGCATGATAAATTCTCTACAAAATGGAATGATGTGGTTTTCATCACCAGTAACTGGATGTTACATGACACATTGTGCAAAGGCCTAAGAAACATAATCAGATATTAAGGGCAAAATTTACTAAGCGGCGGGTCCTAAACCCCAACGGTTTGATGGCAGTTTGGAAGCGGTTTAGCTATCTGCAGATTTACTAAGGCCAAAACCGCTGCAAATCCGCCGTTAAAACAAATGTTAGAATAGAATAGAACAAGCTGTCATTTAGAAACTGCCGCCAAACTGCCAGGGTTTAGAACCCGCCGTCAAACCGCCGGGGGTTTACAACCCGCCGCTTAGTAAATTTTGTCCTAAGGCTTTACTTTACAAGGCTCTTGACACTTGGTATATGGTGTTTTCAAAATTTAAAGGTTGTATTCCAGAATGTTGTTGATTTTTTTTCTTGAATTCTTAAGCTGTGCTTTATTTTTTATGCATCTGTGCAATCGTGGAGCAAAAGAAGAGAGAATACAAACCATCAAACAGTCAAGACGGTTCACCCTTTTGGAGCCTGTGAATGCCTTGCTTGCAATGTAGAGTCACTGATTTCCTAGTAAATGACAATGCTGTCAGAAATCAATGTGAATCTCTGAAATCACATATTAACACTGAAGGCAAGTGAAACACTGTAGGGGAGATGCTTAAAACCTTTGAGAGATATCAAGTAGATTAGTTGCCCAAAGCAGCCAATCAGCTTCTAAATGTAATTTATCTAGCGGAGTCTATGACATGAGAGTAAGAAGCTGATTAGTTGTTTTTTCTGCAATTTCTCCACTTTATTTCTCTACAAGGCTTTGATATTAACTTGACCTGGAAAACAGTAAGTGGAGTTGTGTACTATCCTTGAGAATCTGCATAAAAGGAACCCTTGCAGATGGGACCCCAAAGTGTTTTGGGAAGAAAGCCTGGATACTTTCCTTAATTTTTCCAGGCTAAATGCTTATAAAGAGATTTTGTCTATTGCATGCAAATCAAACATTGATATTTCCATATCACTGTTTTTTCATCCATTATTTTTTTATTTAATTCTTTTATTTTTTTTTCGCTACCTTTTTGTAAGATATATCTTTTTTTAATAATAATAATAATAGATGCATGTTATTTGAAAATATAAATATATGTATACAACAAACTCCACGTTCTCTAAGCATTTAATTTTTTTGTTTTATCTATATTCATGCTATTGGCTGAGTCTGTATGGAAAGGTGTTTGAAGGAGAAATATATTATACTATGAGTGGAGCCAACAAAAAGGTACCAAAGGTAGTTGAGTTCTCCCAGAAAGTGTGTGAGTTTTGCTATACTTGAGATCACCCTCAACTTAGAGAACCAAAGCTACAAATGGCATTGTTCCATGAATCACATCTATAGCAGGGATGCCAAGAATAGGGAAGATACAAATTACCCAGGCCTGGCTGAGGGGCCCAGATGGTGCCTGGGGAGGCCGGGAAGGCTGAGCAATGCCCCATCCCATCTCATAAGCATGAACTGCCATGCCCACATGCACAACAGTGCAGAATATGTTGAGCGGGATGTGGCCCCACACACACACATAAATGGTCATGACCCCCACTCAACCAATGGGGCCATCCGAGGTTTTAGCAGCCCTGATCTGTAGAGCAATTCAACCACTACTAGAGTATATAACTTCAGAATGTGATCCCTACATGACAAATTGTTCATTTGATTTTTGGATATACACTACCGTTCAAAAGTTTGGGGTCACCCAGACACTTTCGTGTTTTACATGAAAACTGACTTTTATTTATCAAATGAGTTGCAAAATGAATAGAACATATAGTCAAGACACTGGCAAGGTTAGAAATAATGATTTTTATTTGAAATAATAATTTTGTCCTTCAAACTTTGCTTTCGTCAAAGAATGCTCCTTTTGCAGCAATTTGGCATTCTAGCTGTTAATTTGTTGAGGTAATCTGAAGAAATTTCACCCCACACTTCCTGAAGCACCTCCCACAAGTTGGATTGGCTTGATGGGCACTTCTTGCATACCATACAGTCAAGCTGCTACCACAACAGCTCAATGGGGTTGAGATCTGGTAACTGCGCTGGCCACTCCATTACAGACAGAATACCAGCTGTCTGCTTCTTCCCTAAATAGTTCTTGCATAATTTGAAGGTGTGCTTTGTGTCATTGTCCTGTTGGAGGTGGAAATTGGCTCCAATCAAGTGCTGTCCACAGGGTATGGCATGGTGTTGCAAAATGGAGTGATAGCCTTCCTTATTCAAAATCCCTTTTACCTTGTACAAATCTCCCACTTTACCAGCACCAAAGCAGCCCCAGACCATCACATTACCTCCTCCATGCTTGACAGATGGCGTCAGGCACTCTTCCAGCATCTTTTCACTCGTTCTGCGTCTCACAAATGTTCATCTGTGTGATCCAAACACCTCAAACTTCGATCCATCTGTTCATATCACTTTTTTCCAATCTTCATCTGTCCAATGTCTGTGTTCTTTTGCCCATATAAATCTTTTCCTTTTATTGGCCAGTCTCAGATATGGCTTTTTCTTCGCCACTCTGCCTAGAAGGCCAGCATCTCGGAGTCGCCTCTTCACTGTAGATGTTGACACTGGCGTTTTGCGGGTACCATTTAGTGAAGCTGCCGGTTGAGGATTTGTGAGGCGTCTATTTCTCAAACTAGAGACTCTAATGTACTTCTTGCACAGTTGTGCACCTGGGCCTCCCACTACTCTTTCTACTCTAGTTAGAGGCTGTTTGTGCTGTTCTCTGAAGGGAGAAGTACACACTGTTGTAGGAAATGTTCAGTTTCTTGCCAAGTTCTCGCATGGAATAGCCATCATTTCTAAGAACAAGAATAGACTGTCGAGTTTCACATGAAAGTTCTCTTTTTCTGGTCATTTGGAGAGTATAATCGAACCCACAAATGTGATGCTCCAGATACTCAACTAGCTCAAAGGAAGGCCAGTTTTATAGCTTCTCTAACGAGCAACCCTGTTTTCAGCTGTGCTAACATAATTGCACAAGGGTTTTCTAATCATCCATTAGTCTTCTAACGCACTTAGCAAACACAATGTACCATTAGAACACTGGAGTGATGGTTGCTGGAAATGGGCCTCTATACACCTATGTAGATATTCCTTTAAAAACCAGACATTTGCAGCTAGTATAGTCATTTACCACATTAACAATGTATAAAGTGTATTTCTGATTAATTTAATGTTAACTTCATAAAAAAAAAACAGTGCTTTTCTTTCAAAATAAGAACATTTTGTAAGTGACCCCAAACTTTTGAGCGGTAGTGTATATACATGTCTGTCTAAATATAATTTTTCCAATACAGAAACACAAAACTAACATTTAAAACTGACATTAAAAATTATTTTTGACTACATAACTCCCAGTACAATTTTGAATGTCTCTACAGCTAAAACATGGAGCTTTGTAGTCTTTTAACATTTGTATGAGTCTATCCTGAGATTTCCATGAAGAGCATGAAATAATTCTTGTACTGCAATTTCCCTAGAAATAATATGTTTCTTAAATGAAGTTTAACAAAACTAATACAATTGTGATGAGCTAAAACCTCAGCACATGGATGTTTCCCCATCAGCTGCAGCCTGTCATAACATGACATGCACGGAAATGGATAAGATCAAAACAGTAGTTCAGATAGGAGATTTCCATAAAATAGTTGTCTTTCAGCACTCTGACAAACAATTTATCTATTTCATGTCAATTTTAACACTTAAATGTTAGCATATTACACTAATGGCCCATTAGCTGTTCCTGTAGAATTTACGGAGATCAGCTTTGATTATAGGATATTTCAGTACATTATAAATTCCATAAGCATACTAATTAGCAGAAATGGTAACAACAACATCTCTGGCTTTCAAATATGAACATGAAAAGTTTTTTTTCCGGTTATTTTAGTTACTACTATAATATCACATCAAGCTACATACCCATTTTATTGATGTGGACTGCTGGTATACAATGGTGTCAGCATATCAATAGCAATTATACCTGCTTACATTACATTTACAGATTGGTCATTAAGGGCCTTATTCAGAAAAGTACACTAATGGCACCATAGCTGCGTATGTTTATGCAGATGCAATGCGAAAATACGTAGATGTATTGAGACGCCCACCTGCACTTTGCAAATCCAAACATCAGCATAAAATGTTGCAGCATCAGCGCACAAATACACAGCATCGGTCGCAGATCATTCGATTGTTGCAGTCCTGAGTAAGTTTCATTGATTCGATTGTTGCAGTCCTGAGTAAGTTCCATTGTTTTGATTTTTGCAATCCTGAGAAAGCCTATGTTGTGCAGTATGGCAGTGGGAACTGAGACCTAGGAGCCATATTTCTTGCATACAGAATCGCAGTTGCAGGATGTGACGTTCTCAAAACTGTCACGACACTCCTGCATATTTTGCCACTACTCCACGTTACCTCCCCCAAATGCTGCCCAACTGTCAATCACACTGAGTAAATTGTCGCTGTGAGCGAATACGGTAATGTACCTTGATGACACATGCGCTGTGCGACTTATTCGCTTATCTGCGTACAACTCTGAATCAGAATCTAAGGGGTATATTTACTAAATTTTTTTAAGTGGAGATGTTGCCCATAGAAACCAATCAGATTCTAGCTATTATCTTCTAGAAGGTGCTAGTTAAATGTTAAGTAAAATCTGATTGGTTACTATAGGCAACATCTCCATTTCTAAAAACTCACACTTTAGTAAATTTACCCCTAAGTTTTGTAAGCATTCTGTAAGAGATCTAAATGAGAATAAAATCCTGGTACAAACAAACAATGAGTAAAGAAAGAAAACCAGGAATAACCACAGAAAAAGAGATGGGAAAATAAAAAAAGGAGACACAATTTAGCCCCCAACCAAAGAAAGGAACCATTAATTACAGAGAAACCAGTGACACCAAAACAAATGGGAAAACATCAACCATACAACAGAAAATATTTTGGATAAACAAACAACAATCCCTACAAACTGATCAGACATTCATTTAAAATACTGTAGGAACAAATGTGGCAAAAGAGGAAGAAAAATCAGAATATCTTTTATACACAATATGGAGTCCAGAGAACAATGGAAGAACGTAGGCAAAGGAGAACACCCCAAAATTAGAAATTTAAGTGAAGATGATGATTTTTTAGAACTACTCTGGGGCACAGAAACACCCCCAGAATGGATGCAAACACCCTACAAAAAACAGAGAAACAAAACATTTCCCAGAGAAGGAGAGGGAAAAAGAACAAAAGTAAAATTACATCAATAGATGAATACACACAAAGCATCTTTAATCTCAACAAGAAAAACGTAAACTCTGGTTTAAAAAAGTCTATTAAACAAAGAATTAAAGGTTGCACCACATTTAACAATAAATACATTTGATCTTTACATAGACACACAAAAATTTATGTGAAAATTGTGTATAAAAAATGATTCATGAAGGATCCAAATATCAGAAATTGCACTAATACTACAACAGAATACAAACACACGACTTTGAAACCAAATTCAACATTCTTTCCAGCCCATATGAAAAGCCCCCAAATGGAAAATTCCAGAAATTAACAGAATAAGAAAGAAGATTATGAACAGGAAGTGAAATGACTACTGTCAAAAAAACATACAGAATATTGGACACAGACTCTACAGCTGTATTACAAAAAAAAAATCCATACAAAACATGGAAGGTTTTATAACTGAGAATTCTTAATAAGAAAGAGTATGACTATATCAATATCAAAACGCCCAAAATACCAACATCTCACCAGTTGCCAAAAATACATAAAAATAAAGACAATCCTCCAGGAAGACCAATCATTTCAGGAAATGAATCATTAACAGCCAACTTGTCCCAATATATCGACTTCTTTTTACAAGATCTAGTGAGCCAACAAAAAAGTTATCTAAAGGATACAAAGCATATTTTAAAACTTATACCTGAGATAAAATGGAGAGACAGCTTCATACTACATACAAGCAACGTAAAATCGCTATGTGTATTAAACATTTAGAATGTGAATATCCTTGAGTGCAAATTTTTATCTTCAATGACAAATTTTCCATCTAAACAGATTAATTTCATAATAGAAAATATTAAATTTCATCTTACACACAATTATTTTTGGTAAAAAGGTGAGTTCTTCATACACACAAATGGTACAGCGATGAGGATGTAATTTGCGATTTACACAAACCTATTTGTCGCAAGATTGGGGGAAAAAAGAATATGGCACAAGAAGAAATATAGAAAAAACTCAATTGCCAGTTTAGGTACATAGACAACCTTTTCTTTAAATGGGAGGGCCAAGAAAATGAACTACTAGAATTTTGGAGTACATAAAATACAAATAAAATAGGGCTGGAATTCACATCAACATTGAGCAAAGAGTCAGTAATCTTCTTGGATTTGGCAATCTTCGACAAGATTAACTCTTCACATTGTAAAACACACATCAAAGAAGTTAATGGAAAGACCTCCATATCACGCAATAGTAATCATCACTCCCAATGGTTAAAAAATATATCAGGAGGACAGTTTTGAAGAATACAGAGAAACTGTACAGAAAAACCTAAGTACAAATAAAGTGAAAAGATGAAAGCAATGTTCTTGGAAAAAGTAAATAAAGAACAATTTTTACATGAGGAACTAAACAGGGTACCAAAATTGAAAATTAACTAGCTATATAACATCAACAAAAGTATCGGAAAAATAAAGAATTCCAAACGGCATTTCTCAAACAATAAAGTAGCCAACACTATTTAGTAGAGGATATAATGGCATATTCATTTCTAATGCCAGATAACCAACTTTAGACAATCTTACCACCAAAACCAAAAATCATATTCAAAAAAGCTAGAAACCTCAAGCAAGAACTGACATGTATTTCTGTTCCAATAAAGATGGTGGAAGAAATAAAACCACACCTAAATGATACTTTCATTACCTTAAATGCATAGGGTGCAAAAATATAGGAGCAAAGGGAGTACAATCAACTAAAGATTTTTGATCCAACCAAACAAAATGAAAATATATAGAAGAACAAAATATCTTGCAAGACAGAAGGTGTGATATATCTTCTACTGTAGAGTGTTCCTGCAGACACCGGTATGTAGGTCAAACAAAAAGAAAGTTGAAAGTAAGGATTGCTGAGCAACATTAAGAAAGGATTAAGCACCCAAAGTGTATCCCAACACTTGCAGAAATGCATAAGAAGAATCCTAAGGAATTAAAATTCATAGGAATACAGAAAATAATCCCCCATTGGAGAGGAGGGGACATTGTCACAGAATTAAAAAGAAATGAAACAAGATGGATATATGATTTGAAAACATTAAAACCATATGGTTTAAATATAGACATTAAATTTAATGAACTAATTCATAATATACATTTTTAATTCTTATGTTTACAGCATATCCTATATAAGCATTATATATTAAAAGCATATCCCACATAACTATATATAAACTCATCCATGCAAGGAACACGAAAAAAAAGGTTTATTAAAAACTAACCACTGTTTTAACTAGATCCAGAATGATCATTTCCATTTTAACAATAAAGGTTTTTTTACTATAAAATCAAACAAAGATGACACCATAACCATCTTTGACAAAGTGCCCTCATGCACGAAACGCATTGGGAGGTACAGTGGGAAACAGGAAGAGAAAGTGATGGAGCAGGAGTGATGTCACAGACAGACATTATTGGCCAGAAGCATACTCCACGTCAGGAGAGGACACGCCAAGAGGAACAAGGACCGCTGGTCAGAATCAACAGGAAACAGGTAGGCAGATAGGGAATGTTAGTTTAGAGCACCTGGAAACTCTGATTCTTTACAATACCAGAACTAATCCCCATGGCACCACCCAGACATTAATTAAAAGCTCACACAGGCTCGATACAATCCGGCCTAATGCATAAAATTGCAAAAGACTATAAACATTATCTAATGTGTTTAGTATTGCATGTCATTTGTACACCTTTTTATCACAAACAGTCATACATACACAATAGCACTCTTTTACTGTGCAATAAGCGAGATGTAGTCAGGATACCAGCGGCCGCTATCCCGGCTGCCAAAATCCCGACTCTAAAAGCCCGACATGGGACTAAAGATAGGTGTCGAAATCTCGACACCTATCATTAGCCCCATGAGGAAATCCCGACACCTGGCATACCGAACAAAGGTAGGGTGGGTTAGCTTAGGAACCCCCGGGTGGGGAATTTAGGGTTAGGCACCCCCCCAGGAGGGTTAGGTTTAGGCAAGGGGAAGGGAGAGTTAGGATTAGGCACCTCTGGGTTGAGGTTAGGGTTAGGTACCCCCCGGGAGGATTAGGTTTAGGGTGCGGGAAGGGGGGGGTTAGGTTTAGGCACCAAGTGGGGAGGTCAGGGTTAGGCACCACTAAGGGAGGGTTAGGGTAGGGAGAGGTGAGGGTTAGGGTACTTACCACCCCCCGTCAGGATTTCGAACTGTCGGTCTTCTGTTGTCGGTATTTGATCCGGCAGCTATTCAGCTGTCAGCATTACATACCGATTCTGTTATAAGCATACTGTAACACTGGAAGCAATTACATACTGTATATATTCATTCTAAGAGGAAAATCTAAATCTTTTTCTGCCACAATAAGGGCAATTGAAGGTTTTTAAAATAAACCTGAGGGTAGTCAAACACCAAGGCCATTGGCTCAACAGGGGACATGGGCATGTTTTTTTCTTTCCAGAAGCGGTGTCCAGGTTAGGCTTACATTTCTGTTGATAAGCCTCTTTGTTCATATTTATATGATATTTTTTGTTGCCTGCCCACCCTTTATTACTGCATTAGTTTTTCTTGCTTAGTTATGTGTGTTTTTTTTGATTGGTTTTTGGTTTGAGGCAGTACAAACGGCTGGGTTATAAGATGGTTGTTTTGTTATATTGTAGATGGAGCGTCCTCCTTTAGTTTGGTGGTTGCTGTTGACCCCCTGCGTGTTCAGCTGTGGCCCCTGTGTGTTCAGCTTGTCCGTGTGGGTCCACCATAAAAGTGGTTCTAAAGGAGGGTGGTTCACCAGCAAATGTGCTGGTTTCTTTATATATTATGTTATCACTAGGTTTTTATCAGTTGTTATTCATTGCCGCCATACTTCCCTTTCCTCCTCCTTTTTTTATTTAATATTTTGTTAAATAAATTTCGTATTTTTTTAAATTTGCAATTACTATCTCTGTCTCTTTATTCATTATTATTTTGTATTATGATTTTTAAAGTAAATAAGGAATTGTAGTGGTTATGTCATGTACATGTCTGATAGTGAGTCATAGGCAGTTAGGGAATTTAATCTCTAGCAGACTCCCAATACCTATGAATAAGTGAGTTGATATATTTTTTAAACAATTAAGGCCATATGTATTAATTTTCTCAAATGTTCCCCAGATTAATAATGTCTCTTATATCAGCTACAGTATTTGCGGCAAAAAGAGATGCTACTGTACTTATTGGCAATTTATCAATAAAGGCTAGACAAAACAAAACAATTAATAAGATGCTGAGCTGGCAAAGGAGGGGGAGGCGGGCGACCGGCTGAATCTTTCCGTGGTGGGTGACCTGCTGAATTTTCCCAAATCTATTAACAGATTGAGTTAAGAAATAGGTCTATATTGGTATCCACATCGAGAACTATTGGGATAGTTCCTACTATTTAGTATCTCCTACATTAAAGCTTTGATAAATGTGACCAATACTAAAGATTCTACATGGTTTATTGAATAAAACAGCTTAATAAATAGGCCCCATGATCTGACATCTATGTAACATGGAAGTTACTTTCATGTAATAATCAGTAAGGGATTGATGATTGACATCAAAAGGCAATTGAATCCTACAGTAGGGATCAGTATAGACAGACAGGATGCCAAGCCCCACACTTGGCCACACCCCAACCTAGCATCACGACCTGTCAGATCTGTCAGCGGTCCTGGGTGCTGATACCACAAACATGGCAAAGAACATGGGAAGGTACACCAGAACTCCAGCAATTAAAACAGAAGGCAACAGGATCAATGCACAAATGAAAGCAGCTATCTTCAGTGTTTGAGCTGGAAAGTCTTTGCAACAGGGCTTGTTAAGCTCAAAGAAGACAGTCCAGAAGGAAGAGACCACCTGTTCCCATAGACTTAGAAGTAAGCAGTGAAGCATAAAAGTCCTGTATTCAGAACCGCAGCAGGACCATACAACATAATAATACTTAGTTACAGAAGCCAGTTGAACTATGGACAAATTATGCACAAATCATATCATTATAAGTGGGTCAGGAGCATGAACGGACTGGCCCACAGGTGTACAGAAGAAGTCCTTGGTGGACCCCAGTGTCTGAGGGCCTCACCCCCTAGTCTAGGGGTCAGTAACTTGGTGGAGCAGGATCATGGATGAACTTGGGTACATGGTTTGTTTCTATGGAGACTACACCAAGATTAGCCCTCCTGCCAATTAGAGTGGGTGGTCCTGACATAGTCCTGTTTCCTCCTTTATAAAAAAAGGGCCCTGGTCTTGCATGTCTTTACTTATGGTTGGCCAAGTCCATCTGTGGAGGCTGGCCACACACCTTAACCTTGGGCCCCTACCACTGCATTCGCTAGTGTGCCCTTCATGCCCCAATCTGACACTGGTCAGGAGATATATTCATTACACTGCAGGATTCTAGCGGGAAAACCATCCAAAGATATAAGTGTAGTGGGGAAAAAAAAGAATTGCCATGGTGTTATATTACATTTCCAATAAAATAAAATACTTTTTCTATCTACATTAATGGTATGTCTTAAAAATGGTTCAATATGTTATCCGAATTGTATCTACACTTGAAGGCAATGAGGTGCAGACCTTTTTCTTTCAAATTGAAAGAAACAGGTTATTTAAGGGTTTACTGACAATGCACTGAGTTACTGTGGTTCATGAGTGACAGAAAACGGATATTCTTTACGTAGGCAGATTTCCAACTGGAGAGGTGAAATGACAGATAGCAATAACAGCCAGAAGTCACAGTAGAAAGTAAGTGTCTTTCATGCCTAACATCTGTACTGCAGAGGGAGCTTTCATTGTTTTCAGGGAGGACGAAAAAGATTTTTTTTATCTTTTAGCCCACTTGCAAATACTGTTCCTCTACATTAAAAACCAGCAGGAAAAAGAAATCTAGCAGCCTGTGAGGGAGTATTAAACAAATGTAGGTCTCAGGAACAAGCTGTCAACGATTGGCAAGGAAAAGACATAAAAATGAATGTAAAATGAATGATGCATTTTATCAATAACATTCGCCAGACTGTTAACTCTCAGCTAGTATTCAGAATGCCACGGTGTACCCAATTCTCCTGGCTGTAAGGCGGCGCACGGATTACACAAACAGACAGTTAATTGAATTATTTTTAATCAAGTGGCTACGAGATAGTCTCAATATGCATTTCTGTAGTAAAGTAGAGCCTACTTGGTAGAGCTTTTCCTGAAGGATAAAATAAAACATTCCCATAGTCTAAGTGATGTTTTATTAAAATGATTGCATTGTAAATCTAAAGAAGTATACTGCCATCTGTGATATTAATCTGCCCACTAAGAGCACTGCTGTAGTCTTTGATTATGTATTTTTATCTCATTCAAACAAGCTAACAGGTAGCTTACATTTAATGTCTTCTTCCTGCCTTATGTGAGCCTTTTTCATCACCACTGATATTCCCAATAGTTTAATGTGGGTTAAATAAGTCACTCAGGCAAATAGTGGGTAAATGTAGCAATTTTGCAAACAAATAGTAACCTAGGCACTGCTATACCTCACCAGCATATTTATCTCAGTAGGATGATGCACGAGGGTGGCTCCTGGGCTATATTCTTCACTACTGTACGTACATGGTACGTACTGAGCTCAATGTCTTCTTATTTTTACAAAGTAGCTAAGTCCACAGAGACTTCACAATCCATTTGCAGCTGAACCTTCACCACACTCCAACCATTTTAAGTGGGGGTGTCCAGGATAGACATGGCATCTGCATCTTTTCAATCCCCGCTCACATTCCCAAAGTGGGAGAATTTTAGATGAAGAGTCCCTCAACCCACACCTGTTACTGGGTTTTCATTACCTGGTGCTGTATGCGGACTTCCCAGTCCTGAGCTCACTTGCAGGCATCCTGTGCTGCGTGGCTCCAGCATGTCTGCTAAAACTCAGTGTGGTGCCTGTTGCCTGCATATAGACATAATGGCAAGGAGGCATACTGTATAACACAAATAATAGTACACAAATACATTAATGCACAATAGTAGCAGTATGTGAAACAGCTCCTAGCAACACATAAAAATTGTTGAATAGACTTAAAACACATATGTACAGTTTGGACAAGAAAGAGTGTTAATCGGACTGAACCCCTATTCTCATTGTCCTGACACTACCATTCAGTCATACTATTCAGGTTGTTTCTCTACTTTTACTGGAGGCATGTGCCTGCACTGTGTTGTGAAACTACCTCCCAACTTCAGGACAAAATGCAGGATACTCCCCTGAAATTGGGCATGCCCTCCCAAAACGGATGAAAATGCCTAGGGCGCCGGGTCCATGTGAGAGCACAGACCACCAGTAGTGCGTGAGAACAGCAGCCGGCGGCGGTCACCCCTATCCCGCTTCCCCGGGTCACTGTGCGGGCTCTGAGTTCTGGTAGTTTTCTTGGCATTTTAAGGTTAGCTATTCCAAAGCATTTATTATGGTTTTTTGTTGATTTTTTTTCCAAATTCTGTAATTTATTGCTGATTGAAATCCGTCACAAAAGAATCACATTAATATCGTAATTAGTGTTTGATATATTCAAATTCAAAGAGCGTTCCGGACAAAGGGACTAAGCAAATTATATATATAAGATTCTTTGTGTTAGGTCCTTATTGACAACCATGATAACTGATCTAGCACCAGGCAAATAACTTCCCTTTAAAATAAAATCAAAACCACAATTTGAACCCTGTCAATTACTAAGCTCAAGTAAAATCATTTCACATTTCTACATTATATCATCTTTGTACTAGACAAAGTACAATAGTGCTAAGGCTCAAGTGAAGGGAGCTTTGAATAAAAAACGATCAGTACAAACCTTTTAAGGCAAAACTAATCATGTACGATCTGATCTGTATATCCTTGTTATTTGGCATCTTAGTCAGAACTTTTTGTCTTTGCTATTAAGCATTTACCAAAGAAATACCGACCTCAGTGAGAAGCCTTCATTTCTAGGGATCTTTAAGGGGAATAGGGCTTTCCATGGGCATCGCAACGGAGGTGGCAAGGGGGCGGCTCATCTCCCCCAAAAACATTTAAAAGGAGCGGCGGCCCTGGACGGGCAGGGACTGTGCTTTATAATAATAGGCTGCATGGCCCCTGCACTACATGGAAGAGGAGGTGTTTAAGTTAAAACACAGCACATTACACCTCCTCCTCCATGCGGTGCAGGGGCCGTGCAGCCTATTGCTATAAAGCACAGCCCCTGACCGTCTGTGGCCGCTGCTCAGGTAAGAGAGAGGGAGGAGGGGAGGAGGAGAGTGGGGGGCGGGCACTGTTACGATTTTATGTTGCCCCCCCAACACAAAATCGTTATGACATCCCTGAGGCTATCGGTCCACTGAGATGTATGTGTGTCTCACTTACATATGCTTCCATCATGACAAACACTTGTCCAAAGGAAAGGGAAAGCCATTCACAAGCTTATAGGTGCAAACTGCAAATCATAGCAAAATATAAATATAAATACACTCTACATGAGACAAGCCTGCTATTCAGAACTTATACTCAGAAAAGATTTCTAAATCTCCTGCTCCATTGTGAACAGGAATCCGAGGAGAAATAGAGCTAACATAATAAATAGTTTTATAAAAAGCACACCTACAGATTTGTAAACCCATCACACATGCAATGCGTGTGTACGTACGCATGCATCGCGCTAATGTCTAGCAGCGCCAGGCTGCATATATCCACACTCACGATCTGCCAATGTAATGTCTATGGTTGCGGGTGCAAACGTGCTCATATGCGGGCATGTTTTACCGTTACTACATTGCCGCGATGTGTACGCATCACAGGTAAGCTGACAGTGGACACGTTTACGCCTGTAACTAATTAAGGATTATCATTAACAGGATTAGATTAATGTTTATGTTGGCTTTTAATAGCCCAGGAGTTTCTAGGTAAACTGGCAGAATATTTTTGTAAGTATTGTAGCAATATAAATCAGGGCCGTTAAGGGCCACGTGACCGGTGCCACTGACCAAAGTGCAAAGCCGAGGGGACGGAACATCTATTTTTAGTTTACGGGATGTAACACAACATGTGCCGGGGCAAAGCATGACTCTACCTGCTATGGCATGGAAGTAAATTATATATTAATATAAGTATTTGCTAGCAAGAGTACCACCTTTCACCTTTTGTAATTTAGGGGTTTCTCACAACACAGATAAGGCTGAAACAAAAAAGGCTTCCTCATCTGGGAGCAACCACTAGGATGTCTGATTATGGTAGTTAGAATATGGTCTAACTATTCTGGTTGGCTATTTTAGTAAGCCAGACTGTAGAAACCCATCAGAAATGAATACTTGAATGAATTAGACAAATGTCTAATATTGACTAGGCATTACGGATTTATGATCTTACTATACGCTAGGGGTCTTATGTAATACCTTGCGACTTGCAGCCACTGCAGGAGCTCCTGAGAGCCTTGCCATATTTTTAAAGCTGCAATCATTTTAAAGACAAAACCAGCCTGGTTTTGGCTTTCAAGTGATTTCCACTTTAAAAATACAGGAAGACTCGCAGGAGTTCCCGCAGCGGCTGCAAGTCGCACCTATTACATAAGCCCTTATACAGTAAGTCTAACATTGACTAGCATTACAGAATTACCGCCATACTTTACACTGAATTGTCAGGTCCACAACACATTACATCAGTATGTATTATGATTTTATTCTAGCTCTCTGAAACGCAAAATAAATGTTGCCCTAGACATCAATAAGATTTACCGGTATCTATAAATGTGAGGAGTGAGTTAGCTACGCAGTGATCTCATAGGAGTAGATACATGAATTTTGTGTGCATTATATGAATATATATATATATATATATATATATATATATGTTTATATACATTCTTCCATTATACATTTCTCTCAGTTTCTACTATATCATTAACCCTAAACTCTACCCACACATATATTCTGCATACCATATCAACGCGCAGTAGCCAATTCTCTGCCTAATGTCCCCATCAGTGATTTACTTCTGCCCCCCCTTCCCACTTCAAGTCCTCAGATATTTCACAGCAACAAAGACAATGTTATCTTGCTTTGATAACAGAAATTTGCTACAGAATCTTACATACTGTATATATTTTAATGTTTGTTTTCACTCCTGTGATATAATTCACCTTAATGCAAGCTGCCTAAGAAAGGTCCATCAGTGAGATTAATATCAACCAATGAAAATAATAAATGGTTGAGAGAGGTAGAACGTGCACTATACACTGCTGCTTTATGACTCTCTGGTGCTGCAAGAGATGTGCAATTGTTATCTGTTTAATTATTGATTACCTTCCTGCAACTAGAGCATAAAAGGAAACTTTCTGTGCTACAATAACAATGTTAATGCTCTGAAGAATAGCAGAAGGATTTAGTGTTCGCAGAGAGCTGTGTAGCAGACTTGGGAAGCCAGCTCTTGAGACAGATGCCTGGAAATCAATCTCAATTTCTGATTTTCTCAAGGAGTTGCTGCTGGCCTTTGTTTCTTTACATAAAGACATAGATCAAATCTGCAGAGATGGTGTCAAGTTCATGTACTGTACAACAAGCCGCTCCTTCCGTTTCTATTTGTATTACCAGACAAAATATATTCTCATCCCATTATCATTGTCTTATAGTTTAGGGGACAGTATTATGTTGTATTGCTTTTTTTTAAATGATGAAAAATGGAATATTATTCATAATAAGGTTAGCAGCTGTCAATACAAAATCATGAGATCTATGTACTAAGGGGGTCATTCAGACCCGCTCGTGAGCGGCAGTACGCTCGCAAGCGGGTCGATGTTCCCCCACTGCGCATGCGCACGACGGAGGGAGCTCCGTCGTGCGCATGCGCGAGACCCGGCGAGCGACGGGCTCTCCATCGCTCCGGGTCTCACACCAAAGGGGGAGTGCTGTCGATGTTGATTGACAGCACGCCCCCTTTGGTGGGCGTGCCTGCCAGACGGAGGCGTTCCCATGGGAACGCCTACCGTCTCAAGCTGGCCCCACTGACATCACTAGTGATGTCAGTGGGAGTGATTTTGGCTCTGATAGAGCCAAAATCACTCCAGGGCTTGCGGCAGCGACACCCTACCGCAGGGTCTCTGTCGCAAGCCCGATGGTCGCGATGGTCAAGACCATCGCGACCATCATCATGGACGCTCGCATATGCTGTGGGTGGTCACCCACAGCTATGCGAGCGTCCATGAGGACGCTCCAAAAAAAGGTAGGAGGGCCCTGATTCAGAGCGAGCGCTCCGGTCAGAGCGTTCAGCTCTGAATCAGGCCCTAAGCCTTGGAGAGAGTACCAACTCCAGACATTTTTCAAACACGACCTGTAAAGTGACAGTTAGGAGCTGATTGGTTGGTACTTTATATCCACTTATCCCTCTCCAAGGCTTAGTACATAGGGCCTGATTCAGCAAGGAATGCAGATACTAATGCGCATGCAATCAGTCGATGTTTGTGATCTGTGCATGGGTAAGCACCGCAGTGCGTCTGTGCGAACTAGCAATAGCAATCGGAACTGCGATTGCAGAGGCTACGTAGACCCAGAGCAGAGTGATTGACAGGAATTGCCATTTGAGGGTGGTGCCGGGGGGGTGGTCGGGCAAACGCAGGTGTGCCAGTGCATTGGGATGGCATTTCAGGGGCGTGCACAGCTTGTCCACTGCGTGGCAATATGCAGCCAAAACACTGATAGCATGCGTGGATGTTAGCAATTTCTGAGTAAGGTCAGGGCTTGTGCAAGTGTGCATATGGGTCCGATGTTACCGATGGTTTCGCTATGTTCCCCTAGTGTACGGATGTGAGTAAGGGGAAGTGCCTGTCCTTATGTCAGGATGCGATCGCAATGTGAATGCAAACATTTAAATAGCACCACAGATATTAGCAACTGCGGTGCGTGTGTATAAGCAGAATTGCGATTTGTAGGGAATCAGGCCCATAGACCCTATGTCACCAGGGAACCCTTTTTTTATTTGCATGGGGGCTGATGCAGAGATGACTAAACACACATTTGCAAGCTTATTGTGCATATTTCCGCATCATGCATGCTCAAGAACTGAGGGCCTGATTCAGACCCGTTCACATGTAGCCTGCCGATGTTTGCAATCTTTGCATGCATATAAGATGCAGTGCGCGTGCGCAAACCAGTCCATGTGATCGCGAATGGAACGCACCGCCAGCATGAGTGACAGGATGTGCCTTTTGTGGGTGGTCGATGGTAACGGTGGTGTGGTGGTGCGAACACAGGCGTGTCTGTGCATTGGAATGCTATTTCAGGGGTGTGCATAATTAAGACGCAATGTCAGCATACACGTCACATGGCTGAATTACACACAGCAGCACTCGCAGTGCTTGCGGATGGGTATGGTCAGCCACAGGTGCTGCATATGGGTCCGATGTTACTCGATGTTAGCGATTGTTTATTACACTTCCTGGAGATGACGTACTTTATGTTACTAAAGGAAAGTGGGTAATTTGTGTCAAGCTGGTGGGCGTCTAAATACATACCGCAATCGCACGTCAAGAAATAGTGGGCGTGCTAATGTCTTTCTAGCGATTGTGGGATTTGCATACTTTGGTTGCTGACGGCTGCTTGTGAACGCAGCCTAGTGAACGGGTCTGAATCAGGCCCTGAATGCACTCAAGACCAGGTAATATAGAGTCATAATCATTTTGATTGCATCTACACTTATGCCGAAAGAGGCATATGACCAATTGGGTTGTAGTGTGACATTCTCACATAGGCAAAATTCAGTGACAGTGTGCTGACACAACTGCTGGCTATGCAGAGCTGAATGTACGCAAAAGTTATGTCTGTTTTGGGGCATACCTGTGTATCTTCTGCTCCTACAGTAGTAGCTGCAAGTGTGCACTGATAAGGATAACTAGTAGCAATCCAGGCGTACATATCGGAGCGTTCGCATCTCAAGACACAACTCTGCATATGGGCAAACATTTTTTTAGTGCTCGCCTCGTTGGTGCAGCATACCCCCGATTTACTTCCAACTATGCATATGGCCTATTATATATAAATAAACAGTATTGCTATCTTTGACATATTTTGTGTCACTAATGAATAATGATGGCCATTGTAAGCCAAAAATGTTGCTCATGAGTCCGCATTTCCCAGAGCACAAAAGATTGTGACTGCTTACAGGGACCATAAACTTGCCTGATAGACGCTGCTGGTCCTGTTCTCTACAATTTAAATACAGATGTGTCCTCACACATCTTTGCTGTGGTCGCTCCAAACAGCCCCTCTCAGCGTGTCAGGTCTCGCGAGACTCTGCTAGCGCCGGGCATCTTTTTTGCATCATTTTGTCGAAAATGCGTCTACTGTAAGTTGCAATGTGATGCAACTAGGAAGCACCAGGAGACTGTGCTGATTAATATATGTGACACTTGTATATCTGTGTGCGACTGAGTCTCTGAATCAGCATAACAAAGTGCTACAATGCAGCAGCCACAGATTTTTTACAGACTAAGGCCCTGATTCAGAGCCGGACGCTCTGACAGAGCGCTCGCTCTGAATCAGGGCCGGTCTTTTTTTTTATTAGAACGGCCTCCTGGCCGCTCGCACAGCTGTGGGTGACCACCCACAGCTATAGCGAGCGGCCACGAAGATGGTTGCGATGGTCAAGACCATCGTGCTTGCGACGAGACCCTTGTGGTAGGGACTCGTTGCCGCAAGCCCCAGAGAGCTTTCGGCTCAAACAGAGCCGAAAGCTCTCCCACTGACATCACTTGTGATGTCAGTGGGGCTGCCCCCAGACGCCTCCATCTGGGCAGCCACCCCCTGGCCCGCCCACCAAAGGGGGCGTGCTGTCACTCAACATCGACAGCATGCCCCCTTTGGTGCGAGACCCGGAGCGACGGCTTGCCCGTCGCTATCCGGGTCTCGCGCATGCGCACGTCAGAGCTGGCTCCGTTGTGCGCATGCGCTCTGGGCCACCAACAACCCAGTTGCAAGTGCTCAGCGCTTGCGACCGGGTCTGAATCAGGCCATTAGTTCCTTTCACAATCTCAGGTGCACACAGATATACAAGTATTGTATATCAAATTAATCAGCACAGTCTCCTGGTGTGTACTAGTCGCATCACATTGCGACTAAGATCCGTGGCGCTAGCAGAGTTGAATGGGACCTGGAGGCTCAGTCATGCCAGGCAACTCACGCTGCATGGCGTATTGAGGAGAGATGTAGGAGGACACATCTGTATATACAGTCTGACGCAAGGTCATATTTGGTTAAAGTTAACTAGTATATCCTACATGTATAGCTAATACTAATCATTCATCTCATGTGGGACTCCAGATCTGCTTGATCAATGGGATAACCAAAAGAATGGATCAACACTCCACAAAATACTTATTATATGATCCGATCAGATCATTATAAAGGCAATAGTATAGGGGAAGACAATTTGTGAAAAACTAGTGGCTATCAAAATCAACATACAGTATCTGTCACTGGCTTTATGCTACCATCACTTGCAAAACATAAAATCTCTTTACAATGTCCAATACACATAAATAGTGACTCTTGTTTTCAGGGATTGTGCAGTTAAAATGACAATCACAATTCTGAATGGTCTTTCAGATAAGATTGTGTAGTTTTTGATTAATAGTTATGTGTGATAATTGTAATGAAAATTGTTGGTTGTGGTATCTTCAAGGTAGCCACATGTGTATCAATCTTACCAAATGAGATGACAGTTTAGCATTAGTAACATTGTTTCATTTGCCCAGAAACACAGGTGGACATATTTTATAAGACTATAATCCGATACTCAGCCGATGGGTCAAATATCTTTGCTGAAGACTGTAGGCAATGGCTCATCTTTCTACATAATTGTGCATTATGCCTGAAAGATCATTAGTGGTGGAATGGGTATATTGTGGCCACACATAAAGCAATATTGTACCAATTGCATGACAGCTTTTATAAAAGAAAATTGCACAGAGTGCCTTACTGTGCAGCCCATCTGAATCCCAGATAAGCTATAACAGAATTCCAATTATATAGGGAGGGGGGATAGCATTGCTCATGTAGCCAAGGCTAACATTGTATGTTTTAAATATTAATGTATACTTGCCTTTAAAAAAATGCAGTGTCATAAATGTAATGCTCTACAACTCTGCGTTCGATTGAGAAAATATCTTCAGCATCATTAGTCTGACTATCTTCTAATTAGCTAAGCAATATCAGGCCTTAATTAGTACCAGTGTGGCAATCCATCTATGAAAATAATAATTGCAATGCCATTAAATCTTTGAATCTGGAAAGTTTGCAGAGTTTAAGTTAATAATTCAAGAGAAATTCCAATAAGTGAAAAAGCCTCCATCTGGTGCACAGCTAATTTAACATCCAAGCACAAAAAGTAAGCCCCATGTGTTATAATGAACAGGGAAATATTTGACACAGAACGTTATTGAAAGTGCTTACAGTCTTGTTCTCCAATTATCCTAATGCAATAGATCACCACTGGGCAATCATCCCTGCATGCTAAGATTTATATGCATGTATTTCTAAGCTTTATGTTTCCATCTAATGTTGGTGACAGCTAGACTATAATAGATTTGCAAAATAAATTTATTATGCCCAGTTGTGTGTTATTTGCCACACAATATACTCAGAGGTCCCAAGTATTTTAGTGCCTACCTTTAGCATAACTCATGGATTAGTGTTTTCCAAATGATTTTCTAAGATTAAGCTGCAAGGCAGAACAGTTTGTTTTATATGCAGGGTTAACAGAGAAATTATCACAGAGGTATTACTTCAAATAAATCAATGCCAAGTGTAAAGGTTATTTCAAAATAGTACAGTAAAATCCGATTCATAAGCCTTGAATTTTGTCAGGTAAATGGTTGATAATAAATATTATTTATTATTTATTTATGTAGCGCACACATATTCCACAGCGCTTTACAGAGAATATCTGGCCATTCACATCAGTCCCTGCCCCAATGGAGCTTACAATTTGTATTCCCTACCAGATGCTCACATACAGACAAACATAGGGTTAATTTATTTTGGGGGGGCCAATTAACCTACCAGTATATTTTTGGCGTGTGGGAGGAAACCGGAGTACCCGGAGGAAACCCACGCAAGCACAGGGAGAATATACAAACTCCACACAGTTGGAGTCACAAGATTGACACAGAATTAGAGACGTACACGGATCCCCATGTTTTGGTTTTGGTTCTACTCATCATAGTGTTTTGGTTTTGGCAAAGCCACCCTCAAGTGTTTTGGTTTTGGCAAAGCCACCCTCAAGTGTTTTGGTCCAGATTCGGTTTTGGTTTGGTTTTGGGTTCCTTCAAAATCGATAAAATAATTGATAAAAAAAACGATAAAACAGCTAAAATCATGTCATTTGGACGTGTTTACAAGCAATCCAAAACCCGAATTTGGCTTTTAAATCTGAGTTCCGAACTGACTGCAGACCCAAGAAGGGACTCGGTTCGACTAGGAACCCCAAAGTGATTCTGAACTGGGACTCGATTCGACTCGGAACTCCTAAGTTCGGGTGTGTTTGTACTTTAGAAAAACTGAACCATACATCTCTACACAGAATTAATATAATATAGTAGACAATGATATAATTCTAGGAGGCAGGGGAAGTATTTGCCTCTGGGTGCCAGGTGTGGAGTCTGGAGGGGGGCATCAGTGAGGAGAGTGCTGTTATAGAATACCAGTGCCCACAGCCTACAGGCCCCTAAGGACCTATGCAGTGGGGTGTGCAAGAGAACTAGTGAGAGGGAGGGTACACTGGAGATCTAGCATAGGGTGTGGGGTAGTGAGAGAGTGGATGAAGGAGGAGAAATTATATAGGGGGCTTACAGGGGGATGAGATATTGCCTCCAGGTTTCATATTCTGCCACTGATATATCACAATAGACAAAGCATTATATTTCATACATTTTTAAATGGTATAATATGTTTTTTAAACTTTTTTAATACCTTTCAACATTTGTATAACCCACCGTATAAAGATACTAAATTGTGAATTCCACAAGAAGCCCAAAATAAGTCCAAGTCAAGATTGCTATTTTATTTTAAACATACTTATGAAGTCCAAAGTGCGAGATTCTACATATAAATCTATACACAAGCCGTAAAATAGCCACAATTTGGTAGAGAAGAGAGAAAGGAGGATTTAAAGCCAAAAGAGGGATAAATACTATACAAAGTCTGCACGACACATGTAAATATACTGTAAAAACAATGTCAAGTCTTTGTATTATCTATGACTATTCCTTTTATATTATCATCTATATTGTGTAATAATAACAATAAATACTAATTTCTTTTTGGTTCCATCAGTGATGTCTGGCTATTAAGATAGTCAGACATAAACCACAGTGATACCCAGTACTCTTTGACTAACATACCAATTGGATATGTGAGTACCTGAACATACATCCAGGTCACCTGCTACTGTATATAGCAAATTAAATAAAGACTAGTGTTAATTTTGAAGACCACATGATGCATCTATGTGATGCAATTTTTTGTTATTACACAGGGAACTGCAAGTGTACAGCATCCATTTCTCACACATACACCATAAGAACTTGTACTGTATAGTCATTTGGAAAATATGCAATAGAAGTAGTTTGGGGTGAAGGACAATGTGCAGTTATGACTGTGCTTTAGTCACAATGTTGATGTGCAATGAAGTTTCTTATCCCATAAAAAGAGGAATATACTTCCTTTAATTCCTTAAATTCAGATATGTCAGGGAAAATAATCCATCCAACGTAAATATTTCCAGTGGCAGAAACTGTCCTGGGAAATGGAGGCATATGATAACTCTAGCCATTATCAACCTTGTGTTTCAAAGTTTACAGGTAGTCACAAGGGAAATGCAAGAGCTTATATTTATTCACAGTGACACTCTTATCCAAGCACAAAAGGTAATTGCTATCTTTTGGATGACATGTTCCAGTTTTAATATACACAGAGGACACAACGCAGTGTACAATATCCTTTCTAACAAGGACCAGTGGGTAAATAGTAACGTGACAGGTCTACACATTTGGATCCATTATTTAGGATGTATAATTGTTAAAAAATGTATTTGGTCTTTGCTATGAACTGTAAATAGCACTGACTTGAGGTGACAATGAGATGAAAAGCAAGCTTACTAGGCAAACTAAAACACAAATGAATCTATCATTATTTTGCAAAGCACTTCAGAAGGAACAAAACTGAGTTTATGATTTAGGCTAGCTTGCCAAGGCTGATATATTTTGTACCAGTTCTCTGAAAATGCTTTTTTCTTCCCCCTAGCTTATCACTTGTCAGATACAGCAGTGATAGCAATGCTAGAGACACACAGAACCAGGCAATGTCAGATACAGCAGTGATAGCAACACTAGAGACACACAGAACCAGGCAATGTCAGATACGGCAGTGATAGCAACAGTAGAGACACACAGAACCAGGCAACGTCAGATACGGCAGTGATAGCAACACTAGAGACACACAGAACCAGGCAATGTCAGATACGGCAGTGATAGCAACACTAGAGACACACAGAACCAGGCAATGTCAGATACGGCAGTGATAGCAACACTAGAGACACACAGAACCAGGCAATGTCAGATACGGCAGTGATAGCAACACTAGAGACACACAGAACCAGGCAATGTCAGATACGGCAGTGATAGCAACACTAGAGACACACAGAACCAGGCAATGTCAGATACAGCAGTGATAGCAACACCAGAGATACACAGAAACACACAATGTCAGATACAGCAGTAATAGCAACACTAGAGACACACAGAACCAGGCAATGTCAGATACAGCAGTGATAGCAACAATAGAAACACACAGAATCATGCAATGTCAGATACAGCAGTAATAGCAACACTAGAGACACACAGAACCAGGCAATGTCAGATACGGCAGTGATAGCAACACTAGAGACACACAGAACCAGGCAATGTCAGATACAGCAGTGATAGCAACACTAGAGACACGCAGAACCAGGCAATGTCAGATACAGCAGTAATAGCAACACTAGAGACACACAGAACCAGGAGATGTCAGATACAGCAGTAATAGCAACACTAGAGACACACAGAACCAGGAGATGTCAGATACAGCAGTAATAGCAACACTAGAGACACACAGAACCAGGAGATGTCAGATACAGCAGTAATAGCAACACTAGAGACACACGGAACCAGGAGATGTCAGATACAGCAGTAATAGCAACACTAGAGACACACAGAAATACACAATGTCAGATACGGCAATGCCTGCAAAGCCAGAGACACACAGAATCAGGCAATGTCAGATACAGCAGTGATAGCAACACTAGAGACACACAGAATCAGGAAATGTCAGATACAGCAGTGATAGCAACACTAGAGACACACAGAAATACACAATGTCAGATACAGCAATGCCTGCAACGCCAGAGACACACAGAATCAGGCAATGTCAGATACAGCAGTGATAGCAACACTAGAGACACACAGAATCAGGAAATGTCAGATACAGCAGTAATAGCAACACTAGAGACACACATAACCAGGCAATGTCAGATACAGCAGTGATAGCAACACTAGAGATACACAGAATCACACAATGTCAGATACGGCAGTGCCTGCAAAGCTAGAGACATACAGAATCATACAATGTCAGATACAGCAGTGATAGCAACACTAGAGACACACAGAACCGGGCAATGTCAGATACGGCAGTGATAGCAACACTAGAGACACACAGAACCAGGCAATGTCAGATACGGCAGTGATAGCAACACTAGAGACACACAGAACCAGGCAATGTCAGATACAGCAGTGATAGCAACACTAGAGATACACAGAAACACACAATGTCAGATACAGCAGTGATAGCAACACTAGAGACACACAGAACCAGGAAATGTCAGATACGGCAGTGATAGCAACGCTAGAGATACACAGAAACACACAATGTCAGATACAGCAGTGATAGCAACACTAGAGACACACAGAAACACACAATGTCAGATACAGCAGTGATAGCAACACTAGAGACACACAGAATCACACAATGTCAGATACGGCAGTGCCTGCAAAGCTAGAGACATACAGAGTCATACAATGTCAGATACAGCAGTGATGGCAACACTAGAGACACACAGAACCAGGCAATGTCAGATACAGCAGTGATAGCAACACTAGAGACACACAGAACCAGGCAATGTCAGATACAGCAGTAATAGCAACACTAGAGACACACAGAAACACACAATGTCAGATACGGCAGTGCCTGCAAAGCTAGAGACATACAGAATCATACAATGTCAGATACAGCAGTGATGGCAACACTAGAGACACACAGAACCAGGAGATGTCAGATACGGCAGTAATAGCAACACTAGAGACACACAGAACCAGGCAATGTCAGATACAGCAGTAATAGCAACACTAGAGACACACAGAAATACACAATGTCAGATACGGCAATGACTGCAACGCTAGAGACACACAGAACCAGGCAATGTCAGATACGGCAGTGACTGCAACGCTAGAGACACACAGAACCAGGCAATGTCAGATACCGCACTGACTGCAACGCTAGAGATACACATAACCAGGCAATGTCAGATGCTACTATTGCTGCTGGCTCTGTGCTTTACATATAATCCTAATGCATACTTATCTGTGTTATGTCAGTTTTCCTCTATAATAATGTACTTTTACCTTAGCTCTTTTTCTAAGTCTTATATCTAGCTCCTACCACTGTATATTTTACTATTTAATTTCTGCTCCCACCAAATCTCCACTTTTTTATACTCAATAATAAACTTTTGCAGTACAGACTCTTTTCCCACACTGCACTATTACTTGCGTTTCTGGAAATCTGCTCTGTCCTACATTCTGTCTTCATTCCTACTTTTAACTTTTCTTCCCCTATTTACATCATCCTTACTATTACCATGTTTTCTTCAAATCCCACCTTCACTCAGTGTCTACCTAATCTTTTGTTCTGCCCCTTGCTTCCATCTTTATCCTTTCCCCCTTGTCTCTTCCATTTCCTCTTCCCCTTATCTCCTCTCCTCTGTTTACCTTCCTCCCCATCTTCTCCCATTACTCCACTTTCATTCTCTTATACTCCACAGGGGTCCTACAACCTCACTGCTAATCCCTCCTCCCACTCCCCTCTCCATGCCACTGTACCCCACATCCATCCACACATCATTAATTTCCCTTCCTGCCCACCTTCTACTGGCTCCCCTTCTAGCACTGGAGTCCGCACCATCGCTACACTCTATTCAGCTCGGTCCCCCAAATTAATCTCACCCCCACGCTATAGCAACCCTGATAATCTCATTCAAATCTCTCCAACAAACTCTGTCCCTCTATCCTGTGCCCTCTGGAATGCCAGGTCAGTCTGTAATAAACTGGTCCCAACCCATGACCTTTTCATCTCCAACTCCCTGAATCTCCTAGCTATTACTGAAACCTGGATTTCACCCTCTGACACCGCTTCTCCTGTAGCTCTCTCCTCTGGGGGCCTCACCTTTTCCCACACCCCACGACCTGGGGGTCGCCATGGTGGTGGTGTTGGGGTCCTTCTATCCCCTGGTTACTCATACCAACCCATTCCCTCTGAACCATCCCTCACATTCTCTTCATTTGAAGTCCATGCTATACGCCTCTTCCACCCAGTACACCTCCAAGTAGCTGTCATTTACCGTCCCCCTGGCCCTCCCTCCAAGTTCCTTGACAACTTTGCTTCCTGGCTCCCTCACTTTCTCTCTTCAGACCTTCCCTCCATTATCCTAGGTGACTTCAATATTCCAATTGATATCCCCACAGAATCCTCTGCCTCCAAACTCCTCTCCCTCACATCGTCACTTGGTCTCTCCCAATGGACCTCCTCAGCCTCCCATGTGAGTGGCCATGTGCTTGATCTGGTATTCACACACCGTTGTGATATTTCTGACCACCTCAATTCCCCATTCCCTCTTTCTGACCATCACCTTCTCTCTTTTAACCTGTCCCTCTCTCCTTCCCCTCCTCTACCTCCAAAAGCCTCCATTACTAAGCGTAACATTGACACTATCGACACAGGTTCCTTTTCTTCCCTGCTTGACTCACTTCTCTCCCCTATCCTCTCTCTCTCCTGCCCTGAACAAGCCGCCTCCCTATACAATGCCTCCCTTACTTCTGCTCTGGACTCTGTTGCCCCAGCGATCACTATTCACACTCGCAGATCTACTCCTCAACCCTGGCATTCCAAATGCACCAGATACCTGCAAAAGTGTTCTCGAACTGCCGAGCGACAGTGGAGAAGATCACGCTCTAAGGCAGATTTTCTCCATTTCAAATTTATGCTCTCATCCTATAGTGCTGCGCTCTCCCTCTCTAAACAGTCATACTTTAAGAACCTCATCTCCTCTCAGTCCTCTAATCCCCAGCGTCTCTTCACTACTTTCAAATTCCTCCTTCGCCCACCCCCTCCTCGTCTCCCCTCCTTGCTCACTGCCCTTGACTTTGCTACCTACTTTACATCTAAAATTGATTCCATACGTCAGGACATCATATCCAATCAGTCCCCCAGCTCTCCACCTCCTCCTTTCCCTAGTCACCCCTCCCCATCAACTTTACCAAGTCTAACATCCTTCTCCCCTGTATCTGGAGAGGAAGTCATGGCCCTCATCCGGTCCTCCCCCCCTTCCACCTCCCCCCTTGATCCCATCCCCTCCCGCCTCCACCGCTTCCTCTCTCTCTCAGCCTGCTCCCATCTTGCCCACCTCATTAACCTCTCCCTCTCATCAGGCACTGTTCCTTCTGCATTCAAACATGCCCTTGTCTCCCCCATTCTTAAAAAACCTACCCTTGATCCTAACATTCTTTCTAACTACCGTCTCATCTCTCTCCTCCCCTTTGCCTCCAAACTCCTTGAGCGGATTGTCTACAACCGCCTTACCACTTTTCTTTCCTCCCACTCCCTCCTTGACTCTTTTCAGTCTGGCTTCCGTTCTCTCCACTCCACTGAAACTGCCCTCACAAAAGTCAGCAATGACCTCCTTGCTGCCAAATCCCAAGGCCACTACTCTCTTCTCATTCTCCTTGATCTTTCTGCTGCTTTTGACACTGTGGACCACCCTCTCCTGCTGAATATCCTTCTCTCCCTTGGTCTACGTGAAACTGCCCTCTCCTGGCTGTCATCCTACCTCTCTGACCGATCTTTTTCAGTTTCCTCTCACGACTCCTCTTCCCCTCCACAGCCTCTTACAGTAGGTGTTCCCCAAGGTTCTGTTCTTGGTCCTCTCCTATTCTCCCTCTATACTTCCTCTCTAGGTGAACTCATCAGCTCTTTTGACCTCCATTATCATCTCTATGCTGATGATACTCAAATCTACCTTTCCTCCCCTGATCTCTCCCCCTCTCTTCTGACTCGTATCTCCAACTGTCTCTCTGCTGTCTCTTCCTGGATGTCCCAGCGATTTCTTAAACTTAATATGTCTAAGACAGAGCTAATCATCTTCCCACCCTCCCACATCACCTCACTTCCCACTATTTCTTTATCAATTGATGGAATAACTATCTCATCTAGTCCCAAGGTGCGCTGTCTTGGAGTTATCCTGGACTCATCCCTCTCCTACAAACCATATATCCAGAACCTTTCACAGTCCTGTCGTTTCCATCTCAAAAATATTTCTAAGATCAGACCCTATCTCACCCAGGATGCTACTAAAACCCTCATACACTCACTGGTCATCTCCAGATTGGACTATTGTAACCTCCTCCTATCTGGCCTCCCCAAATCCCATCTCTCTCCTCTCCAGTCTGTCCTCAATGCTGCTGCACGGCTTATCTTCCTCTCCAAACATTCTGTATCTGCCTCCCCTCTCCTACAAGCCCTACACTGGCTCCCCTTCCCTTTCAGAGTCCAATTTAAGGTTCTCACGCTCGCTCACAAAGCCCTCACCCAATCTTCTCCCATATACATCTCTGATCTCATCTCCCTTCACGCTCCTCTCCGCCCTCTTCGCTCAACTAATGCACGCCGCCTTTCATGCCAGCTGATTACTTCCTCCCACTCCCGCCTCCAAGATTTTGCCCGCACTGCTCCCCACCTCTGGAACTCTCTCCCACTCCGCATCAGACTCTCCACCTGTTTGCAATCCTTCAAACGGGCTCTCAAGACCCACTACTTCATCAAAGCCTTCCAGCTATCATTCTAACTCCTTGCTACATGCTCATTCGTCCCCATCTACCCCATCTGTGTCAACCCAGTTTGTCTTCCCCCACCTTTTTGGAATGTAAGCTCTCACGAGCAGGGCCATCTACCCTCTTGTGCTTCTCCTTACTATAGTGTCATTTACTTCTTACTCACCACTAGGGCACCTAACACTTGGTTGCTTATGCTCTGTTGCTTATCTGGGTGATATGGTCACTAATGTAGCAATGAATATTATCCATGTCCTGTATTGTATTGTTCTGTAAGTCACTTGTATACAATTTGTTTTTGTACTTTGTAAGGTGCTGCGGAACACTTGTGGCGCCATATAAATAAATGCAAATAATAATAATAATACAGCAGTGACTGCAATCCTAGAGACACACATAACCAGGCAATTTGAGATACGACAGTGCCTGCAAAGCTAGAGACACACAGAATCACGCAATGTCAGATACAGCAGTGATAGCAACACTAGAGACACACAGAACCAGGCAATGTCAGATACGGCAGTGATAGCAACACTAGAAACACACAGAAACACACAATGTCGGATACAGCAGTGATAGCAACACTAGAGACACACAGAAACACACAATGTCGGATACAGCAGTGATAGCAACACTAGAGACACACAGAAACACACAATGTTGGATACAGCAGTGATAGCAACACTAGAGACACACAGAAACACACAATGTCGTATACAGCAGTGATAGCAACACTAGAGACACACAGAACCAGGCAATGTCAGATACAGCAGTGATAGCAACACTAGAGACACACAGAAACACACAATGTCAGATACGGCAGTGCCTGCAAAGCTAGAGACACAAAGTACCAGGCAATGTCAGATACAGCAGTGATAGCAACACTAGAGACACACAGAAACACACAATGTCAGATACGGCACTACCTGCAAAGCTAGAGACATACAGAATCACGCAATGTCAGAAACGGCACTGATTGCAACACTAGAGAGTGACACACAGAACCAAGCAATGTCAGATACGGCAGTGAATGCAACGCTAAAGACACACAGAACCAGGCAATGTCAGATACGGCAGTGCCTGCAACGCTAGAGGCACACAGAATCATACAATGTCAGATATGGCAGTGATTGCAACACTAGAGATACAGAGAACCAGTCAATGTCAGATACGGCACTGACTGCAACGCTAGAGACACGCAGAACCAGGCAATGTCAGATACGGCAGTGATAGCAACACTAGAGACACAGAGAAACACACAATGTCAGATACGGCAGTGCCTGCAAAGCTAGAGACATACAGAATCACACAATGTCAGATACGGCAGTGATTGCAACACTAGAGACACACAGCATCATACAATGTCAGATATGGCAGTGATTGCAACACTAGAGACACACAGAACCAGGCAATGTCAGATACAGCAGTGATAGCAACACTAGAGACACACAGAACCAGGCAATGTCAGATACGGCAGTGACTGCAATGCTAGAGACACACAGAACCAGGCAATGTCAGATACCGCACTGACTGCAACGCTAGAGACACACAGAACCAGGCAATGTCAGATACGGCAGTGATTGCAACGCTAGAGACACACATAACCAGGCAATGTCAGATACAGCAGTGACTGCAATCCTAGAGACACACATAACCAGGCAATGTCAGATACGGCAGTGCCTGCAAAGCTAGAGACACACAGAATCACGCAATGTCAGATACAGCAGTGATAGCAACACTAGACACACAGAACCAGGCAATGTCAGATACGGCAGTGATAGCAACACTAGAAACACACAGAAACACACAATGTTGGATACAGCAGTGATAGCAACACTAGAGACACACAGAAACACACAATGTCGGATACAGCAGTGATAGCAACACTAGAGACACACAGAAACACACAATGTCGGATACAGCAGTGATAGCAACACTAGATACACACAGAAACACACAATGTCGGATACAGCAGTGATAGCAACACTAGAGACACACAGAAACACACAATGTCGTATACAGCAGTGATAGCAACACTAGAGACACACAGAACCAGGCAATGTCAGATACAGCAGTGATAGCAACACTAGAGACACACAGAAACACACAATGTCGGATACAGCAGTGATAGCAACACTAGAGACACACAGAATCACGCAATGTCAGATACAGCAGTGATAGCAACACTAGAGACACACAGAAACACACAATGTCAGATACAGCAGTGATTGCAACACTACAGACACACAGAACCAGGCAATGTCAGATACTGCACTGACTGCAACGCTAGAGACACACAGAACCAGGCAATGTCAGATACGGCAGTGACTGCAACGCTAGAGACACACATAACCAGGCAATGTGAGATACCGCACTGACTGCAATGCTAGAGACACACAGAACCAGGCAATGTCAGATATGGCAGTGACTGCAACGCTAGAGACACACATAACCAGGCAATGTCAGATACAGCAGTTACTGCAATCCTAGAGACACACATAACCAGGCAATTTGAGATACGGCAGTGCCTGCAAAGCTAGAGACACACAGAATCACGCAATGTCAGATACGGCAGTGATAGCAACACTAGAGACACACAGAAACACACAATGTCGTATACAGCAGTGATAGCAACACTAGAGACACACAGAAACACACAATGTCGGATACAGCAGTGATAGCAACACTAGAGACACACAGAAACACACAATGTCAGATACAGCAGTGATAGCAACACTAGAGACACACAGAAACACACAATGTCGTATACAGCAGTGATAGCAACACTAGAGACACACAGAACCAGGCAATGTCAGATACAGCAGTGACAGCAACAATAGAGACACACAGAACCAGGCAATGTCAAAGACGGCAGTACCTGCAATGCTAGAGACACACAGAATCACGCAATGTCAGATACAGCAGTGATAGCAACACTAGAGACACACAGAAACACACAATGTCAGATACAGCAGTGATAGCAACACTAGAAACCCACAGAAACACACAATGTCAGATACAGCAGTGATAGCAACACTAGAGACACACAGAAACACACAATGTCAGATACAGCAGTGATAGCAACACTAGAGACACACAGAATCACGCAATGTCAGATACAGCAGTGATATCAACACTAGAGACACACAGAACCAGGCAATGTCAGATACAGCAGTAATAGCAACACTAGAGACACACAGAAACACACAATGTCGGATACAGCAGTGATAGCAACACTAGAGACACACAGAATCACGCAATGTCAGATACAGCAGTGATAGCAACACTAGAGACACACAGAAACACACAATGTCGTATACAGCAGTGATAGCAACACTAGAGACACACAGAACCAGGCAATGTCAGATACAGCAGTGACAGCAACAATAGAGACACACAGAACCAGGCAATGTCAGAGACGGCAGTACCTGCAATGCTAGAGACACACAGAATCACGCAATGTCAGATACAGCAGTGATAGCAACACTAGAGACACACAGAACCAGGCAATGTCAGATACAGCAGTGATAGCAACACTAGAGACACACAGAATCACGCAATGTCAGATACGGCAGTGATTGCAATACTAGAGACACACAGAACCAAGCAATGTCAAACACGGCAGTGATTGTAACGCTAAAGACACACAGAACCAGGCAATGTCAGACACAGCAGTGCCTGCAACGCTAGAGGCACACAGAATCATACAATGTCAGATATGGCAGTGATTGCAACGCTAGAGGCACTCAGAATCATACAATGTCAGAGACACACAGAACCAGGCAATTTGAGATATGGCAGTGCCTGCAAAGCTAGAGACACACAGAATCACGCATTGTCAGATACAGCAGTGATTGCAACGCTAGAGACACACATAACCAGACAATGTCAGATACAGCAGTGATAGCAATGCTAGAGACACACAGAACCAGGCAATGTCAGATACAGTAGTGATTGCAACGCTAGAGACACACAGAACCAGGCAATGTCAGATACAGAATAAATATCAAAATAATGCCGGTGTCAGTCGGGGTGTGTAAATTACCTTTCCTCTGCGAAAACTCACAGCTGCACACCCATAAATAGGTATTGCCATCCCTCTTACAAAAAACAATATGCAAATAAAAAATATATAGTAGGTGGCGCTTGTTAATCACAACAGAGGATTTAATTAAATATTTTTAATAATATAATCTAATGTATATTTTCGACAATACGCTATGTTACAGTGTTACAGCCACCGACACTGTAATGTAGCGTTTCGCATGCCGATATACCCGCAGTCGCTCACAGAATATGGGCATGCTGCATATCATTTTAATCAGCAGAAGCTTGTGCTATCTAGTCGCATTGGTGCAAATAAGACGATATTTGAAGGTAAAATTTAAGGTAAAAAGACGCCGAAAAAGACACTCGGCGCTACCGAGTCACGCCACGGCATGGCGCGACTAGAAGGTCTGTTTAACGAGCAAGGAGGCTAGATGTACTGTATGTGGACCCATCTGTAAATTCCACTGTGGTCTAATCTGTGCCATTTACCTACTTAAAGCTCAATTATTAAATTTGATAAAAGATCACTGTGCTATAGCAGAGCAGTCATATGGTAAATACTTGTATTCATTCATAGTAAAAACAAATGGGTGATAAATTACATTTCAACCTTTATCAGCTGGTTAGGATCTCAGGTAAATACTGTAAACTATGAACACGAGCAATGAAATATAGTGATATGTACCCATGCTTGAATAATATATAGCTAATTTATCATGCTCACAATAGACTGTCTTAAATATATTTATTTGAAAGCATCAAATAGAGGAAAACGTTGTAAGACTATAGGCAAGCATTCTTGCACAGCTATTTTTGGAACTGCAAAAGCACTGCTATTGACACTATATGTAGTGAATCTAGTATTTATAACCTAACCACAGTATATATGTGTAGAATTAATGTTTTGGTCAATGGCAAATACCCTGTCTAATAAACAGCTGATGATTTGGCTGCAGGTGGGAGCCAGACAGGACCATGACATAGACACAAATGACGCACCCAATTCTAAATCGTAGAAAGATGTGCTGGTTGATCTCAGGATTCCAGCATGGGTGTGGGGAGAGAATTTGAGCAACATGAAACTCCCTAAGTGCATGCCTGTCTTATTGGGTAAAGCTCATGATATTATCATGGCACATATTTTGCCCATAGCACCTGGCTTTACTGAAAATACAAGTTCTGGTTTGGTAAAACAGTTTTATGAAGAGATATGCCTACAAGATAGAGTCCAGAATTATTTGAGCAGTATGTCTTCTAGATTTTTTGGGAAAATAAAGCAGTTGTACAGTACCTGGCATAATATGTATACAAATGTCATAGATGGTAATGTCAAGCTTCTGTTCTTATGCTGGCCATACGCGCTGCAATTATCGGGACGATCCGCCCGATATCGGCGGATCGCCGCGATAATTGTAGCGTTGGGGGACGCGACCGAGGGTTAAATATTGCACGGTCGGGCATGCTGGATTGTCCAGCATGCCCGTCCGATGCGATATTTACCCGGTAACTGTTGGCCGCATCGGGCAGTGTATGCCCTGCGCGGCCGACAGACAGACATTTCCTGTGTTCCTTCCTATGGAAGGAACAGGGAAATGTCTCCTCCCCCGGGGGCGGAGCGCAGATGTCGGGCTATACACTGTGAGATTTCTCTCACAGTGTATGCCGGCGACATCTGCGGCTGGCAGCCGGCCAGATAAAATGTCTGTCGGTCTGACAGGCATTTTATCTTGCCGTGTATGCCCAGCATTAGGATTTGCCTAAGTAGATTTACAACTAATTTCCAATAACGTAAGTAAAAATCAAATCTCTTTTGATCTGTTTTACACTCACAGAAAACTTGAATTCCTAGTGCCTGATGCACATCACAAGGAGATTCTTTCTATTCCTACAAAAGTTTTATGAAACTAAATATATATATATATATATATATATATATATATATATATACACTATAAGAAGTAGTGATATAATTCTAGCATATCAGATTGGAAACAATAATGCTGATCTTCTAAATGATATAAAAATAAATTCTATTATAAATTTCTACTGTATGTCTTTTTCTAGGAACTTATTGAATTTGGTAAAATGGTTCACAAGTTATTGGCTGTCTGATAACCATTTTAGTTTGTTGTTCTTTTCCTATTTCACCTAGAGAATAATTTTTATTTCAACTGAGCAGATTACTGCACAAATTTATTGTGGCCTAATGTTATACTGAACGGCAAAGAAAAACTAACTAAAAATAAACCCTTTAAAAAAACGTTTGCTTTTAAGAGGTATAGGAAAAACTGCCCAATTATACTACACCACACACACTTAGGCATGCACCCCTACCAAAGTTTGCATTGCCACAGTACATAGTCTTAGCAAACGCTTTCAGGAATTTGCACATTTATGGGCAGTGACTGAAGTCTGCATCTGTATATAATTCCTCCCTGCCCTCCTCCTGCTTATTGTTACATTTGCAACTGCTTTATTGTCTAATATTTGTGGGATTTCCCCATGCATGGCAGCAAGGAGACATCTCTCTGCATTTATTTTAAGTGTTAATATTATACATGTTCAATGACCTACTTATATTTTGCGGTTACATTTACCTGCATATATTATAATGTATAAAATGTATTTAAATGAAAATAGTTGCCAGGTATAGTTATTGCCACTAAAACTGAAATTACTTTAAATATGGGCGGCCTTCAACACTTGGAGCTCATTATAAGATCTCATCCAGCCAAATGCATGTCTATGCTCTAGTAAGTCCATTTTTAGACAGATAAATATCACTGATGCTATTACACATTCCAATTGAAATGTCTCAATATGCCAACATCCAAACATATCCACAAATTGTACTCTGCTAATTCCTCCTGCAATCGATGCGAAAATATGTGCATTACATCATAAAACATAATGCAACAAATTTAAAGAAGAACATAAACAGATTTATGTGGTCATAATTAACACCAGTTTTTTATGTTCTATTTGAAGAGCTTGAGAGGCACATTCATTATTATCAAACAAGTGTAAAGGCACACAGAGGCATCACGGGGTCTGGTCAGGGGCGGTTCTAGAGAGGAGGGGGCCCGTGTGCAGTCTCTCTCTGTCCGGCGGCCGGCAGTGCACTGAGCTGTGCGCTGCCAGCACCAGAGTTATAGACTCTGGGCACTAGAGTGTGCCCGGAGTCTATAGCGCATGCACAAGTCACCAGGAAAATGGCCGGGCAGTTATTTTCCAGTCGTTTTTACAGCGCCGGACCCCCGCGCTGACGTGGACTCCGGAGAGGTAAGTAATACTATGGGTGCAGGGTGTGCAGTGCGGGGCCCCCCTGGACCTAGAGACCCATGCGGCCTGTGCACCCTGCACCCATTATAAATACGCCCCTGGGTCTGGTGGCACCTGGTGCACGGAGGCGCGCTCGGCCGTAAAGGGGGCGTGGCTTTAATAAAGGGTTATGGCCTAGTGGAGGATCTCGATAACATGACTCCGGAGGCAGTCTGCACTGTCGGCTCCTCTTCTAGGACAGGAGTCGGGTGCTGCAGGAGAATGTCACACTGCTGCACTCGGCTCCTGTTACTGCAGATGAGCCTGCATTTTGGTGTCACCCCCTCCGAGGGTGACGCCTGGATGCGGTCTGCACCTCCCACACGACTCCACTGAAGCCACATCTGCCATACAGTATCAGCTTCCACAAAACAAACTAATATAAAAATAAACACAAAAAATAGTAATGTAATAAAAAATTAACAAAGACTATAATGTTATATTCTATTATGCCATCTGCAGAATATAACATATTCTTTAATAAATAAATGGATGATACAATATTATATATGAGAACATGGTAACAACACCAACTATACATTATTCCCCATATAGGGATTTTAGGGATTTATGGAATTAACAGCCATAACCTTCATCATCACAATCTAGAACAACTCTAAGAATATTTTTAATTTTTATTATAGTCTTTTTAATCCTTTCCCTTAGAACAAATCACTGTATTATCACATTCACGTTATTTATTATATTTTATTTTAGATAACTGTCCCATTGTGGACTGATTATTATTAACAAACTATTTACTTATCTATATATCTAGTGGATATTAATATTAATGCACATCACTCTGTTATTTATGTAGATATTCACATTATCACATTTATATTTTAATAAAGCGTTCAGCTACAGTACACAATCATAGAGTCACATAGATTAATATGGATTATTAACTATAAACACTTATTCACTTTTCTACTAAAATAATTATTGGTTTTTAGATAGTGGAATGTTATCACACATGATGTTATTTATCAGGTTTTATAAAGTTAATACTATTACTATTAACACAAAGTTAATTATTAGTAAGGATATTAAATTGGGCCATTATATATTAGAGGAATGGTATCACAATCTAATCTAAATAAATAAAAAATAATAAACACGTGTTTTTTCTCTCATAATGGGCTCTATTTATTAACATTATTTTTTACTAAAATAAAGTGAAAAAGGGTGTTTTCACACCCTTTTCACATTATTTTAGTTTCACCTGTAGTTATTACAGGGCAATTGGAGTAGAATTAGTAAAATTCTACTCCAACCCCCAGTATCACTTATTTTTAGTAAAGCAGATCGCATTTCCCATAATTGTAAATGGAAATATGATCCGACCACAGTTACTAAAAATAAATTGTAAAAAAATACCGGGGAAAGCCCTGTGATAATAACGCCACCGATCGTGGGGGGCGGGGCTTAATGCTGGGGGGCGTGGCTTAGCGTCGGTGGGGGGGTAGTAGCGGTGGTCGGTCGGCGCATGCGCGGGCTCTTAGTCGCGGTATTTTTTCCGAAAATACCGCGACTAGAGTGCGTATGGGATCCGCAGGGACAGAGCTTTATCGCAATAAAGTAAATCCCTGTGACTCGGTAATATCACACTACAATCCGCATTCAATATGCGGATTGTAGTAAATAGAGCCCAATATATGAAATCTTATTTAATCTATTTTCTAAGGGACACATCATTGAAATGAAATTATTATTCAACTTTAGGATATACTGTATATCTGCTATTATATTAATGATTTTGAAGATTCAGATCTATTTGTGACGTCACAAACGAACTGTTAAGACACGAGAGACAAACGGTTTAATTAGCTGTTAATAGGTATACGCAGCCTTCTAACCAATCGGATACTCAATGTTACTGAAAGATACAAATGGACCAATACACAGAGAGCACCTAGGATAAATACTTTACCTGACATACATTCGGGTTGCACTGCCCTGAGAAAGCAGCCACAGGCGAAACGCACGTCAGCGTTCCCCTGTTTGCTGCCGGTCACTGCTGGATGTATGCGGATTTGATTGAATAAATGTGTTTTTCACTGCTATGCTGCAAGATTATAAATGTCATAAAAAGATACCACATGCGCTGAGTTATACCTTATAGCGTACACAACAGATACATCACGTATCCTGTGGTCTACTTAAATCTATATAGTGTGTAAGTGTGAGAATCTACAGCATGCTATTGGAAACGATCATTCCACACTACTTAATACTGCACCTCCTACGCTTTGAATTATTATACCACATATATAAAAAATGTGTTAAAGTTATAACAATGCGTTGAGTTACTGCAGCTCGCCTTTACCAATATGCTCTTCAGACTACAATTTTGTTATTCGTACTTGATATATGTGATAGTCCAGATAAATTTTTGCCCTGCAGGATTTAAAAGTTACCTATTAGTGAATATATTCTGCTTAGGAAAGAGCCATAACAGGAGAGGTACTCTATATATGTATTTATGTATCCTATATAAATATTGCATTTGTAGAGACTGTTAATGTGGAAGTCTCCAGCTTCACTATTGGAGACATAATATCCACACTGCTTTTTTGTAATTATTAAGGATTGTATCAACTATAGCCCACTTACAATAGAGGTCTTGCAGCCTATGAATGTGCCATTTGGACACAATATAGACAATAGTTACAAAAGATACTGACACTGTGGCATTTAGCAGTAACAAGGAAACCAGTTGTCAGTGACTGTGGTCTATATAAGAAATAGATACTCACAGTAAAAATCACTTTGAGACACTGGTGAGATTTGATAAACACATAATATTGGTCACAGGTATTGACAATTAGATCAATCTTATTTATACCATTATTTCTAATGACTGGCAGCAGCAGAAAGAGTTTTTAACTACACAATCTATATTTTTTCCTCTCACTTATGTTCTATACAGATCATTTTAATATTTTGCATATACCTGTACATTATACTTTTAAAAATAACTAATAAAAGTTATATTTTATTATTGATAGTTTTTCAGAGAATGTGATTAGAATATAGTCTGGATCTGTGACTAGTGCACCAGACCATTTTTCTTACCCTTTTTTCTCTTTATAAGCGGTACTATGACACTTTTGTGAGAAGGTCCAGTAGCACCTCCATCTATATACATCAACTCATGTTTTTTGTTGATTATTTTGAGAGGAGTTTCACAGTAAAAATATATGAAATTATATTCCTTCTCTGATAAAGATTTAGAAAGTATCTAAATGAAATAATTATAAAGATATATTTAGGAACTTATGTCAGTGCGGCATCATTACAACTTTTTCGCTATACTTTAGTCTAAAAATATTTTTTCCTTTGCCACCACTAATGCTACAGTATCCTGAGAGGATGATGATGATAGTGATTGTAGGATTGTTAGCAGGCAAAACTATTGCCAGAGCCCTCAGGGATGGGTAGAGGTTCCCAAAAAAATTAAAACCACCAGAATATCCGGGGATAGATTGCTACAGCTGGAGATAGCCTTTAGATTTCGGCGCTTCAAAGCAATGTGCCATCATTAATGAGCTTTCCTATAAATACAGTAGAGATGTACTGTTCAGTTCTCCAGAAAACTGAATAAACCTGAATTTCGTGAATCCGGACAGATCCAAGTCACAGTTCTGATCTTCCTGTGGTTCAGAATTCGGATTTTAAATCCTTATTACAGGTTTTGGATTGCAAAAAATGATTTGAGCTGTTATTAAAAACTTTTTTCCAATTTATTTAAATAAAAAAAAAAAAAAACAACTCCAAACCCAAAACCAAAAAAAAAACACTTGAGGATAGTTTTGCAAAACCAAAACTAAAATATGAAAATTAATCCAGATCCAAAACTAAAACACGGGGGACAGCGCACAGCTCTAATATACAGTGATTTCATATTTCTACACATACAGTATATAACCCTGTGGAGACAACTGGTTTATTCACCTATCCATAAATGTGTTTTATTGAGATATGTCAAACTGTTATTTATATCCCTTATTCTATAAATAAAGTACTGTACTGCAATAGATTGCATATTTTAAAACAGTAAATACTGTAGTATGCATTGAGAGCTTTTTCAGCTGATTGTAACATAACTATGAGCTATACACAGTATTGTTTACAATGCAATGCTTCCCGTGGTTTATGTGCAGCTGAGCAAAATGGGACTATGATGTGTAAAAACAAGTTTATTCAAGATGCAAAATGAATTAATGAGCAGTTTGTTGGATGGTACTTAAACTCCCATTGCCAAACGAATGTTCCTGGAGTCTTTAAAACAAAACTGAGTTTAGATGGAAGTATTTGCTGGTTATACAGTAAATGCCTTCAGAGAATGCAAATAAAACAACATTTGGTTGCTGACTTGTATACTTACCCAAAATTGAAATGGCATAAAACATTTGTGCAAATCTACGAGATCCACTTTTGCTTTGCTGTTCCGCAATGTTTTTGTACATATCCATTTCACTGACATTATGAATATTACTGGGAAAATAGCCCATTCATTTGGCTGTTTGGTGGGGTTGGATAGGACCGAGAACAGTTATGGCCAGATTGCACCCACAAAATCTACCGGCCAACTATGTAATGAGGCAACTATTCTGCATTTGGGAAAAAGTATAATTTTATTAACACGTTTTAAATCCCTCTTGTTATATTTCATCCTATCTGTGCAGCTTAACAGTGTGTAAAATTAAATCTATCATCCGTTTCAGAAAAATAGTACTGGAAAGCATTTACAAAGCATGCCTGTAGGAAAAAGGTAATGTAACCTGTGGCAACCAATCCCCTTTTAATTGTTTTAGTGTAGATTACATGACCTGTTACTTTACTGGGGAAATTTAGTCTGCTAAATATGCCATACTTGTCTGCTTCCCCAGAACATCCAGGATACTCCAGAATTCCAGGATGATCTAACGTGCACCCAGGTCCAAGCATTGACAACAATTGTCTTTCTGTTGTGTATTCATATATGGCATTTATATTGCCAGAATGCTAGTACCATGTATAATATTGGTAAAACAGAGTATGAGCATATTTATTTTTTGTTTCAGCTTCCCAGATCCGCTCACTTCCCCAGTAAAGAGGGCAGTCTGGGGCTACGAGGATGTAATTCACCATGCCACATTCACTGACCCTCCCTCCTCCATCTGCCATCTGGTATCTAACAGTGTGTATTTTTAAAAACTTGGCAACTGTGATATATACTCCCTGAACTTCACCCACATGTACTTTTCAGCTTTGGATCAAGCTTGAACATATCATGTCACAACGTAAAGACCACAATGAAGAAACTCTGCATACAATTACAGTATGAATACAGTTGATAACACAAATAATAAAGATACTGCTTACATCATCTCCATATGTTAGCTTTTCTGGACTAGCTTTGTCAGATTCTCAGCTGGTCTTTATAACCAAGTTCTGCCAGCCAATGCCTATTGCCCATGTATGTTATTGCCCTCATCTCTAACCTTCCCAGTGTCCCTGACTGCAACACTATCTGTCTCACATGTCAGAACACTGGCACAAATCAGCATAGCACAACATGTAATAATTTCTTCTTAATGCTAACAAAAACAGTAGTCAGTACTACATCCAAAGAGCGCTGAGATCACAATGGTTATGTCATCCAGCCAGGATAAAAGTCAATGGCCCCCTAGCCACGATAAAAGTACAAGTAGTAACAAAAAGGAAAAACTATGCCACTACTAAAAAGAAAAACATTGAAATTATGGAATAAACAATGTTTTTCTTAACGGTATCAAAAAGTAAGGGGGAACTTGTCCGAAAACAGTAGCCACCGAGACTGCAGTGGGTAATTGCTTCATCATTTCCATCTATGGTATTATGAGATGCATTATGCATAATTATACACTTGTTAAAATTGTTTTATTTAATGTTGTGTTTGCCTTTTTAGCAATGAGCTCTAAAATGGATTAGTTAACCATCCTTGCAATGCAGTACATCATCCATTTCCCATAAAGAATGCTGTGCTCTGTGTAATTCCAGCACGGTTCATGAACTGAATGAAAAAAAAAGAGAGAACAGAATCCCTGCAAAACAGGCTTATTTTCCAGACAAAAAATATTCGCTCTATTTCACTTTTGCTGTTTAAAAATATTTAAGCATAAATGTAATGTATTTAGGAATAATGATAAACCTCATATTGTTTTACTTAAATACTACTAATATTCTGCTGTTAAGGGTTTTTGACATTTAAAGGATTAGAACTAACTGGATTGAAATGTGCACTGCTAATCCTAATGTATAATTTGGCATAAAAACATAAAGACCAAAGGGCATCACTTAACGATAGGAGAAAATCCAGGATAAACCATGTTGCAAATACAATTCTGATTTTGCATACAGGGAAAACACTGCCTGATGCTGCATGTAGGAATACTGGACAGCTTTATTTTTACAATGTGATTTAGAATGCATCTAGGATGTGCTTCACTCCAAACGTTTATCTGTCCACACACTTTCTGTTTGCCTCTCTACCTCGCCACCAACGTAAAATATAACTACCGGTGCAAAGATAGAATTACACCTTCTGGCACAATCTACCTGTAACTGAAATTGAGGGTCTTAAGAGCAGAAGGCTGTCTGGAAAAAGTTAGTCTAAGGGTTTATTACGTGAGACATAAAGGAGCATTTTGTCCAAAAGAAAAAAGAAGGGTTTCAGACGAGGGGTGTTCTCAAAGGAGGAGGGAAACTAAGAGGGTGGAACCTTGCTGCAGTTGACCTTAAGTTAGGTACTGCACCCCATATTTGGCACAAGAGACTAGGCACTCCACTCTATTGTCGCATCTGTAACTAAAATGTATGAATTTAAGAAATGACAAGTTGAATAATAAAAAGTTCAATCATCAAAGCACTAGAACCATTAAAGGTATATAGGGGAAGATGTATCAAAGCTTGGAGAGAGATAAAGTACTGATCACTCAGCTTCTATGTGTAATTTTACAGGCTGCATTTAAAAAATGACAGTGAAGAGTTGATTGATTGGCACTTTATCTATTTCTAAGCTTTGATAAATCTCCCCCACAGTTTCTGTCTCAGCCTCAGCAAGCTGTCAATCTATGATAAGGAAAAAACTGTGCAGGGGCGCACAATAGTGTAGAACTTTTTATTAAACATAAACAGCCAAATGGCTACATACAAAATGCAAAACTAAAAACATTAGATTTATCTGCAAGCTTCGAAAAGCCTAAATGAATGATCATCTGCATTTCAAAACTACAAACATCAGACTAGCATTCTAGACCTCTGAGCAGGACATCTCCATGTATTCAGATCTCAATTCACTGTGAATGTGCCATTAAAACCAGACTCCAAACCGTTTCATCTTACTGACTTCATCAGTGATTGTCTACCTGTGGGGTCTATTTGTGTAGATTTGCATTAATGAATTGCTACTTTTCACTATATATCGCATTAGTTCAATGCAATATATACTGTAGCTTGGCTAAGTAGCAATTCATGTATACTTACCCTTCCAGCGAAGCAATCCGATATCCAGGTCACCGGCGATGCTGTCTTCAGCTGCTGTTCTCTCTGGGAAGAGAGGAGTCAGCAGCCAGATCCCTTTTACATATGCACCGGATTGCAGTTTAGGAGAGGCTGTAGTGACTGCTGGAATGTCAAGGGACGGAATCGGTATGAAATACTGCCGGCCGCATGGCGGCAGCAACAGGCCGACACTGGAACAGATCCCGGCAGCGGCAGCCCGACAGCGCTGGAAATCCTGATCATCCCTAGGTAAGTATTAACTAACCTAACCCTCTCTCAAGGGTGCCTAACCCTAACCTCCGCCCCAAAGTGCCTAACCCTAATCCCCCCTGTAAGTGCCTAAACCTAACCCCCCTTCCCCGCTGCCTAAACCTACGTCCCCCGGGGGGGTGCCTAACCCTAACCTCCCCCGGGGGTGCCTAACCTTAACCCTCCCTCCCCCTAGCCTAACCGCAACCTCCCGGGAAGGTGCCTAACCCTAAGTCCCCCCCGGGAGCCCTAAACCTAATCCTCCCCCCCCGTGGCTGTCCGCTCACGGCGGCCGGCGTTGGGGAAATGAGCGTCTAGATTTAGACGCCGGGCATTTCACCTTCGCCGGGATATGGTAGTCAGGAAGTCGGCTGTCAGTATAATGTCAGCCAACTTCCCGATTCCATCCCCAAGGGACAGAGCCAGCGCTGGGTATTGGGAAGAAGACAAGGAAGAAAGCAACTTCCCTGCCCACTTTGAGATGGCGAATCTGAACACACAGGAGAAGCGGGAAGCTCATCTTTCTGTCCTTTAATGAATAGCATTCACCATACTATTGTATGGTGATGCGTTTCAGCCACGAAGCGGGGGTGTTGCTGGAGAAGTAATGAACTTCTCCACGGTAACCCGCTCTGTGAATAGCAACAAGCAGAGAGAAGCCCTGCTTTTAATGCAAAACAGGGCTTGAACAGACCCCAATATAAGCACTATCCATAAATACTAACTGCGGCCAATAAAGACATGTATATTCAGCAGTATGTATTTTTTCAATAAAGCTTTGTGAAAGTAAAAAAATCTACAACTGTTTCCTTTGACCATCATGCATAAAGGCACAAAAAAATCCCACCCACTGAATTATAATAATAAAATAGCTCATTTATTTGATCATTTGTGACTGCTTAAAGATGATTTAGCAGTAATTCTACCAGGGACAGGCAATAGTTTAGTAAATATAACCTCTTTTCTTAATGTCAAACTGTTTTGTTGTACCAGTTATAGTTAATGATCACGAAATAAGCTGTGCAATGCTATAACAGCAGTGTACATCTCACTTAGGACAAGGAGTCATATTAAGTGGGGTCACACATAGGGCCACCATGTTCTGGTTATTCTGACACTGCAAATATACTGTATATATTACTTAAATTCAGACTGATTCACCTTGATGAATATAATTCACGATAATAGCTAGTTTAAAGCACTTTGTAACCAAATAGAAACAAGGTGTGGCTTCCTGCCTTACATATCCTCTATACTGATGAAGCAGTCCTTACATTTTCTGTAGCTCATCAGTTAGTACCAATTAAATAGTTTTTAATCATGCATTTAGCTTTTAATCACACAGTTAGCAAACAGTTTTTAATCACACATTTTTTTTCACTGAATTAATAAATTGTAGTTGTGACATTCTGAGACATGTGCCGAAAGGCTAGTCCACCTGTAGTTAAGTTGAACCCAATACACAGAAAATCATTCATTAAAACGATAAAGGATTTATATTAAAAGACAAATTGAAAAATAAATAGAAGTTTGTGAATCACTAAAACGATATAAATACAAACATTTATTCATATAGAATACACAGATGTACAATGTCTTTAGAAAAATACATTGGGCGGGATGCATAACACATCCCAACACATATCACAAGCATAACAGTGTTTACTAGCACCGTATGACTGAAGAAAAGCACAAAGGACAGCTCTTCCGATAAGAGCTGTTCTTTGCGATAGAGGAGCTTCTAGCACCCAGGAGTCCTTCTGCGCATGAGTGACCCACGTGCCACAAGGGGTGCTGGGAGGTATCTGATTGGATCCCTCTCAGGGGGAAGTGTGAATAGAAGCGCATAGGCTTCTATCGAGTAACAACATCCAAAGATGGAGTTGCCCACCTCATCCAAGCCCCAAAATGTATCACATTCCAGAGCTTGGTGCATATGTGGTAAGCGGCCAAACTCCAGAAAATGTCATTTTCAGAAGTTTGATGCATCCCGCCCATTATAACATAACTCGAAAAAAATGGAGACCTATAATAAACAAGTTCCCAATGCATTTTATTGTGGTAATCAAGCAAATGCAGCGCACCCAAATACTATCTAACAGATATTTTTAGTTTAGCTCAACCTGGTAAGTATAAGGAATTTAGGGAGTACTCTAACTACTGTATGTTGCTATACTTAAATATCTGCTGCCTGTCTGAACTATTTTAAACTCACACTCAGATCCATGATTCATATTCATAAGTCTACACTGTAGGAGGCAAGTGTACGACCCTTCATCAGTACCTGGACTGCACCCCCCCCCCCTTATCTCATGAAAAAAATGTTCTGTTTGTTAGTCGAGATGGCTATTGTTGGTACTATTGTATGCTGTCTATCGGTAAAAATAAAATTGCAACAAATGTAATGAAGCTCTGTGGAGTATTATTGAGACTTAGGGGTTTATTTACTAAAGTGCAGGCTTTTAGAAGTGGAGATGTTGCCCATACCAATCAGATTCTAGCTATTATTTTATAGAAGGTACTAGATTCTGACTGGTTGCTATGGGCAACATCTCCACTTCTAAAAACCTGCACTTTAGTTAATAAACCCCTAATACTACTACTGTGAGCTGTACCATGATGTGTTTCTACTTTAAGTAAGGGGGTCAGATCATATTAAGGGGGAGCGGGTCAAAAGTATACAACCCCTTTAACAGTGTTGTATATTCCACATAATTGATTTCTGAAGGATTTATGAAGTGTTCATTCATTAAAATAATTGTAGCCCAAGTTTTTATCTAGCCATATTTTTTACCTACACTTGTTTTCATAAATTTGAATAGAACAAAACTGTAAAAAAGAGACCGGAGAGTGTGGTATATGCTAATATGTATGGCAATGATCTGAGTACCTCAGAAAAGCTGAGAAATAAAGCACAAATGAATTATCACGAGAAAGCCTCTAAAATTTATTAAATTCTACTCTCCACTTTTAAAACACTCAGTCAATCACATCCATTGAACATGAGCATTTACCACTTCTAACATGATGACAAATGTTCGCGAAAATGGAAAAATGTGCTCTTTTCCAAGTCTTCTGACACACAAAAATTGCATCATTTATGCAATGTATTAGCTGTCGACAGTGGAAATCCACCTAGGAATAAGAATGTGCTTTCAGTAGCGAGAGTCATTTGTTATCTTGACAAACTCCTGCCAGAAAACTCCTTAACAATGACTACTGTATAAGCTAGGATGCCAAAGTATGACAAGTTTACCAGAGGAAAATTACTCTTTAATGAATAGGACACTTCCGTCTGCAATATAGAAGCACTAAGTGGAAAATATATAATAAAATATGTATCTTTATTGTATTTTGTAATATGGTGTTTTTGGAGGATTAGAACAGAATACTAAAACCAAACATCACTGTAGCAACACCTATAACCATTATTAGCGATTCCTCTTCTGCATGCTTAGGACCTGATGATGATGGGCAATATGCTTATTATCATTCTGGGTAAGGTGCCCCAAAAAGATGCTTTTCCATAGAGAAGTAATTATGGCCAACATCTCGACCGCAAGTATTGGGGTTAGAGGGAGGGTTTAGGTTTAGGTTGTGGGGGAGGGGAGGGGTTAAGTTTAGGCTGCAGAGGGGAGGGTTAGGTTTAGGCTTCAGGGGGGCAGGGTTAGGTTTAGGCTACGGGGAGGGAGGATTAGGGTTAGCCTACTTACACCAGGTGTCAGCATTGTAACCCAATTGGGATGCTGGCGTTGGGATTCTAAGCACCGAGCCTTTCATTTTGGTCGAGCTTCTTGAGGAATGGCCATCCTCTTTCAAGATTCAGCCTAACTGCAGCACAAATGTAATATCCTGTGATTTGCTGGCATCAGTGTGGTTCCAGCAGGCAACCAATAGATTTAAAATGGCAGTTAAGGTTTAAGGCAACATGGTTTGGCAAAAAACCAAATTGCCACTTTAAATCTAGAGGCTTTCTCACTGGAATTTTACAGTGCCCGCAAATTGTTGGCTATTACTTTTGGGCCTTAGTCTCCGTTAGCTGTCCCATGGTCCGTCTCGCCAAGCAAACCTGTTTGAAGCATTAAGTGAACTATTTTCTAAAATCTCAATCTTAAAAGTGGGAAGAGCAGAAGTTTTGATGAGAACAGATTCACACCCTAAATATATGGACAGTAGCTCTGACAGGTTTTCCAGATTCCACCTCCTACTTTCCCAAACTCCAAAAATTCCCATTCCAGCCACAATGATTTATTCCATATCAGACATTTCAGAGCTTTGTTAATTTAATTGGAGAATTTAAAATTATAACAGAAGATCATTATATGTCATTCATTGAAAGCAACCATTTATCCTGTCCACACATTACATCTTTTATATTCAGTGGAATGACAGGTGAAAATTGAGAGACCAGGTGAAAATTAACATCTAATTAATACAAAGAGGACAAAATCTTTATAAAGCTACAGAAAGGAATTCAGCTATTAGAAGTGATTTTATTCTTTACAATCAGATCAGGTTTATATAGCTTTTTAGGTTTATGTGTGGTACCAGAAAGCGCTATAAAATGAAGGCCCGTATTCAATTTGAGCCGAGCCGCGATACTTTTTTGCCTCCCGGACTTTTTGCCTACATCGCGTGTTTTGCAGGCGTAACAGTATCGGTCGCGTGCCCGCGTATCGCCATATTCAATTTGAAAGTAGGCGAAAACGGGACCCAGCGAAACTTAAACGGAAAGTACTGTCAGTTTTGGGGAAATCAGCCTGACACCCCCAAAAGATGCTCTGACATGGGGGTTCACTATGGTACCCCCCGATTTGGCTTGCGGAAGGTATTTGGTGTTTTTAAACGGGCTCAATAGCTGCTAAATAGCGTTTTTGTATAAGTGGTGCAGAATAGTATTCAGGAGGTTTTTTTTGCAGTAAATAACTTATCCCAGCAAATTTGGGGTACTTGAAAATGGGGGCCAACATATTTTAAAGTTGCTAAAGTTAAGTTAAAAAAATCGTGAAAAATCCACCTGCCGCAATCCCATGCAATGAAAAAAACACATACTTGGGGACCCCCCCAGGGTCAAGTCCGCTAGTTTTTAATTTTTCCCACAACTTTTTTTTTTTTCTCCCCCAAATTCAAAGTGATTTTTTGGGGTGTCCTTAAGTGTTTTATTATTATTTTTTGACACAGTTTACCTTTGGTGGACTGTCTGAAGGCTGCAAGGGGGTTCCCGCAATGTTGCACCCCAAAACCCCAATTCTAACTTTTTTCCGCCTGCTATTCATGGGCGAAACTTTTCCACCTATTACATTACATTGACTTTCCACCTAGGCGGAAAGTCTTTCAAATTGAATACAGAGTAAAATCAAAACAGGCGAAAATGACGTCATCGGCGAAAGGTTTTCACCAACAACAAGCGAAAACGGCTTTTCGCTCCAAATTGAATACGGGCCTAAGTGTAATAAATACAATAAATATGCCTAAAATTTGAAAAAGTTACTCATTGTAACAAAACATGTTGGTGACGGAAGGCACCCAGCAACAGTGATTTTACTATCTCATGGAGACTCCCCTGGACTATCCGCTTACAGCACTCAGGATGGAGCATAGTGAACACCGCTGACAGCATGTCGGCTAGCTGAGCTAACTGTGAACAGACGATCACTCGGTATGGTAAGACAGGGAAAGCTTTTCAGTACTTAATGTGCCGGAACCCGAGAGATTAATCACTACATTCATATAAACATCTTTTAAGTGTGCATTTTAGGTGTGTCCTATTAACTGAGTACACCCTGCAGATTCGTTTTTTTAATACATTTATTATATGTATATATAAAAAAATTTATTTATTTTTTTGCTATCATTTTAAGGAAATTTATTGTATTTATTACATTAATTTATAGCGCTTTCTGGTACCACGCATAATTTAAGACAATTTATTTTGTTTAAGAAAGCTGCTTTGGTTACAAATTACAAGTGCTTGACCACATTCTATAGCTTTTTAGGATTAACATAATTGTGTCTATAGAGATATATACCATGGTTTTATGAATACAACCGGTTGTTTCTATTTTTTAGATTGTATTGAATGTGAATTTATATACTCTTTTATGTGTTAGAAAATAAAACAACATTTGTTGTGTGCTAGTGGTCAGCACAAAAAATGTCCTGCTTCTCTTGTTACATCATTATATTTTAATAGCCCATCTATAATTGATAATATTGCTACTGAGAATAGTCATAGAGCAAATTCAGCATACTGTTCAGTCAACCAATCATCATGGCAGAAAACAACATAATGCTCCTTGTATGTTTTGTTTTTGTTTGTTGTTGTGTTTTTTTACTTTATTTTGTCATGTAGGTTTAGTTATTATAGACACAGATAGAGAAATTTCACATGAATTGGCTGCTATAAAGTGAAAGAAAAATGGCCAGCTAATTATACTGCTAGTTGCTTGCAATTACCTCTATGATCAACGATGATCAGGAGGAACAATTACTGTAGTAAAATATTGCACTTAATAAGGTAAGTGATATCATTTGTATACTATACTATATACGGTTACTAAAATAAGGCTCTGCATTGTATACTTGTCAGATGAGTCCTGTCTCCATTATATAATAGTAATGTGATAATATTCTGATTTATATTCTGGCAGTTGAGCATCAATGTTCCACCTAGAAGTCATGGCATAGGGCTTTTCTTTGTGTGCTGGTCAGCAGATGTCTACACTGTATTTAATAATATCACTGTGTAAGTAAAATCTCTTATGCAACCTCACACTTTGCCAAAATCAAAACATAACTTATTTTATTTCAAATATTTTAAAATGGCTCAATTTCCTAAGTACCTAGTACTTGTGTGTTCTGGGACCTTTCATCCATAATACTGTAAATATTTGAAAAGGGAACTGAAAAGTTTGCCTGGTATGTACCTGTATTAGTTGATATAATTGAATTCAAAGATTTATATTACTGAACTGACTGGTTTGCATGGTATGTATTATTATTATTATTTTATCATTTAATTGACCGGTTTCCATGGTTTGTTTTAGTTTTGCCATATATTTTAACTTATTTGCATGTATACATTTTTTTACTAAGGGGGAGATTTAATAAAGCTTGGAGAGAGATAAATTTGGACATAAATAGCACCAACCAATCAGCTCTTAACTGTCACTTTACAGGCTGTGTTTGAAAAATGACAGTTAGGAGCTGATTGGTTGGTGCTATTTATCTCCAATTTTATCTCTCTCCAAGCTTTATTAAATATCTCCCTAAGTACCAAACTGTGCATATACATTTTGAATGGAAAAAAAAAACAAAATAAATCCATGAAACCAATTAACTCTTTCTGCATGAAATATACATAGGTCAATTTCTCCTCATCTTTGCATTGATTTCTTGCTGCTAACATAGTTCCACAAGGAAACATTGTTCAAAGAGAAATAAAATCACTTCCATGTTGACTTTGCAATCCCATTGCAAGTCAAAGCAAGAGAAATTGACTTGGTATGGGCAACCTGGAAGTGTGCTGGAACCAAGCTGTGAGAGCTTTCTTTTCAACCAAAGTACTCAGATGACAGCGTTTGGGCTGTTGCCAAGTTTAATTGCTAAGTTTGTTTGCAATTTTTATTTGTGGATTGTTGCCTAGAAATTAAATTATCCAACAAAGCTTCTTGTAGGAGTCATAGAAGATTTCAGCAAACAAGTACATTAGCACAGCAAGACTTAATAGAAGTGCACATTGGGCAGTGAATGTTTTGTTTTAAAGCCTAATACTCATGGTTAACCTTTCCCTAAAAATTGTAGTGAATAATAGTTCAAACAATAAATGACATAAAAAACAATACAAAAATAAAATATCTGGTAAGCAAAAATAAAATACCTGATTCAACCTTTGGGACATTTGAGCACTTATATTGTTTTAACACTACATTCTAGATGGAATGCAACATGCCAAAAATTATAATATAAATACTGCACGCACAGGGATAATTTATCTCTGTTCCTGCATGCATCTACAGTACTATAAGGGGTGTATTAGGAGGGGAGGGAGGAGCCCATGTACAGTCTCTGTCCGGGGCCCCCTCCTATCTGCCCGGTAGCACAATCCCGGGGAAATGGTGCTGCAGCCATTTTCTTGGTGATTTTCCTACTGTGCCTGTGCAAAATACCGGCAAAATGGCCACAGCGGACAGTTTCCAGGAGATTTGCAGAGAGATGGTACTGCCGACGCAGTAATCTGGAGAGGTCAATATTAATTAAATGGGTGCAGGGTGTGCGGTGTGGGCCCATGTGCACTGCAAACCCTGCACCCATTATAGATATGCCCCTGTCTACCATACATACATAAGCACAGGTCATGGGCATACTTAACAGTTGCAAAAGGGCCCTGCAGCTGAGGATGCTAACAGGCACCACCCCTTTCAGACTCTGGGTAGCTGCCATCAGTGCTGATTTAGGCATTATTTATATTAGAGGACTATAGTGTGGTATCTGCGGTTAGCTGGGAGACACCCACAATTAATTAATTAAATTGAACCCCCAGAATGCTGTTCCCCTTCTGCCCCGATGTTAAGAGAATCCCAATGTTTTATTCCATTCTGAGCAGGAAGTGGAGAACAGAACGACTGGCCCGGGAAGGTAATTGGTGTGGTGAGGGTGTCAGTCCGTAAAAACTGTGGGACATTTGGATTTTTGCTTTGGGCCCACAGATTTCTACTTATGCCCTTGCCACTGGTTACACCAAAAAAGTAGAAAATCAGGAGTCCAATATTTTCCACTGTTTTGGTTAGTGCTTTACCTATTAACAGCAGATAGATGCGGAAGATCAGATCACTGGGCCTGAGTCAGACCCGCTCGCAAGTGCTTGAGCGCTCGCGAGCGGGTCGATGGTGTGCTCTGCACACACGCGCAGCGGCCGCACTGCGCTTGCGCAAGCCCCGGAGCGAGAGAGAAAATCTCTCGCTCCATGGCTCACTACAAAAGGGGCGGCTGTCGATGTTGATTGACTACTCGCCCCGTTTTGTAGGCGTGGCAAGGGGGTGGCTTCACAAACGGAGGCGTTCCCAAGCGAACGCCTGCCGTTTGTGGGCGGCCCCACTGACATCACCAGTGATGTCAGTGAGAGAGCTTCCGGCTCTATTAAAGCCGGAAGCTCTCTGGGGCTTGCGGCCACAAGACCCTACCACAAGGGTCTCGACGCAAGCCTGATGGTCGCGATGGTCTTGACCATCGCGACCATCACCCTGGCCGCTGACAGCTGACAGCTATGCGAGCGTCCAGGAGGCCGCACAAAAAAAAAAAAAAAACGCCCAGATTCAGAGCGAGCGCTCTTTCAGAGCGTCCGTCTCAGAATCAGGGCCACTGTGCATTAGAATCAGAGATGTACTAATATCTAATGTATTGCATTCCATCCAAAGAGTGGCATGAGAACATTCTTTAATAGCGCTTTTCTGAATCATCCCTTACTGGTATATTAAAAATCCCTGAGATTTGTTACTTACATATAATACTCAAGGCAAATACTCATTTTGGAAACTCATTAACTTTACGAGTGATAGTGCAAATTGTTCCTAATTAAAAAAGGCTATTTAAATTTAATTAAGATATTCTTCTCTTTTATTAGTCCACTTAAACCATACTCTTAATTCAACAGCAGCATTATGTAGTGGACTTTATTTTATGCTATTTACGCGGACTCTGACTGCCTAAAATTAAAACCGCTTAATTTTCATTTATGATGCAATTTGTTGGGCACAGGAGCAATAACAAGTGAATTAGTTTGTTTCATTAATAGTCCGAAAAGGCTATGTAAAATAACTGTTAGACTGTAATTTATTGCTCATCCTTCCCTCTGTTTTACCTTTAAATATATTAATGTATTATTTTTATTTATTAAAATATATATTATTATAATTTATATAAAACATCAGCAGAATCATAATTATGTATGTTCTCTTATACATGAGGAAGCCAGTACTTGTATAATAGAAGGTTTCTATAATGAGAAATATCCCAATTGTTGCTCCAGAAACACCTTAATATTCTATAGTTCTCCACTCCATTAAAGAGCACCCAAAATCTAGAGATCAGCAATACAGACTATCACCACTGCCCTGGTTCTATCCACCTGATAACATCATAAGCTTTGACAGTAGACCATGAATAGTTTAATATGCTTAGACTTGTTAATATATGAATCTCAGGTCACTAAATAATGTGACAAAGATGGGAACAAGTGAAGAAACATAGAATAGTGTTGTTCAAGGCTACATATTTGAAAGCGTCTAAGGATCAGCTTGTTTTCCAGCTATGGGCATGTCCCCGTAATCTCTTGTGTGACTAGAATGCCACAGCCTTGCTAACCTATACTAACCATGCATATATATTTATAACTAATTATGTCAAAAATGACATTAATCTTAATTGCATCCATACTTCCTCATTGGAATGTCTGTATTATACTGTGCAAATTACTGCAAGGGAAAAAACCCTGCAGTGCTCAATTACACTACCAGTGCAGTATACCAGAGTGTGATAATTGGGTGTTACATAACAGTAATGGCAGCAATAGCTAGCGATCTAATATAAATCTATGGAGCAGCAAAGTGCATAGTTACCACCTCTATGCAGGTAATATGGACCTGAGGAAACTGATTATTTAGTCAGAAATGACAAAGCATAAGTATTGCTTAGCTATTAAATCAGCTCAATAAGATCTCTGACATCACTGGATATTGCACAGTGCAAATCTGACACTTATACATGATGGTTGGGTACGGGATCTTGATGGCCAGGATGCAGACAGTCAGAATCCCGACAGATTTTTGTAAGTATTATAACCCTTACCCTAACCCTCCCCTCCTGCAGAATAACCCTATCACTCCTGTACCACAGCCTAACCCTAACCCTCCCCCTAGTGCCAAAACTTCCCCTAACCCTAAGTCTCCCCATGACCCTAATATTTACATCCACAATCTGTTGTGATTCTGGTAGTTGGGATGCAGCTGTCGGTATTGTGATTGTCGGCATCCTTACTATCGATATGTCAACTACATTGCCTACATGATAAACCACTGCAGGTTGCGATATACAATGCATTATTATGATGTGTTTTTGTAGTCTAAATTGTACATCTCAATTCTTAATGAATGCACACCTACAGTAGCTCTGTCATATAGCGTATAAGTCCAGTAACTTACAGCAAATAGACATACAGACTTGTATAGTTGGATAAATGTGGGATTCCAGTATGTCACATACACATTGATGAAAATCAACAAATTCAGGATCTATGTATATTCTCAAGTCTAGATAATTAAAATCATGGAAGGTGCAAAAAGATTCAAAAGTCTGTAAGCTCTCCCTCCTAATGTCTTCTTGTCTGCTCCTACCTCATCCAGCTCCTTCATGTTATCTATGACACCTGGTATATACTTTGCTTATAACTGTAAAGCATTAAACATTTTTTGTAGCATATTATATGTAAATGATAACGATAATAACAATAATTGTCAGTGTTCTCTTGAATATCAGTGGCCAAAACTATTGTACAATTCTGTGCACATACTGTACGTAGCTGACTGAATGGGATACATTCAGAATCCTGGCACAGAAGATGCCGGCTCTAAGAATACCGGTGCCAAAATCCAAACACTTGTCAGAATCCCAGCACCAGCATTCTGACAGCCGACATACCGAAGGTAAGTAGCGGGGTTGGGGGGAGGGTTAGGGGTTGGGCACTAGGGGAGGGTTAGGCACTAGTGGGGGATGATTAGGTTTAGAGTGCGGGGAGGTTAGGTTTAGGCACTAGGAGAGGAGGTTAGGTTCAGGCACCGGGGAGAGAGGATTAGGGTAGGGAGAGGGGAAGGGTTAAGATACCTAATGACAGGTGTTGGTATATCCTAACCCTGTCGGGATGCAGGCATCAGGATTTTGACTGCCGGGCTCATGAGTGCCGGCATCCCGTACCCATCCCGACTGAACTGTACACCAGCAATGTCTTCCACTGCACATCTTATACCCAATTTATAGGTTCCTCTTATGCGTTTAAGCCCTTACTGGGGCTTCGGCTCTGAGACTAAGAGGAACCTAAGACGTGCCTAACCTGCACAGTGCACTCATCCACAGTGCCACCAGAACCACCTACCATTTACAGCTGCTTGCAACTGGACCAATTATTACTGGGGCATTTCATACCGGAGGAGAGAAGCAAGACCTGAGGAGGGAAGGGACTTTAACTATCCGGGGTTCTAAGTGCCTACTATGTTGGCTATATCGCAATGCCTGAACCCCAAGTTCCGCAGACCCGCCGAACCATTACAGCCACAGGCACCCAACCAAACCAGGTAATCTGGGAAGCTATACACCGGAGAGGATTAACAAGGCAGAGGAGGCAAGGTATATTCACCAAAAGGCGTTTACATACAGCAGATGACTTACAGGTAAGTCTCTATCAGCACCGCTGACAGTACCATCCCCCTTATGCATGCCCCCAGTTGTGATCCCCCCTATCCAGTGCCCTTTATACAGTGCCCCTTGTAGTGGTACGCCTCATGTAGGCCTCCAGTAGTGATCCCCCCTATCCAGTGCCCCCTATAGTGGTCTGCCTTATGAAGGCCCTCAGTAGTGATCCCCCCCTATCCAGTGCCCCTTTTACACTGCCCCCTGTAGTGGTCTGCCCTATTCAGTGCCCCCAGTAATGGTCCCCCCAGTGCAGTGCCCCTTGTGCCCCCAGTAGTATGCCCCGTAAACAGTGCCCCCAATAGTGCAGACAAAGACACACAAGTTAAAAAAAACCCACTTACCTGAATCCCTGCTCAGGCTTCTGCTTTCGCCGCTGTCCGCACCTCAGTCCTCCCGGGCTGGTGCGTTCTGCATTATGGGAGAGACGTCATGACGTTTCTCCCATCACCCTCTGCAGGACCCGGAAGGCGGAGCTCATGAGGCGGCAATGTGTGTGTAAATGTGTAGTGCAACCGCACTCACTGCGGTCTGCACTACACTGGGTAACTAGGACAGGCCGGTACTGTGGCCGGCGGTGCCCCCCTGAGCCACCGTTCCCATGGCGCCCAGGGCACGAGCCCTAGCGGCCCTGCCCTAGCTACGCCACTGCTGATGAACATGTATAGACACAGCATGCAAGGAGCAAACTACTGACACCCAGTATAGGATTTTGGACTACTATAGCCAGCAGAAATATTGACAATGCGCATTATTTAGCCTACACAACATACACCATCCTGCATCTAAGTGCATACTTTGTTGTTTCAGCAAGATGTTGCAATTTCTATGACACATGTATTTGTATCCATTTTGCTGATACTAAGGGCCTGATTCACACCCATTCGCAAGCGGCCGCTCGCTCGTACGCGGCCCATGTTATGCATTTGCGCATGCGTATGCATCGCAGTGTACATGCCCGGACTAGTTTTAGTAGCGCTCGCTCACCCAGCAAAGACAGTCCAGTGGAATGAGTGACAGGAGAGGCCGTTTGTGGGTGGTAACGGGGCAGGGCAGTAGTAACGGGGGTGTGGAATTGCGAACGCAGGCGTGCCTGAGTGTTTCAACGCCATTTCAGAGGCGTTCATAATTAACAGGCAGCGTCATAGTACACGTCACCTGGTTGATTTTTTCACAGAACTGCTCGCAATGCTTGCGGTAGGGTACAATCAACCACAAGCGTTGCAGTCTGATCCGATGGTTGTATATACTTCCTGGAGATGACGTACGCTAGTGGGCGGCTAAAGACAGGCTGGTGGGCGTCTATAAACACAAAGTGATCGCTCGCCAAGACATAGTAGGCGTGCTTATGCCTTGCCGTGCGATCACCTGCCTTGACGTCACTTAGCTGAATTTGCATACGCTGGGATGAGCGGCCGCATCTAGCGAACGGGTATGAATCAGGTGCTGTGTTTCATCTGTGATCCACATAGCTACACTGCACTGAACACTGAGCAGTGCTTTTTGTGTTTTACACTGGTACAAATTAAAAAAAATTATGTTTATTTTACAAACCATTTCCATCAGGAATAATCCAGCACGGTCTTTCCCTTTTTCAATTGATTTATAAGGGCAGCAGAGCATTGCATCGTATTTATATAAGCCAGTTATTAAATCTGGTCCCAGGCTTCAGATTGGTAGAACATACTCATGTTACACCTGCAGCTCATAAATAATTACTATAACGAGGAAAGGAAAGAAGTGCTTACAGTAGACTCAGCAAACATACAATGTTATAATATGCTATTGCTCCTGTATAACTGCCTGCAGCTGTAAATATGATCTGGCTTTATTTTATGAGAATGTATTAAGTATACATTAGGGAGATGTAAAATCCAAATATATAATGCAAGTTGAAGTCATGCTAAAGTTAGAAATGAAACTGATATTTTTGTCAATACAGTAACTCACCCTGAATTATTTAGTCTTACCACTTTCACTATATTCTATAATATAAAAACTAGATTGACAGTGTTTTATCATTTTCATTATAAGCTGATTGAGGTCTGGCGTAGTAGAATAATTATTACACAGTTTGTTGACCCTATTCTTTCTATTTCCTAGTCCACTGATGACTAACAAATAGCAATGGGGAACAGATGTGATATTATTTGTATTATTCAGAAATAGTTTTGTTTGACACATTAAGTCAATTATCAAAATGATTTAGGTGTCTATTCATTAAGTGAAAAATATCCCCTGTAATAATTAAGGATTGAACTCGCCGCGAGTTCAATCCTTATATTGGAGGCATTCATCATGTCTCCTATACCTAATTATCACTTCCGAAAAACTGCTCCTTTTGTGGAGACAGCCTTTCGGAATAAGGGGACATTTCTCCTGCTTCACTGTCTCTTCGCAGCTTGAAGACAGGCTGCGAAGAGACAGTAAAGCAGCAGGAGGAGTCCAGATATGCGTTCACCTGCTCGTCTCCTAGCTCCCCCCACTTGTCCTCGGCCGACCCAGCTACCTGTCACTTGACACCCCCACTGCTGCAGAGCTGCAGCCGACGCAAGAGTCTGTGACTCCCACTGAAACAGTGCAGCCCCACAGCGTCAGTCTCTGGCCGCCGCTGCTGTGCCCTCGCACTTGCTCCCGGCTCACTGGAGGAGAGCTCAACGAGCCAGGAGGCAGCGTCAGGCAGGTAAGAGGACACAGCAGGGAGGGATCTTTTCAGACCCCTCTGCTGTATCAGGTGCTGTACGCCATCTCAGGGTGGCGTACAGTATCTCTGTCAAGTTCCGAAAAAAATGCTTTTTCGGAACTTGATGAATTTCATAATTTCCACATCCCGGACTGTGGAATTTATAAGGGGACATTTGTAACCAGGAGATATCAGTGATATCTCCTGCATTACATTAATGATGAATTACCCTGGCACTTAATTTCTACAGAAATAGGTGAAAATCTTAATTTTTACCTACTTTGTAGAAATTAAGTGATGATGAATAGCTCCCTATGTGTGTAGTCTACATTATGCATTTATTGTGTGGCAAACACTTTTATAACCAATACAAACAAAAAACACTACCAAGTTTGCACACAGAAATGAAAATGAATGAAAAATTAATGAATCAGTTGTTCTTAATCAGATATTTGCAAATAATTTACAGTAATTCTGGATTTCTTACCCAGAATGCTTCTCTGTTATTGGAACATTGGTAGTATGCATGGATCATAAATAGTTTATTCAACTCTAAATAAGGGTTTACTCAAAATCTTTATTCATTATCTATAAACCCTGTTAACCATAGTGTTTATACCTCCACTACCTTCTAAATACAGAATGGATGACAAACATCTATAAAAATGCCTACATGCATAGTGCTGTAACCCAGGGCTGCTTAGAGGGGAGGGGGGAGCGGGTACTAATTACCCTGTGTGCTGGGCTGCAGTGGGGTCAGGGAGGCAGCTTCTGCTGAGCTGCAGTCTCCTCTGCCTGTGCATGTGATCACACTGATTGTCACCCCCACACACACTTCCTGGATTTGCTCACAGCACCGCCCTGTTCAGCACTCACTGACCCTTCACGGTGCTGCCATTTTTTTTTCTCTATTTTTTTCAAAGATGGAGTGGCCACACCTCCCATGACTATACCATGCCCCCAAATAGTACCTGGGCCCAGCCAAGCTGCCTATGGCCCTGCTATAACCAAAGGTAACCAATCAGAAAACAGTTTATAAATCTGTTGGCAAGCATCTAATTGGTTATAACAAATTAACAACAAATTTTCAGATTTTAAAAATGCTCCCAGTTTGTCAATGCAGCTTTAAAAGAAAAGATTGGCCAACAATGATGTCATGTTAGTTTTATTCAGTGAGCCATCCTCAATTTCTTCATATCTAGCACAATTCTTTGCCAAATGGGAGATTAATGAGTCAAGAAAAGTACAATTAGCAGGAATAATCATTACATTACTACTCATCATTTTTTACTGAATATAGGACAACATTAAAATTTGGAGTTGTCCTAGGACAAGGTTCCTTAAATGACAAATGCATACAACAAGCCATACTTCCTTCTATAAATGTTTTATTTTCTAACAGGATTCAAGAATTGACGTAAAGAAAAAAAAACACTTTCCTGATACCCCACAGAGAATGGGAAATGCAAATAGAAATGTATTCACACAATTATTGTCATAAACAAGACATGTACAAGCTTTTCAAATGAAATACCAATGATGATTTTCAGAATAATTAAACTATTTGAATAAAATAATTACATAAAACACATTTCAACAATGGTGCAATCAAATTAGTTTACATCAGTCATTCTCTCACATGTACTCAGTCACTACAATCTATAAATGTATTGAATAGGCAAAATATAAACTGATTTTATGCAATAATTATATTAACTTTATTTTATCATTTAAATGGACAGAAACATATGGTTACTCTGAACACATAAGCAAATTTGGACTTTGCATGCCCACAAACAAAGCATAAAGCTGGCCACACACTAGACCAACTTTCTTCCAACCATCCAACTAGTTGATTGGTTGGAATGAAAATCTGGTAACGTATGGGAGTAACTGATGATCAGCAATTTGCTCCTAAATGCCAGAAAACAGATGAAAATGGTCATCAGACAAGTTTGTTAAATGTTTGATCTAAACAATTTGTTCAAACAACAGTTTTTGTCCATTTTCCAGCGTTTGGGAGCAAATTGCTGATTGTCATTTGCTTTCATACCTTACCAGATTTTCATTCCAACCAATCAACTAGTTAGCTGGTTGGATGTAAGTTGGTCTAGTGTGTGGCCAGCTTTAGTCTATGTCCACATGCAAATCTGCTATTTGCAGCTCTTAACACATGGATAGGTAGGATGTAGAGAGGGAAGTGCATGCACATACAGAGTATTTGCATGATTGCAAAATGAGGCAGATCAGCAAAGAGATACATAACTGTTAGTAGTTACCATATCAAGTTTGGGCTGGTTCAATACACACCAGTGGCGGCTCCAGAGGTGGGGCTGTAGCGCAGACCAAAATTCAAACAGGTGAGCCCCCTCCAACTGCCAGTGGGTCCTAACTGGTAATGTTTGGTAGGGTTTGGAAGAGCAGTTTGTGGGGCTCCCCTATTTGAATTTTGGACGGAGCTGCAGCCCCACCTCTGGAGCTGCCACTGATACACACTGATGAAAGCGATGGTGCCTACCCTAGCTAACTGCTTCTGATTGGCTGATTGCAAATTAACCTCTGAAGATGATGGGTGTTTTCACTATGATATGATGTTTTGAGGGTGTAGTTTCAAATGTATATTTCTGCACCATTTATTCATACAAGAAAAGAATATAATGGACGGGATGCACTATTGCAGTCAAACCTCTGAAAATGACGTATTCAGAAGTTTGGCCACTTACCGCAATGCAATACATTCCAGGGCTTGGATGCGGTGAGCAATGCCATCTTTAGATGGCATTGCCTAATGGAAACCTATGGGCTTCTAAATGTGAAACCCCCTGAGAGGGATCCAAGCAAATCCCTCCCAGCACACCCCGTGGCGTGTGCATCACTCAATGTATGCACAGAAGGACTTTTGGGTCGTAAACCCAGAAGTCCTTCTATCGCAAAGGACAGCTCTTACTGGGAGAGCTGTCTTTTGTGATTTTATTCATGCATACCGGCGTTATTTATGCTGGTATTCATGCGATGAGTGGCAGGATGCATCGTATGCAAAATGCAATGCTTGATGTATCCCACCCTATATCTTTTTACTATTAAGAGTTTTTTAAAAGAAAAATCAAATCTTATAGTAAAAGGCTTCTCGCTATTACAACATTTGTTAACAAAATGTTCTTGTGCTTATAACCTTATTGGTTGTAAGATTATCTGTGTGTAAAGGTGTGTATCCACTACCCGATTAAACAGAGCGATTGAACGATAACGACATCGTTATCAAACAATCACTCATTAATCGGGCACAAATCAGGCATGCAAATGTCGTAAATGACCAGCGATGCGCGCTCCCACTGGTCATTTCCGACATCAATCATCTCCCGAACATGCTGGTCAATCTGTCGATAACAACAGATTGACCATGTTTGGGGATGATGGAGGGTGCCTACACTGAACGATCTGTCATTGCAGGGGATGGGGAACAACTGTACGATTACGATGTCATAATCGTACTGTCTTCCCTGAGACGGGTAGTGGATGTGCGGCATTAGTGTGTCTGACATAACCTGGCTCATACAGTATGTTACTGGTGCAAGTTGTCTATGCCTTGAGATGTCAATGCCTCAGTATACTCTATATATCTACAGTAAATACGCCATTTTTATATATAGATTTATAGAACTTATTGTTTCAAAGCATACGCATCCAACTCAGCACCAGTCCTATAATGTGTGCTCACCATCTGTACTGTATTTTACTAATCACAAAAGCATACAAATTGTTTCCTAAAGAAAATGTGTTTATAGCAGGTGCAACCTCTTTACATTTGCAAAAGAGGTCAGTAGGTGACTGTTTATTTTACAGATCAGCACCAGCACTTTTAGGCTGACAGGCCTTCCTAACTGCACAGTGACTCTGCATAGCACAGTGCGGCTTCATACTGGTAGTAAAACACATAAAATGTTCCAGTGATTCCATGACATAAAGCAGTATTGAAGAAACCAAACAACTTTCCAGGATTTCAAATCAATTTCAGCAGAGTCCACGTCAGTGTACTTATCGAATGCCCGATAGTACACAGCATGCAAGCAATGTAAGAGGTGGCTTTCAGCTCAAAATGCTTTGGCAAATAGATTTTGATGCTTGTTGTCAGAAGGATTTAGCTTAGAAACAAATAACAAGCCAGTTATCTGTAAGACAGGGAACCAAAGAACAAAAGCCTCCATTGCATAAAAGCAACCAGCTTTATTTCAGCACATTATTATAACAAATATATTTATTTCTCTCACATTTTCAGTAAAATCGAAATCATATCCCTTCTGTAAATGGCATTGCTGCGGTATGCAGGATAGCCCCTAAAGAAGCCAGAAGGCATTGCTGCATTACGCAGGGTAGCCCCTGAAGGGTAACATCAAGAAAGTGCTAATTATCCTAAAAAACTTATACTTGAATATCTATACTAATATTATAAGCATGTTGTGTCTGTCTGTTTGCTCCAAGTTTGGTGCAAAAACTACTGAACCAATTTCATAAAACTGCATCATTTTGTAGTGGAGACTCCTAGAAATATCCTGCTCTTTGTTTCATCTCGATCAGCCGAGTTAAAGCTAAGCAACAACAAAAACAACATTTATTGACATCATCAATGCAAGAGATAGGTGTAGCGCCATGCGTGTGGCCGGTAAGGCATACATGCCTACCCTCCCGGTTTTCGCGGGAGGCTCCCGATTTTTCGGGTAACCCCCCGCACCCCCGGAAGGGTAGGCATTTCTCCCGCATTCTGCCCACTTCCTAGTGAAGTGGGCAGAATGAGGAGAATACCCGCGGCAATCGCGGGTCTCCGTGAAGGGGGCGGGGCTTAAGATGTGATTCGGCATGAATCACAGCATTTGGCCCCGCCCCTATGTAAATTTCACCCAATCGCGGCAGTTTTGCCATGAGGGGGCGGGGCTTAATGGCGTGATTCATTAGACCCCGCCCCCATCAGCCCCCTGCTGCTTCTCTTACCCGGGCTTCTCCCGGGAAGAGATTCTGAAAGGTAGGCAAGTATGCGGTAAGGGGAGGGGGGAGAGGTGCCTTGGGCCCACGTTCACTTGAATAGGATAGGCTACATAGCAGTCTGTGCACAGGGCACACAGTGACATTGGTATGAGTGGAGGGTGAAGGCCCTGCTGCCACCAGTCTGTATTACGCTGCTGGACACAGGGGTCACTCCTGCCACAGGGCCCCTAGGCAAACACCTCAAATAAAAAAATGTTGGTAGAAGTGATCTCATTTTGGATGAAGTCAAGGGCAACAACTAGTAAATAATATATTTAATAGTAATATTGTATAAATAATGGTAATTAAATATTTAATATAGAAACATTTTAATACAAAATTACAAAAGTACCATCATTATTATTTAGACTAAACAGCCTATATCAATGCCATGAATAATTAAAATGTCCACTTCCTTTGATGAATAAGAATAAAGCACTGGATACAGAGTGAGGATGAGCGCACCCAGAATGCATCTGCTCAGTTGGAGCTAATTCTCCAAAGGGACTTTATGCCTGTTGCTTATTTTATGATTATTTTTCCATTAATAGGAATGATGTAAAGGAGAGTTTGTCTTGTTAAGTTACAAGGAAGTTGTCAAATTCAGCCTCAATCATGGATATTGCATTATTCAGCTGCTAGGGAGCAATATTCTGCAGCCAAACATAGAGCTGAGATGGTACCAAAGGGTATTGTTTGGTGGCATCAACTTTTTGCTGTATATTTGACAGGTGAAAGCCAAAAACCTCCCTCAAAATGTTGTGCAGCTTAATAAAGTACTCAACCTGTAAAACAGTATCTCTTGTTCATATTATTGTAAAGAGGTATATGGTGCTGCAGTGCCATGGGCAGATTACATTTGTCCTCTTCATACTCAGATGTACAGACTCTATCCTCAAATAATCAGGTAATTAAATATTTCAAGGCTCAAGATATGCTCCCCCTCCTATTTTGAGAGCCATCATGATGTAGTTTGCCTGACCTAAACTCTGGTATCCCAGTGTAACCACTGGCGGATTAGCAACAGGGCAGCCATGATGGTAGCCCATTCACACACCCCTCCCCTCTTCACATACAGCTATATCTCCAGTGTGGTATTATGTGAACTGGAGGTTGTGGGGTCTATTTACTAAGCTTTGTTAGGAGATAAAGTGAATGGAGCTAAGGTACCAGCCAATCAGCTTCTAACTGCCATGTCACAGTCTGTGTTTGAAAAATGGCAGTTAGGAGCTGATTGGCTGGTACCTTACCGCAGTTCACTTTATCTCCTAACAGAGCTTAGTAAATAGACCCCTCAATGTGGTATAATGTGAACTGGGGGCACTGCAGTGTGTGATTAACACCTTTGCAGAGCTGGGTATATTTACACATTATAGTTTTTAATACCATCGACAGCATATCATTTTGACAATTATATTGGTTGGGGCCCCCACAAATATGTTGCCCTTAATCCGGCCCTGTGTATAATGGCTGGGAGGCTGGGTGGTGACTAAATTGATTCAAGACGTCACTGAAAGTAGAGGTTACAGCTTTTTCCTCCAGCCAAGTACAAAACAGAAAGCAGAGGGCAAAGGTTTTTACCTAAGTAAGAGGGAATCCGGTAGAATCTAAATTGTAGCTACTTCTGACCGGAACATTTTAATTAGATAAACATATTTTTGGTTACCTCAGCACTATGTATGGCAAAAGGTAGCTCTCTGACCGTTTGAACATATCCAGTGAAACCATCTATGACATCATTGTTGCAACTGGCAACCACCGCAGGACCACAGTGACTATTAAGTCCAACGCTACACACTCACCGAAAAAGGGTGAGTGCAATTCTTACATTGCTATTTCTGATACGCCAATATTTACGGGTTTACACTATATATATTTATTCTTTCTTCATCTCATGAGGGGAACACCAAGATATCCATAGATCCTAAGGAAGCGCCCCAACCAACCCCTTTCTCTTTCTATCATCTGTTTGAGGAGCTCTGTTGAAAAGCCCCTACTGTTCCCGCTACTGTTCATGGCTGCATATGCAATTGGATCTCTTTTTGTATGAAACTCAGCGCCAGTCACACATCCCCAAAATCAGGTAGCTCTGTAGCAAGGAAGTAAGATACTGACTGACTCAGGGGTCTATTTACTAAGCAGTGTTAGGAGACAGAGTGAAAAGTGATAAGGTGCCAGTCAATCAGCTCCCAACTGTCATTTTTCAAACACAGCCTGTGAGATGGCAGTTAGGAGCGGATTGGCTGGCACCTTATCACTTTTCACTCCCTCTCCTAACACTGCTTAGTACATAGACCCCTTAGTATGCCCTGCACCCACACCTCTTGAGAAGTTTGCATATCACACATTCACTTTTCTCTTCTAAATGTGAAAGCCTATTGTCATCTGTTGACAAAAGCCTGAAATCCGCCAGCGCAGATGGAGCTGCGACTTGGCAAGATCTGCACAGAAATGTGTAATTAGCTTGCATCACATACACAAATGTTTAAACTTTGAAATGCTGGGCTCAGTCTTCCAATTAAAGCAGAGCTTTGGAAAGTGACCAAATCCTAAAATATCTAGCAGTTTATTAACATCTACGTTGTGTCTTGAAATCATACACATTAGGAGGGCATTATGAGAGAACAAAACTCTCCATATGCACATCATCACTTTTTCAAAGCAATGACTTGGATACGAGAGAAGGACATTTTTGCAGCATGCAGATGTAAAGCCAACTGAGGCATAATGACAACATAAAACAGATATTGTATATAAGTTTGCTGAATATTTATGGTCAAATTTCACAGAACAGTAAATATAGTCAGATGAAAACAACACCCATTGATATAAATATTCAGTTGAAGTAGAACAGTATAATCATTTTATTAGGTGTACAATCCCAGCCTGCCTGCATCCCAGTGCTTCTGATTTTTGTGAGCACAATGGTTGGCTAAAATACAGTATCTTCTACAGGTGCATATCCACTAGCAGACATTGTAATCATGCAGTCATTTCACAGTCTGTGCTGTGCCCAGTAGCAGCTCCAGGCACGGGCAAGCAGGTCCGTCGCCCGGAGCGCTACTGTTTCCGGAGGGCACAGGAAACGCCCACCTCCCTCCCAGCGCTATGGGCTATAGCTCAGCTCAGCTCAGCGGGAGTGGAGGAGGGAAGGGGCGGCAACAAAGGACGGCGCTGGGCGCAGCACAGCCTAGCGCCGACACTGGCTGTGCCTACACTGAACAATCTGTCGTTCAGTGTAGGCACATCAAACATCCCCGAATTTGGGCAATCTATCGTTACTGGCAGATTGACCAGAATGTTCAGACGATGATCGATGTCGGAAACAACCAGCAGGAGCGCGCATCGCTGGTCGTTTCCGACATTAATTTGCACGATTTGTGCACGATTACTGAGCGATTGCATGATTACGATGTTGCAATCGCTCAGTAATATCGCATAGTGGATATGCGGCATGAGCTTTCAAACAAGCAAAGTTGAACACTTACATTTTGTTGTTTCAAAGTTTCTGCCCCAGCCGGCTCCTGTGTCACAAACGTTCCCAGCCACAACTTGACCACAGAAGGAAATACAGATTGTCCACATACATCTTACTTCCTTGTGCATTAAATAGCCCTTCTAGTGACTTGGTAGCGCTGAGCATCTTTTTGTGCAACTTTTACCTTCAAATGCGTCTTGTTCGCAAAGTGATGCAAACAGGACGCACAAGCAGCTTCTGCTGATTAAAATGATATGCGGCAGTCGCACACAGAATATAGACATGCCACATATCATTTTAATCAGCAGCAGAAGCTGCTTGTGTGTCCTATTCGCATTGCTTTGCGTATAAGATGCATTTGAAGCTAAAAAGTCGCACAAAAGTAGGCTCAATGCTACTGAGATGCACGGCTCTCATCTGTAGCACTTTCTTGGGGTTATCTTTTGTTATTGGTGACTGCACTGTCTGTTATCGGTACGCTCCCCCATGATGATGTTGATGATGTTGTCTCCTAATAGAAATATTACATAGATTTAACTGTGCCCACTTCTTTTTAACGAGAGAAGTATAATACTTTATGGTTAGAGTGACAAGTGGTGAATCCAAAAAGGGACATTGTCTCTTTGAAAAGGTAATTGGCATAGTGCCTGGTCTGGGTGGAGAGGTCAAGAGACACAAGACTTAATTTGTGGAAATTCTCCTTTCTGCAATATTCAAAGATACTACAATGTTATTCCTTATAAAGAAAGACATGTTTGGCTCCATATGGCTATTTTGCTAAATTTGCTGTAGGTACTTGGAACCTGTTAACAGGACAGTTTGTATGCTCAAGAGAATTAAGGGCCTGATTCAGACCCACTCGCGAGCGGCTGTCCGCTCGCAAGTGGGTCGATGTTCTGGACTGAGCATGCGCACGACGGAGGGAGCTCCGTCGTGCGCATGCGCCAGACGAGACGAGCGAAGGAAAGTCCTTTGCTCGTTGTGTCCGATCAAAGGGGGCGTGCTGTCAATGTTGATTGACAGCACGCCCCCTTTGGTAGGCGTGCCGGGGGCGTGCCTCCCTGACGGGGGCATTTCCACGGGAACGCCTCCCGTCAGAAGCCGGCCCACTGACATCACTAGTGATGGTCAGTGGGAGTGATTTTGGCTCTGATAGAGCCAAAATCACTCCGGAGCTTGCGGTTGAAAACCTCAACCGCAGGCTCCGGCTCGCAAATTCGATGGTCGCGATGGTCTCGACCATCGCGGCCATCAAAATGCACGCTCGTATAGCCTGTGGGTGGTGAACCACAGCTATACAAGCGTCCAGAAGGACGCTCCATTTCATGGAGGCCGGCCCTCATTCAGAGCGTGCGCTCTGCTCAGAGCGTACGGCTCTGAATGAGGGCCTAAGTCTCATGAAGGAGAAAAATGTCTCAACAGAAGTGCTAAGATGCTATAACCAATAAGGTCAGCATAATAATGTATTTCTGTAGATGAGCAGTTCAGAAAACCCAAGAAACAGAAAGGAAAGCATGTCATGTGACAGATATATGCACATTATTATTACCTTTTACTTATAAGGATCCAGAAGTAATTTATAGTGCCGTACATAATGCCCTCCTAATGTGTATGATTTCAAGACAAAACGTAGATGTTAATAAACTGCTAGATATGTTAAGATTTGGTACGGCACTATAAAACTGACAAGATACGTAAGTACAGTACTCACTAATACAGACAGTATAAAAAATCACATAGATATTAACACTGTGCATAGTGAGAAGACAAAGGGGAAAGGGTTCTACTCATATGAGAGAGAAGCATTTATGTCACTCATTATTTTATCTTTAAGTCTAAATCAGTATGGTCTATCATATTGTCAGCCTTTGCACTATAAAATGGTGGGTGTGGCTATATGTATTCAGTCCCTGACCTTATACAGAGGGAGTACAGCCATTTGTTTAATATAGAAATATTGGAAGGTACTGTACAATTAAGTCAACACAGTGAAGTGTGTCCTATAACATTTTATAATTGTTCAGTTTACTGCAAATCATTTCTTTGCAATTAAAAACATTACTTCAAATTTAGCGTGTGACATTTTCCTGTACATAAATATGGCCATAGTTGGCATCTTCCTTAGTGCACGACCACAGTTGTGGAGCTTTTCTCCCTGACATTGTCAGACATTTTCCTTTATTGTATAACCTGCACAGTATCATATGTCTTTAGCCACTTGCTAGCTGTGATACACAGTATCCGTTACCCTTTTTTACATATATACAATTGCACAATACCAGTTATCCAGTCTTGTAGATGGTATGCTGTTTTCAGGATCTACTTTAAGGGGTTTATTTACTAAGCAATGCCTTGCAAATCAGCGGTTTCTCAACAGCCTGAAAGTTAAAAGGGCAATGACTTTAATAACAAAACACCCCATGTTTTACAAGTAAAAACATTGCCCTTTTAAATGCCAGGCTTAAACATGATGGCAAGCTGTAGATTTCACAAGCCTCTGCTTAGTAAGTAAAGTCCTAATGGATGGAGATAAAGTGGATGGAGATAAAGTACCAACCAACTAGCTCCTAACTATAATTTTTCAAACACAGCCTGTGACATGACAGTTAGGAGCTGATTGGCTGGTACTTTATCTCCATCCACTTTATCTCCATCCATGGCTTTGTAAATAGACCCCTACAGTATATCTTAAAGCTAACGTTAGCAGACCTGGCTTGACTAGAAGGACAGGTGACACAGAATGAAGCACACTCAGGCATGACACTAATTACAAGCAGGCTAACAAGAATATTTAGTTCATCTAAGGATTATTTCATTATATTTCCATTCCTAAAAAAAAGGATCGTTTTACGTATGTTGTGGTAGCAGGAAGCTGGAACATGTACAATGTGCACTCAGGCGAATGATGCACATAGTCCAGGGGGAACTAACGTCAATGCAGCATTTCAAAATAATCCCTGTTGTCAAGTGGATAGTCATGCAGGGAAGCCCCACACATTGGTTTCTACTTCAGTGCAGCCGTTCCTCTGGGGAACTGCTGTTAACCCATTTACATACTTCTATATATAAAACGTCTATTAACAGACTTAGCCAGAGGCAGCAATCATACGGAATATTCTGTGATTATTACTAGTTTTACTTCTAGATATGAAGCACATTGTCTACAATGTGTCATACTGTAGCTATTATACACGTACAGTACATCGTGTTCAAGTATGGTAAATTGAAAGTAGCATTTATGGACATTACATATATATATATATATATATATATATATATATAAATAAATAAATGACAGGCTTAATCCATGGCACTCAACCATCTGGGTGCCCTTGGTATGTGACCACACCATCTACATAAACAATATCATACAAACTCGGCACTCACTTGCTTTTTCTCCAGGTGCTTATTGACTGATATCCCTGGGTGTGGTCCTGTCTGTTTAAGCCAGGACCCATATTCATGTTTACCTGAGCCAAAGGTAACAGACCAAGATCATATATCTGAGAATCAGTGTAGGGACTGGCCAGATGGGAATGACCGTGAAGTGGCTGGTCAGCTTAGCAAATTATTGCAATATTTTCGAAGCAACATTTCCTGTATTCAAAGGAGTTGCAGTTTGAAAAGCAAGTGAGTGCCGAGTTTGTATGATATATTATATATATATATATATAAATATATATATATATATAAGCAAGTGGATGACAATCACTGTTAACCCAGTGGCTCAGTATTTTGCGGACCAAGGCCCTCATTCAGACCCACTCGCGAGCGGCTGTCCGCTCGCAAGTGGGTCGATGGTCTGCACTGCGCATGCGCACGACGGAGGGAGCTCCGTCGTGCGCATGCGCGAGACGCGCCGAGCGAAGGACTTTACTTCGCTCGGAGTGTCTCATCAAAGGGGGCGTGCTGTCGATGTTGACTGACAGCACGCCCCCTTTGGTGGGCGTACCGGGGGCGTGCATGCCAGACGGAGGCGTTCCCAAGGGAACGCCTACCGTCTGAAGCCGGCCCCACTGACATCACTAGTGATGTCAGTGGGAGTGATTTTGGCTCTGATAGAGCCAAAATCACTCCTGGCCTTGCGGTTGAAAACCTCAACCGCAGGCTGTTGCTCGCAGTTTCGATGGTCGCGATGGTCAAGACCATCGCGACCATCATCCTGCACGCTCGTATATGCTGTGGGTGGTGACCCACAGCTATACGAGCGTCCAGGAGGACGCTCCATATTAATGGAGGTGGGCCCTGATTCAGAGCGAGCGCTCTGGTCAGAGCGTCCGGCTCTGAATCAGGGCCCAAATGCTGCAAGGTAAGGGCGGCACTCAGTTATCTCCAAATAATACAACTGGGCAGCATAGATATTCCAGGGATGACACTGTGAAACACATACATTAAAACGTTGGAAAATCTTTGTTGCTCATTGTATTTGGAGAAGCCTGAGTGCTGCCCCTACATATATATATGGTATCTATTTAGTATAATGTCATGTGTATTATATTAGTGAAAATAAGAAATACAAAAAGAGACAGAGAAGGGACCTCCATATTGCTTACAAATGTCAGAATTCACTCGCCCACCCTACTAATAGTAAGAGCTGTAATATACAGTCAGGTCCATAAATATTAGGACATTGACAGAATTTTCAGATTTTGTCCTCTATTCACCACCACAATGGCTTTGAAATAAAACAAACAAGATGTGCTTTAACTGCAGACTTTCAGATTTAATTTGAGGGTAATTACATCCAAATCAGGTGAACGGTGTAGGAATTACAACAGTTTCAATATGTGCCTCCCACTTTTTAAGGGACCAAAAGTAATGGGACTATCAACTCAAAAGCTATTTCATGGACAGGTGTGAGCTATTCCCTCGTTATTTCATTATCAATTAAGCATGTAAAAGGTCTGGAGTTGATTCTAGGTGTGACATTTGCATTTGGAATCGGTTGCTATCAACTCTCAATATGAGATCCAAAGAGCTGTCACTATCAGTGAAGCAAGCCATCATTAGGCTAAAAAATCAAAACAAACCCATAAGAAAGATAGCAAAACTTTAGGTGTGGCCAAATCAACTGTTTGGAACATTCTTAAAAAGAAAGAACACACAGGAGAGCTCAGCAACACCAAAAGACCCAGAAGACCACGGAAAACAACTGTGGTGGATGACAGAAGAATTATTTCCCTGGTGAAGAAAAACCCCTTCACAACAGTTGGCCAAATCAAGAACACTCTCCAGGAGGTAGGTGTATGTGTGTCAAAGTCAACATATGAATATAGAGGGTTCACCACAAGATGCAAACCATTGGTGAGCCACAAAAACAGGAAGACCAGATTAGAGTTTGCCAAACAACATCTAAAAAAGCCATTACAGTTCTGGAACAACATCCTATGGACAGATGAGACAAAGATCAACTTGTACCAGAGTGATGGGAAGAGAAGAGAAGGAAAGGAACTGCTCATGATCCAAAACATACCACCTCATCAGTGAAGCATGGTGGTGGTAGTGTCATGGCGTGGGCATGTATGGCTGCCAATGGAACTGGTTCCCTTGTATTTATTAATGATGTGACTGCTGACAAAAGCAGCAGAATGAATTCTGAAGTGTTTCGGGCAATATTATATGCTCATATTCAGTCAAATGCTTCAGAACTCATTGGACGGCGCTTCACAGTGTAGATGGACAATGACCCAAAGCATACTGCAAAAGCAACCAAAGAGTTTTTTAAGGCTAAAAAGTGGAATGTTATGCAATGGCCAAGTCAGTCCCCTGACCTGAATCCGATTGAGCATGCATTTCACTTGATGAAGACAAAACTGAAGGGAAAATGCCCCAAGAACAAGCAGGAACTGAAGACATTTGCAGTAGACGCCTGGCAGAGCATCACCAGGGATGAAACCCAGCGTCTGGTGATGTCTATGCGTTCCAGACTTCAGGCTGTAATTGCCTGCAAAGGATTTGCAACAAAGTATTAAAAAGTGAAAGTTAGATTTAGGATTGTTTAGTTTGTCCCATTACTTTTGGCCCCTTAAAAAGTGGGAGGCACATATAGAAACCGTTCACCTGATTTGGATGTAATTACCCTCAAATTAAATCTGAAAGTCTGCAGTTAAATCACATCTTGTTTGTTTCATTTCAAAGCCATTGTGGTAGTGAATAGAGGCCAAAATATGAAAATTCTGTCAATGTCCCAATATTTATGGACCTGACTGTATATTATCAGGCACAGTTGGTGAATGTGGTATCTAACATTTGTTTAGAATGTAGCAAAAATGAACTATGATCATGTATTTTGATGATGTCTTCTGCATTAGGTGCTGTTTCCCGTGTCTATAAAGAGCATAATAGAATTATATATAAGGTCATGTCTAGTAATCACAGCATAATGTACTGTATCTATAAAGCCTTACAAGAATGTTATTTTCATCTAACGGTCAGGTAATTTTAGATACTGTGTAATGTGCTTCTGTATGAATAATGTGTAACAGAATTGTGTATGATCATGTCCAGTGATAATATCATGCTCAGTAGGTGTAGTGCACGGTATCTATAAAGTGCAGTAGAATTATATATGATCGTGTCTAGCTGTCATGTTACTGTATGTTGGAGGGTCTACCGGTTTATCTGACAATAAGGTCATCAATAATTGCAGAATTCTGTTGCTTTAAATAAACAAAAAAAATCTAGATTCCCTTATCAAATACCTATATCTGTTGCATTTTTGTTTTTATTTATTATTACAATGATAATCAACTTAAAAGCTACCCACCATGCTGCTTCTACTAAGCAGAGCACACATTATTAATTTCCTGAAAGTGGATGCATGTGGTTCGATAATATGTTCTTAATGTTTTATTTTATCACAGTGTTCCCAGCTAATGTCTGCTGAAGAACATCCGATCACAGGCGTCTACTGGAAATGCTGCCTCATCTGATACACCTGAGACAAATTCTATTAAATGTTTCTGTTTCTAAAGCCGAAGCCATCAAGGAATCTGCTAATATCAGCACTGGAAAATAAATGATTAAATACTAAATGCAGTAGGAGATCAGTGAAGCTTTCAACCTGCAATTCTAGTACTGACATCACTATACATTCATGGAAAAGTTTTGGTCTCTGTAAGGATCTCAGACCATTTTCACCCAAAAAAGTCTAAAAATATATATAGCAGTCTTTACTCCAAAATGAATTAAATAGCCTGCAAAGTAGTTGTCATATAAAATAGATTTGGCCACGTAAAACATCAAGACAAGTGAAAGTATGCGAAAAGCATAGTAGCGAACATGCGGAGGCACTTATCTATTATCTGTGAAAGTGATGGAAATGTATCACCTTACTACTACAGGGTATTAAGTAGAAGATATACAGTAAAGTGTGCTTGCCAGCGATTTTACAGTAATGCTCTAACCCTTTTGCAAGAAAACATAATATATACATATATTGGATTACAGAAATATATTTTTACTGAAGTAGAAGTATTGTACGGAATGAAATATGTATTCTATAAGGTTTTGTACATATACTGAATATTTCATCAGATGAAAAGTATAAGATATGCTGCAGCAGTTTTAGTATTTACTGTAGTATGCGCCAAAATTATTCCAAATAGATCATGCAAATTTTGTCCTGCACAACACCTGCATGACCTCACACACCATTACACTAAAGGCATATTCACAATAGTTGCAAGGTGTGAAGTGTACATGCACCCCTTCCCCGCTCCCCCAGGGCATACTTACCTTGTGCTGGCAAGGATGTCCCTTTTCATCTTTGGAAAGACGGCACTGTGTCAGAGCCTATGCTCTCTTGTGCGCATGAGCCATCTTCCAGGATATCACTAGGAAGATGGTGCCACAGTGAAGGAGGGACAAGCGCCCCGCTGCACATGGGCTCCCTTGGGCGTGAATATAGCCCTGCATAATGGCATAACATAGCCATTCTTTGAAATATTATAGCATGAATAGTACATATAGAGTCCCTAAGAAAATGAGTACCTGTAGTTGTTGCATTCTGCCTACTACCACATACACACACACAGTACATATACAGTACACACCACTCATACAGTACAAGTGATTTAAAAATTTTTAGGCAATGTCATCCAAACTACAAAGAAATTGCCAGGGAAATACTTAATAGTTACAGAAACCTTGGCTGCAATATGAGTTTAAAGGTACATTTTTGGAATTCCCATATTGAGCATTTCCTAAATAATCTCGGAGACTACAGTGAAGAACAGGGTGAATGGTTCCACGAAGACGTTAAAGATGTAGAAAGGAGATACCAGGGTCGTTGGGATGTCAGCATGATGGCTGACTACTGCTGGATGATACACAGAGACGACACAGAAAAAGCTTATAAGCGAAAAGTGACAAAATGAAGTTTGAATAAAAAAAACAAGATAGTAATGATTTTTTCAATAATTATGGTTTTGTTTCTATTATTGTTTGATTTTACTGTTATTTTATTATGTAATTAAGACAAAAACACAGTGATATCATCTACACTTCTTCGTATTTCACAATAAATAGGTCAAAAACAATTAAACTTCTTGTTTTTTCTTAAAAATGTACTGTATGTAACCCCCTTAAAGGTAAATGTGATGTGGTAATTTTTTTTATATACTATTCTTGATGTACAGAGGAGTATAATTAAGAATATAAAAGAATTATTAAAAAAGCTTGCAATACCTTAAATTTCGCAGACCTGTGTTATTGCTAATTTTCATTAAACATAATAACTAAGATGTAGAATGCAAAGTAGATAGGTAAATAACTAAAAGAAACACTTGTAAAGCATAACAAATACAAATATATATATATATATATATATATATATATATATATATATATAAATCATAAATATTGAATCTTTAGAACCACTTTGGTTTTATTTGATTACAGCAGAGCAAAGTGTAATTAGGTCATGACACTTGCTTTTCCAGCTAGTATACAACACAGAACCCATTCTGGAGGCAAGTGTAATAGGCTGCCCCCAATCTGATTGTTGACATACAAAGTCTTTGCCAAAAGACCAATCAGAATGCACCTTAACAAGCCAATAAGGATGTTTGGTGACAGTCAGTGCTCACCACCTTATTCCCAGCGAGCGGCTACGTAAATAGCTGCTTTAGTTGAACATATAAATTTGTTGGCAGAATGGAACTAAAACTCCTTGAGAAGTGGAGGAAGAGCCAGAAGATGACGGTATAAAGAAAGAAAACATTGGAGTCAAGAGGTGACTCCAAGGTCAGTAAAGACCCTGGAATGAACAAAACACAAGAAAAAAGAAAATAAGTGTAGACAGGCAGCAGCTTCCCTGTTAAGTGGATCAGACAAGGAGTCTGGTAGTACAAATACCAAAGAAAGTGGACACTTGAGAAATGCTCAGTGACTTCAACTTAAAAAAAACCTATAAATCTTTATTATTATTATTATTGTTATTATTATTATTATTATTAATAGCATAACAAGAGCGTTCCATTACAATCAGTAAAATAATAAAATTCAGAGAAAGAAAATATTACTGTAGGATAATATTAAAAAATGTGAGCTGTGCATCATCCAATGTAAAGTAATAATAATACTCAGAACATAGGGCCTGATTCAGACGCGGTCGCAGGCGCTGAGCGCTCGCAACCGGGTCGATGTTTGCCCACTGGGCATGCGCACGATGAAGCCAGCTCCGCATGCAACAGTTGCTCCGTCGATCCGGATCTCGCACCAAAGGGGGTGATTGACAGCTCGCCCCGTTTGGTAGGCGTGGCCAGGGGTGGCTTCACAAATGGAGGCGTTCCCAAGCGAACGCCTGCCATTTGTGGGCTCTATTAGAGCCAGAAGCTCTCTGGGGCTTGTGGCCACGAGACCCTACCACAAGGGTCTCGTCGCAAGCCCGATGGTCTTGACCATCGCGACCATCAACCTGGCCGCTTGTCACCCACAGCTATGCAAGCGGCCAGGAGGCCACTCCAAAAAAAAAAACGCCCTGATTCAGAGCGTCCATCTCTGAATCAGGCCCATAGCTCACAACATAGATTGTGATGGGTAAAGCATAATTTTATCTATATATTCATTGAGCAATAATTGTATATGGATTGTCTTTATGCTGAATATAGTCATACTGTATATTGATGCATGGAGCCTGATTATAATTATATACAACATCTGCCAAACAGCTACAGTATAGTCGACATAGGGCCTCATTTAGTAACGAGTTTTGTCACCAAAACGAGAGATACATTTCACTGTGTATGATAATAGTGCTCCAGCCAATCAGCTCCCAACTGTCAACTGTCAGAAAAATGACAGTTGGGAGCTGATTGGCTGGAGCACCATTTATCATACACAGTGAAATGTATCACTCGTTTTGTTAATAAAACACGTTAGCAAATGGGGGCCATAATCTCATGAATACAGAATCCATGTAAACTGATATCTGGTACCACATGGTTTCCCAGATAAAATACTGGATTACGATGCTAGATAATGGTGTGTGAGGGTATAATTATATCCCTAATCTGAGATGTGGTGCTCTACTGGTTTCTCTTGTAGTAGAATATTACATAAATCCTTATTCTGGTGTTTTGTGTAGAGGCAATGCTAGATACATTTATTGATAGTTGTAATATACTCAGAATTTACAGTTACTTTGTATCAGAGCATTATTAATCAGACTCATATCTTACAATTGTTTTGTCATATATTGCATATCTAAATTGCATATACCAGTGGTACCCAAACTGTGTGCTGCGGCACCCTGGGGTGCCTTGGGACACTTGCAGGGGTGCCTCAAGTTGGTGGTCCAGCACCAAATCAAATTATTTATGGTAATTGTAATGTAAATATGTGGACAAACAGAAGGGCAAACCTGTCCACCACTACATAACTGAACCTAAGGATGACAGGTGAGCACAATTTACTTACTTTACTACTTCACTACAATTTTTTCTGAATCTCTCAACAACAAACGTTTGGCTTAAGGGTGCCATGAATACAATGCTGATACTGTAAAGCATCGTGGTTCAAAAAAAGTTTGGGAACCACTGGCATATACCATTACAGAAATGGACACTTAGGGGTATATTTACTAAAGGGCGGGTTTTCAGAAGTGGAGATGTTGCCCATACCAACCAATCAGCTTCTACTTAACATTTATCTATCACCTTTTAGAAAATAATAGCTAGAATCTGATTGGTTGTTATGGGCAACATCTCTGTTTCTAAAAACCCACACTTTAGTAAATATACCCCTTAGTATCTAAAAGCGATCTATATATTTGATCAAAACATATTTTATTTTAATCACCTGTGATTCGTTTGTCTTCAATTCATAATATGATAAAAAGCTATTGAGGCAAATATATACATTGTGTTGTTTGATACCTTCTAACTACAGGTAATATAGCAGCATAAATGACTGTGTTGTTACATGCAGGCTTATAAAGCAGCAGTTTGCAAGGGATCGGTATGAAACATGTGTCCGGCGGTTCAAATCCCGACGCAGGAAGACCGGCAACAGAAGATCCTGAAAGATAAGTTTTTTCACTATTACTAACCCTCTCCCCCCTAACCCTCCCTTAGGGGTGTCTAACCTGTAAGTGCCTACACCTGACCCCACCTTCCCTGCAGCCTAAACCTAAGTCTCCCAAGGGGAGACCTCCCTCTGGGGGTCCCTAACCCTAACCCCCTTTCCCTAGCCTAACCCTAACCCACCCGGGGGTGCCTAACCCTAAGTTCCCCCTGGGAGCCCCTAACCTAACCCTCCCCCCCGCTGCTGTCCACGCCCGCCACCCGGCTTACTTTCGTTCGGTATGGCGGGCATAGGGATAATGATAGGCGTTGGGCTTTCGACGCCTATCTATAGTTCCCTGTCGGGATTGCACAGTCAGGAAACTGGCGGTCGGCATTACGACTGTTGGCTTCCTGACTACATCCTGTTTGCAATCTCCTGAGTGCATATACTGTATATATAGTATCTCCTGGCACTTGCTAATGCTGCAAATATTGTTTTTATTAACAGTAGTTGTTTGATTAAGTGCTCCATATATGGGATGAGGTAAACTTGGTCCCCAAGTAACCACTTTCTTCAATTCATTTTTTTAATTTGTATTATGTCCTGCAGTCCTGATGGGCAAAGCATCAGTCTACGAGAAGGAGAGGTTGGCAAAAGAGCTCTCGTAGTATAGGGATAGTACAGTAAGTATCTTCAAACCCCACGTGCAAGCTGAAGGAAGACTCAGTTGTGTACAACAGACAGAAACTTAGTTCTGGGTAGATTTTCTAACACGGGTTTACGAAGCAATTTCATTTCAGTCAGCTGACACATGGGGTAAGTAAGTTACAGAGTGCAATAGTTGGACCCTAGGATATCTGGCAGATAGTTAACTACAGATATACAAGTTTGGTGTTCAGATTGTATAGGCAACACAATAATCACACTTGATATATTGTGGTGCAGGCTCCATAAAAGTGAATGCAAAAAACTGTGACTTCAAAAAGAGATTCAGGGCAGCACCCACATTTAGATGAACAAACAATGTTTATTGTATTGCAAAGAACACATCATAGTCCTTGCCCAACATCCATTTCAGTTACTTCCGTGACCTTTCTCAGGGGCATGAAGGTGCTAGACCAAAGCCTTGATAAATACAAAAATAAAACAGTGCCAGCAGCCATTAAATCAGTGCCAGAGCATGGTCCACTGAACACAGCTATGCTCAGGTCAAAGCACTAAGGGACATCACTGTATATAATGACGTAATTAATACCAAAGGATGAAGATTCTCTAAGCTTATATGAAAGCATATAAGCAGAAGCACTAGGAAACATGATGCATAAGCAAACCATAATAGCACAGCATGGCAGCTGTCATACTACAGCACATATACTGAAAATAAACCCAAAGTGCAGAAACAGAAAGAGACAAAATTAAAAAGATTAGCAAACCCCTAAAAAAAACACAAAAATATCAGTAATAGACAATTCTACAGTGTACACACAATAAGTGCCTGTAAATGAAGGACAGCAGTACATTTGAAATATTCATTCAAACCCACAGGTGCAAGACAACTGAGATACTTGTGTATCCATCTCAACAGTCTCTGTAACAGCATCTTATGTCGATGATCTCCTCTTTTAGCAAAAGGGATTTGGTCAATAATAAAGTATTTTAAATGAGTATTTTTAAATTCCTCAAAATGCTTTGCCACTTGTAAATTATATAAATCCAAATTAATATTGCCAGAAAAAAAAATATATTGTTTGATGGAAGTCCTATTCTGAGCATCCTTGATGTCTTGTACTACATAGTCAAGACCATGAGCAGAAGATAGATGACAAATCTACTGTTGCAGTCTAAGCGGTATTTAGATTTGTATTATTTCTGACCAAAGGGATTCCAGTGAGTAGAAAAATACATATAGTACAACCAGAGCATCTAAATACTCCAGGTTAGGCTGTAAGCCAGTTGGACTTAATACTTGTAAATTGATTAGAACAGTCCCTAAAGCTGGGTACACACCAGGATGACGGATTGGTCAGTAGACCGATCTGCCGTTCCATCGGCCGATTGGTAAGCTATACACACTTCAAAGTCAGTTGCTGTATGTGTCTGGGCTGACATCACAACTGGACAGGCAGCAGTTGTACGGGTGGTTGGCATGTCATCCATACACACAGCCAGATGCACCGATACATCTTTCATATTGGCATGGGCTGTGCTGCAGGGCAGGGCTGATATAGCTGTGAACAATGTTATTAACAGACATATCAGGTGTATACACCCACTGATGCACTAGCGATATATCGCTCATTGAGCATAAGGTTGGGGCCACGTCTGTATGCAAATCTGGGTTTATCTTTAAGCTCTCTGACCATATATATGATTACTCTAGGGTGCACCTCAGTTGCTATTACCCTTTGCTATCAGCATATATTAGCTGATACACATTTATGTGGTTAATTTTGATCGTATCTTCTTGTACAGTCCCATTCTTTCTGCTTTTCCCTATTACCCTATAGCATACCTAATTCAAATAATCAGCAAAATCAAAGACTTTTTTCTTGCAGGAGGGGCACGGCGGGGGCCCGGATCCGGTGCAGTCACCACCCCCCCCTCCCTCTTACATCAAAGCAGCCCAGCACACGCTGCTGTGTGCTGGGCCGCACTGGGAGACTGCTTGTGGCTAAGTAACAGTCACAGCAGTCTCCTATGCCTGTGGGGAGAGCAAACACACTGATCGCCCCCCACTGGCTATGTGCCGGGCTGAGGGGCTCACAGCTCCCCCTCTCCAGCGTGCAATGGAAATGTTATTTTTTTGCAGCGAATAGGCCACACACCCTTCCTCCCCAGGCCTGGTGCAGCTGTCGGCGCCCCTGATTGTACTCACCTATGATCCTACCATGTTTTATAAAATAGATTACATCATACAGCTTGGGATTGACAATCAGTTAATAATGAAACAGGCGAATTCCTCAACTACATTTGAGGTCACTTGTGTATATTTATATATACAGTCAATGTGCTGTTTTTGTCAGCAAAAGGAGAAAAAATATTAAGAACTTGTTTTAAGTTGCAAAGTAAATTTAGATAAGAGATGGCAGTTGGTGAAATTAGCTTAATTCATTAATTTCAGAAAGGAACTCTTGAACCTGAAATTTTTCACTTGCTAGGCAGGTGATTAGCAGTAAAAGACAGAATAATGTGAAGCACATAATAGGCAGTCACAGAAGTCCCAAAAGGCTCATGCCGACTCATTCACCAGGAAAGCTTTCATGGCATATTCACTGGAAGAGGCAGCCGAGCACAAGAGAACTGTGTTCAGCTAAAAGCATCACTTTATCAAATCACTTAAAACAGTTTGTACCTATCACAGCACTTTCAAGAAGAATTGCTTTCATTAACAGCAACAACTGGAAAAAAAGGCTTTGGTTTAAAATAACAGTCAGAATCTATAATAACTATTATTTGATATTCTTCATGTATTATTAGTTCAGAAATCTAGATTTATTATGGCAATTTTATAGCAAAATTCTTTAGATTAAATTCCTAGCATATGTGAAGGACAACTAAACAAAATATTTAGAGGCTAAGTTGGCCACAATTGTGCCACAAAATGCAGGTACAAATTGCATTCATGACATAAGCAGCAATTGTGCACCTGTAGTATATATGGCAGTTTCTGCCAGGCAAACATCACATATAGACGTTTGCAAAATACACATTCATTCCATCTTGCGTACAGGAAGAAATACCTATCAGCATCAGCGGTACATTCACAAACAGTCAATCATAAGTGGTTCACTAGTGCTGATGACCATCATCACCATCATCTGATTTTTGCACCTGCCCTTGACAACCCACAAATTTATATATATACTATATATAAATATATATATATATATATATATATAATATATATCAAAGTGTAACAAGAGGCGGCACTCAGATTCCTGAGGAAGAGGATTCGGTCCCCGAAACGTTGACCCTAATAAACACCCGGCAATGGGGTTCACTGTTTAATTGAGAAGACTCTGAGTGTCGCCTCTTGTTACACTTTGATATACTGTGAGGGTGCTGTACCGGACATTGGTACGAGGAGTGCCGGGGCTTGGCTGTTTATATATATATATATATATATATATATATATATATATATATACATACAGTACTGTGCAAAAGTTTTAGGCAGGTGAGAATGCTGCAAAGTAAGAATGCTTTAAAAAAAAAATAGAAGTGTTAATAGTTTATTTTATCAATTAACACAATGCAAAATGAATGAACAGAAGATAAATCTAAATCAAATCAATGTTTGGCAGGACCACCCTTTGCCTTCAAAACAGCATCAATTCTTCTAGGTACACTTGAACACCATTTTTGAAGGAATGCAGCAGGGAGGTTGTTCCAAACACCTTGGAGAACTAACCACAGATCTGAAGATAGTTCTTAATGACATTGGCTGTATGTTTGAGGTTGTTATCCTGCTGCAGAATAAATTTGGAGACAATCAGATGCCTCCCTGATGGTACTGCATGATGGATAAGTACAGTACCTACATGTATTTCTCAGAATTGAGGACACCATTAATCCTGACCAAATCCCCAACTCCATTTGCTGAAATGCAGCCCCAAACTTGCAAGTAACCTCCACCATGTTTCACTGTTTCCTGCAGACACTCATTATTGTACCGCTATCCAGCACTTCGGCTCAGAACTGGCAGAAACCAGTAGAATCCAGGTACTCCAATCTACTGTTCAGAGAAATCTGACCAGAAGTGGTCTTCATGGAAGAATTGCAGCCAAAAGCCATACCTTTGATGTGGAAACAAGGTCAAGCGATGCACGAAAACATAGGAACTGGGGTGTAGAAAAATAGCAGCAGGTGCTCTGGACTGATGAGTCAAAATATTAAATATTTGGCTGTCATAGGAGGCAGTTTGTTCGCCCTAGGGCTGGAGAGCAGTACAATAATGAGTGTGTGCAGGCAACAGTGAAGCACGGTAGAGGTTACTTGCAAGTTTGGGGCTGCATTCCAGCAAATGGAGATGGGGATTGTTCAGGAGTACTGGTGTCCTCAATGCTTAGAAATACAGGCAGGTACTTATCCAACATGAAATACCATCAGGGAGGCGTATGATTGGTTCCAAGTTTATTCTGCTGCATACAATGACCCCAAACATACAGCCAATGTCATTAAGAACTGTCTTCAGCGTAAAGAAGAACAAGGAGTCCTGGAAGTGATGATATGGCCCCCACAGAGCCCTGATCTCAACATCATTGAGTTTGTCTGGGATTACATGAAGAGACAAAAGGATTTGAGCAAGCCTACATCCTTAGAAGATCTGTGGTTAGTTCTCCAAGATGTTTGGAACAACCTCCCTGCCGAGTTCCTTCAAAAACTGTGTGCAAGTGTACATAAAAGAATTGATGCTGTTTTGAAGGCAAAGGGTGGTCACACACAATTTTGATTTGATTTAGATTTCTCTTCTGTTTATTCACTTTGCATTTTTTGAATTGATAATTAAACTATTAACACTTCTATTTTTGAAAGCATTATTCCTGTGCAGCATTTTTTCCACAACTGCCTAAAACTTTTGCACAGTACTGTGTATATATATATATATATATATATATAGATAGATAGATAGATAGATAGATAGATAGATATATCCATGATGGCGGCACTCAGGAAAAAAGACAGACTCGCAGGGTGAGTAACCAACGTTTCAATGCTGTTTTGGGTAGTGCATTTTCATCAGGGTTCAAGATGCACCCTCACGAAAATGCACTACCCAATACAGCATTGAAACGTTGGTTACTCACCCTGCGAGTCTGTCTTTTTTCTTGAGTGCTGCCATCATGGATATATGACAACTTCTTTGCACTTTGTGTACAGCTGTTTGGAAGGCACCGGATTTTAGGTATTTATTGCAGTGATTTGCACATATTGAGGAGTGCCGCTTCCTTGCAGTTTTTATATATATATATATATATATATTTATATACTGTACACATATATATATATATATATATATATATATATATATATAGCACATCCTGTATTTGTCCCTGTCCGAAGATGTTGATAGTTTGAATATGGCTGTTTACTGTTCAAGCAATTTTAAATGAGCTATGTTTTTATGGAATTCCCTGCAAAACTGAATTGATTGCTAACAATTGAAAATGTGCTTAATATATGCTGCCATATCTTTATGAAAGCTCGTCCCACATCCCTGCTGACTGAATTTCACAACTTGCAATTTTACCAACAATATACTGTATTAATAATATTATTGCCATTGATTTTAAAGGTGCACAACACCGCACCGGACGGTGGGGAAAATACTGTAGTGCATACATAAAACATGGACATATGAAGTAGATAAAATAAATGCATACAGTATGTAAAAACAAAAGATAGCAGGGCCGTGCTCCTTAGGGAGTGTATGATGTAGTAATATCTAGTGATACATATAAATGCATGCTGCAATAAACCTTTTAATTGTTTGTGTTAAAGAGTGACTGTACATAGCATTGCTATTATTAAATAATTTTCTTTGTTCTAAGCATATAATGCAAATAATTGCCTACTTTGCGAGGGATCATCATGACAACTGTTAGACAGCCAAAGCAGAGACTGAAAAAGCTTCTTCAAGAATGTAGCCTGTTTGCCCTGTGCTTGTTCTCCAATTCGGGCTTTGTTCCAAAGTATAGTGTGAAGTTTTCTGAGGTGTGCAATCAACATTGGTGTACGACATTACTGCCTTTCCTGCATGAAGGAGGTTAAAGAAAATGGGAAAAAGGGTATCTATTTTGAATTTTGTAATATTTAGTACTCCTTGAAAATTATTTGTCAACAAATGTACCATGTAATCCTGAGGCTATGCTATATGCCACTCTGACCTTCCCCCTTGTTGTGTAAATTAATCAATTTTGACTATTGTAAGAAAACAAAATGATCTGTGCTGCCCATTAGCCAATGTACATTTTTCTAGCTCACTATGTTCTCATTTACAAGAGGTAGTGCATGGAACAATGATTACATTGATGAACACAATAATCTGGCAATATGAACATATTTTACATCATGTTGATTCTTTATCAGCTTTCTTTTCTTTCTCTCTATTGTTATGTAGGGGATGCTATTAATACATTGCTTGTGGAAAATACAGTTTAAAATGGCACCCGCAGTCAGTGTAAAACCTGGCATGCTTTACACTGACTGCTGGTGCCGTTTTAAATTTTCACCTGCAACCCACCGGGAAGCAGCAGCTTACAAAAGCAGCTGTTTCTTAAATAAAGCAATATATGTCATTTCTGGCAGTGGGGAAAATAAAGAACATTTGTGGTACCCCAAATATATTTATAGTTGTTAGAGTTGTTATAGGTAACACAGGCCCGATGTTACCTGGTTGAAGCAGAATATAAGAATTCTGGTTCTTTGTCTGACACCAACCTTCTGCAGTGCACTAGTTATTTTTCTTCTACCCTCTACAACATAGAGGCAAGGACTCCCACCTCCAGACACAGTAAATGCACAAATTGGAAAATGTATAGGAGAATGGCACTTCAGAGATAAGTTACAGTATCTAACACAACTCAACCTCATTAGCAGAACAAATCTCAATGTATATGAAAATCTCTTCAAATGAATAATGCTATAAATGTATATTTAATACACTTAGCAGTTAGCACTAACTTGAATAACAGTGTTAGTTAGCAGTGGGAGGATTATTACAGTCCTATAGACCTAATAGTAACTATGCAGTTGCAGTGGTAGTTATTATCAAACTAAAGCTCTATCCAACTGGCATCCAGATGAGATATGCCCCCTATCCTAGCAGTCATTAGCCGGGGCTATTTGAAGTAAGCTTAGGGTACTGGTGGAACCCTTTACTACTGAAATGGGCACAGTTCTGTTGTTGCATCACTGTAACTAACTTCTGACAGATAATGTCTGTTTCAATATTTCCACTAGCAAATAAAGATACTGTACCCTGGTATTATCTTACCACTTCTGATGAGTGGAGTCTGTAAGTGACTTTCTCCCAGATCAGATACAGCAGACACTTGTCTGTTGTAGTACCACAGGTCCCAGACAGACTATTTCTCAGTAGCGTGTCTCCCATGACTGTAGCAGATTACAAAGTCCTTGCCTCTATGTCTTTTAAACACAAACTCTGTAGCAACTCACTTTGTGTCTCTCAGCAGCTTCTGTTAGCAGCTTTCCCCAGCTTCTGCAGGTTGTGCTGATCTGGAATCTGGAAATTTCCTCTGCATTCACTCAATTAGCCTTGCTCTAATAGGGTCTTTGCAGTACTTCCAGTGGTTTCCTCTCTACTTCCAGTGACTTCACCCTGGCTTGATTCTCTAATCTAACTCACTCTCCTGTCCCCCCTCCAACTGTCACTAACCCTCCTTCCAACTGTCATTTACTTGCCTGTTTTTTTCTCTGAGCTCCTGTAATGCATTCTGTGGAGTGTAGTTTCTGACAATCCTGGCTCCCTACAGACTATAGCTGTGGTCAAATCAGGCGCCAATGAAAGTTAAACCTCGCAAAATGTGTAGTATCACATATGTAAACTTTAATCATGTGTCAGTCACTTTTTCATATTTGCCAACTCTACCTGAATTTATGGGAGACTCTCGAATTTGGTGGAGTATCCTAGACTCCGGGAAAGTGGACAAGTCTCCCTCATCTGGCATTTTGCAAGTAAAATAGGCAGTACAAGCAGCCTGATGATGCAATTCACTAAAAGAAAATGTAGCAGGGGATAGGGGCTGTGCTGACACAATTTGTTGCATCATGCCCCCAAAATGTTGACCTAGACCTCTCTCTCTAGGAGACTTGCCAATGTTGGCAATGTGCACTATTTGTAGCAGTATAAAGATGACCATGATGGGGGGCGTGGCTTGGAAGCCGAAGGGGACAGCTGCATGGAGTCGGGGCTCCGTCAAACCTGAGCCTGCTGAGACAGTTCCTCCGGCCGTGCGCGGTGCTTCCCGGCTTACCTACCGCCACAGACCATCTCTGCCCCCTGGGCGGGTGTTCCTGGTGCCTAGCGGGACTCTGGCTCCCGGATTCGGGCTGCCGGATCTCGCGGCCTACTGCAGCCGCGGTGCGTGGTGCTGGGTTCCGGCCCTCACCTCCCAGCTCTTGCATCGCGCCTGTTCCGCTGCCAAACCTCGCGGCGCTGGCTCACCAAGAATCAGCTGGTGGATCGCGAGCAGCGAGGGGAACATACGGGGACGCCGCTGGACGGGTCCTCGCGACCGCACACCACAACTGCAGAGGGCAGACGCTTGCTCCCTTCAAGACCATCTTACAGACGGCGCCATTTTGCAGACACAGGAGACAAGGTACTGTGTATTACCAGTTAAAGCCTTATACTGGTGAGTGTGCAGCTGCTTGTAACCAGAAATTCTGCAACTCTATACTTCTTTTAAGACCCCAGCTACAGCTGATGATATATTTGGCAATACCTATATACATATCCTTTACTCTGGGGAATTGTTGCAGTGTCAGCTTCTACCACCAGATGGTGCTCCAGCCCTATTCTTCAAGTTACTTCACAATCATTTGAAATGTAAAGGATTTCCTGTCTGTGATCACAGCCATTTCTAAGCAACATACTCCTTAGTATTATCATAACCTGGTGAAAATTAGGTCCCATCTCTACATGGATAAATTCATGGCTCCGCAGCCCACCCCCAAGGCAAATCGAGCCAGGGGTAGTAACAAACGTACAGATCAACCTACAGACTCTGTGGAAAACATGCCACATACACATAGTTCTGAATCCGCTACTTCCCATAACACAATAAGCCCGGTTCCTGCTCCTCTCTCATACACAGAGATAGTTAGAGCCATTAAAGAAACAGTGGAACCACTACTGCAAAATCAAGCGGATAAATTCATGGGAGCACTGGCGGATATTAAGACACAAATGTCTTCTATCTCACAACAAGTGCATGAGAATGAAAACAGGATCGGAGTCAACTTTCATGATCTCTCGGAACTAAAACAACAAGTTGCTACCATGTCGACCACTCAACAACAATTACTATCCAAGGTAGACGATCTGGAAAATAGGTCCAGACGCAACAATCTGCGACTTCTGGGTCTTAAGGAAACGATTAAAGGCACTGATCTCACTAAATTTCTTCAAACCGATCTCCCTGAGCTACTCGGCATCTCGGCTGAACTGAATAATTTTGAGATAGAACGAGCACATAGATTAGGTCCCTTTCGAGATTTTAACACCACACGCCCTAGAGCTGTTATCTTCAAGTGCTTAAATTTTCGTCACAAGGATCTTATATGGTCAACTGCTCGACAGAAGGGCCCTCTTCAGTGGGACGGCCAACGTATCCTCTTGTTCCAGGACTACTCCGCGGAGGTTGCCAGAGCACGCAGAAATATGTCCCCTGTCTGTTCTCAGCTCATCAAATCAGGGACTCGCTTCGCTCTCCTTTTCCCAGCTAGACTTCGCATTTTCTCATCTCAAGGCCCTAAAGATTTCACAGAGGTTGCTGACGCCCAAGCTTTCCTTAATGAAGAAAAAGAGTCCTCAGATCCCTCCACGATGGATCATAATGACTGATTCAGGGAAGGTGTCCCATATCTATTTTGATGCTTTTATCAGGTTTTACCTTACTCTTCAAAATATGTTTATAGTCCGATTTAGGATTATACTTACATATATATTTGTGATGTTGCTTTACAGTTATTATTAATATTACTGTTTTTTTTTTTCAATAGGCTGAGATCAATGACCATAGTTTTGATTATATGTTTGCATTTGACTTGCAATCTTTGCACATATGTGTTTATTTTTATTTTCTTTTTACGTCTATGTCTATCTGTCTATTTGTTTTTTTACATTGTATGAATCACGAAGCTCATGACCTTTATAGCTTATATATGACTCACACTAGGGCCGACATTCATATTATCATGAACCTGCCTAGTTCCAACCGGTATTATGGGGAGTACATTAACATTTATGCTACACTTTTTTACTATTTGCATTACCTAATTTCCACATCTTGCGATGCCTTCCCACCTTAGGTTTTGCACCTGGAACGTCAGGGGGATTCACTCACCAGTGAAAAGAAAGCGCATACTGACATATCTTAATAAGCTTAAATCCGATATCACTTATTTGCAGGAGACTCATTTAACTCCCATAGAACACGCCAAGCTAAACACACTACACCACCAGGTATTGGCGTCATCATCATATGATTCTAAATCACGTGGAGTTGTAATCCTAATACGCAAGGGTGTTCAGTTTGATATTCATTCTTCTGATGTAGATCAAGGGGGCCGATACATTCTTATGGATGTTACGCTAGACGGCACTAGATATTGTTTATGTAATGTTTATGGTCCCAATATATATTATAAATCTTTTTTCCTAGGATTGATTAACAAATTATATTCTTTTGCAGATTCTAAGATTATTTTAGGAGGTGATTTTAATCTGGTCGCTTCCCCAACCTTGGATAGGAAAACTCTATCTCATTCCTCCCCCAAACAACCAAAAATAGGTTTAAATTATATGGCCAAAGAATTGAATTTATTAGATGTGTGGAGAATGAGACACCCCACTGATCTGGAATATACGTACTACTCAGCCACCCATAACGCCTTTTCTAGGCTTGATTATTTTTACTTATCTAACTCAATATCCCCAATGATTATTGATACATCGATTGAAACTATAGCTATTTCGGATCATGCACCGGTGTGGGTGGATGTACAGGGGAAATTCCTTTTGGGTTCTTACTCCCAGTGGCGATTTCCGGCAAAATTAGCCTCATCTCTTAAATTTAAGTCGATGCTAGAGTCAGCTTGGGCCAGTTACGAAATGAACAACCAAATACATAAAGATAACCCAGGTTTATATTGGCAAACTGCTAAGGCGGTGATAAGGGGGGAAATTATCTCCTTTATGACAAAATATAAGGCTGAACAGGACGCCACTTATAGATCTGCACAGACGGCCTTAACATCTGCATTTCAAGCTCTAAGAGCTTCACCCTCACCGGTGACTAGAGCCGCATATGGTGAGTGCAGGTTACACTTTGACCAAGTCCTCACTCAAATGGATGATAAATATGTATATTCAGGTAAATTACATTTCTTTAGATACGGCAATAAACCTAGCCGACTCTTATCAAATATGCTGAGAGGAACCAAGCCACATAATAACATTGCAGCGCTCAAAGATGAAAGCTCTGTCATACAATTCAATGGCAAAGATATTGCGAATATCTTCTTCCGTTATTACCAAAACCTCTACTCCCAAGACCCAATAGATATCACTAAAAAAGAGGCTTTTTGGGATTCACATACTCTGCCACAGATTTCATCTGTACAGGCTGATATATTGATTGGCAAAATTACACATGAAAAGGTAGACCAAGCTGTTAGATCTCTCAAGACGTTTAAAGCCTCAGGCCCAGATGGTCTGAGTGGGGAGTTTTTCAAAATATTACGTCCCCAAATCACAGAGACTTTAACCAATGTATTTAATTCTATAATGGATAGTAAAACAATCCCTCACTATTTTAATTCGGCCATTATAAAAGTTCTGCCGAAGTCGGGTAGAGACCCCCTTTTGCCTTCGTCATACAGACCAATTTCTCTACTTAACGTAGACTATAAATTATTGACAAAAATTTTAGCAGAGCGGTTGAAGTCGATTCTCCCGTCCATCATACACCCGGATCAAACCGGGTTTATTTGTGGCAGAAACTCTGTCACAAACATTAGGAAGGTCCTTACGGTGCTGCAGTCTCTGCATATGGGCGAGGCGGGTGATCCCAGGTTCTTGCTGTCTTTAGACGCAGAAAAGGCGTTTGATCTGGTAACCTGGGATCACCTGTTTGAGTCTCTGCGTCGGTTCGGCATGCCCACCCTTTTTGTTGAGATCATACGATCCTTATATACTTCTCCCCTTACTCAGATTCTCACTAATAGATATTTGTCACCTGTATTTTGTACACAGAGAGGGACGAGACAGGGTTGCCCGCTCTCTCCACTTTTGTTTGCAATTGCGCTAGAGCCATTGGCGATAGCAATAAGACAGGAAACAGAGGTAAAGGGTATTACTATCAGAAACCAAACATGTAAGTTGTCTTTATTTGCAGACGATATGATGCTTTTTATATCTGATCCCCTACGATCTATCCCTACACTTCTGGATCTAATTAACACGTTTGGATCATTTGCAGGTTATCGCATCAATGTGAGTAAATCTGAGTTGCTCCCTATTGATGCAGCTACTTTTTTAGCTACACATCCCCACATAGCCTCTCTTTTCACAATTGCAACACATAAATTAAAATATTTAGGTATATTTATACCAGCCCAATTATCCTCCCTATATGCTTTTAATTTCTCTCCATTGCTAAATAGATTAAACTCCCAACTCCAGAATTGGAAAGATCTTAAACTCTCTCTACTCGGACGAGTAACTGTAATAAAGAGTGTGGTGTTCCCGAAACTAGCCTATCTTTTACAAACTTTACCCATTACTTTAACAAGGGCGGATGTACTGAAGTTTACGCAGATCTTCTTTAAATTTATTTGGCAGTACAAGAAACCCAGAATGCCGCGTTCCCGAGCTTATTTACTGAAAAAAAATGGAGGGCTGAGCATCCCAAGCATCTCTGCCTTTGCAAAGGCTGCAATATTCCGATATATAACTGACTGGCTATTACATACCGACCACTATACTAATCCTGACTTGGAGGAAGCGTTATTTCACCCATATGCCCCAGCAGCCTTGTTACACACCCCCAAAATACACATTCCTAAGATATTTCGCTCTAATATTTTATTCTGGGACACTTACACTACGTGGCTGAAGGTTAATACACATCTGGGGAAAAATCCTTTTTCGTCCCCGTACATCCCCTTATGGGGTAACCCATGTTTTCCCCCTTCACTTGACATTCCTCTTTTTAAAATGTGGAATCAAAAAGGAATCATGTCCATCAAAGATGTATTTGATCCGGGTGGCAATTTGTTCTCCTTTGTACAATTACAGGATAAATATGACATCCCTCGTACACAATTTTTTATGTTCCTACAAGTACGTCATTTCATTCAATCCTTAGATAATCCTTTATGGGTCTCAGTTAACACAGACACAATGGGTCGCATTCTACTTTTATGTCGCTCAACCAAATTCAGAATAGCTCATTTATATAAATACCTGATTGAAATTCCTATACATGCTTGGGCAGCAGTTGCGGAGGCTTGGCACGCAGAGATACCCGAATTGTGTGACTTGGAGCCATTTATTGTGAATCTGGATTGTGTTTTACCCTGCCTTAAGTCAGCGAGACTTCAAGAAATTCATCTTAGAATTTTAAATCGTACATATATGTCTCCGGCCCAACGGAGACATTTTGTGCCACTGGAGGAGGGAAATTGTGTGAAATGTGACTGCTCTAATGCCTCTCTCTCGCATAACTTCTGGTACTGCAGAAAGATCCATAGATTTTGGAATAAAATTGTGTACTATCTAAACAATACGATACATCTTAAATTATCCAAAAATGCGGCAGCTCTTATTTTCGCAGAATTTTCAATATGGGAGTCTGAGTCCTCCTTGGGCCCATGGAAACCTGCTCTGAGAGTCATGGTTACAGTAGCTAAACAACTTATCCTTAATTATTGGATCTCGAAATCAGCACCCACACTAACGGAATGGAAAACTGCGCTGCTGGAGGTTATTTATGCGGAGAGACGTATGGCTATCTTTAACATCGAAAGAGGGGTGCGGATTTTTTCCAAAAAGTGGGAACCATACATACAATGTTTACCGGTCCAGACTCAGAATAACATATGGAAAGTCTTTGATCACACGGAATGGTTTATACTGAGAAGTATCACTTAAAATTATCCCTATTGTTGCTATTTATGTGTCTCTCTCTGTGAATCCCCCCAGACAAGGTATCTCTCACCTTTTGTTAGTGATTTCCCCTCTATTTCATATTTCACCTTTCTTTCTTCTGTTTCTTTTATTACTTTATTCTAACTCTCCCCTTCTTCTAATATAATCCTACATTGATGTAGATTATGTTGATGTAACGATTGACTGATATACCGAAGCTGATGTGATAATTTGTTAACTCAAAATTCAATCGCTGCTTATACTGGCTCTATAAGTTGTATAGTTTGAGTGATACCGATTGTATATTTACTTGCATTTCTATACGGTGTACTATATCGATTTTTTTTTTTATATACAGTATTTGTAATTTTGTAATTTTCTATATTATATTATATTCAAGTACTTTGTTTCTTTGTACTTTGACATAATTTCAATCTATATTTGTACTACTTTCTAAAAAAGTTTGAAAAGATTAACAGTAGTTTGTATATTGTTTGTTCCAAGAAACAGACTAGTCGCTTATCAGATCATTTTATTTTACTTAATTCTTGGATTGTGCAATGTATAATTGTTTTATTGCTGTTCAATAAAAAGATATTTAAAAAAAAAAAGATGACCATGATGACAGGTTTTACTGTGATGTGACAGTTATCCTTCAATGACTAGAGATTGTTCAATCATGGTCAGATGAAGCTGACAATATCCCACAAAGCAATAGTCATTTAAATATGGCAAATCTAAAATATGCCAATGTGTGGAGAGAAAACCAATTTTCTAAGTGCAAAAGCAGTGATGCTAACATCAGTGGTAATGAAGGAAATACAAGTAGTGATGATGATTCATCCTCTTTCAGCTTAATTGCAATAAGAAAAATGTAATAGGTGTCAATTATTTGCCAGTTATGTGCAATGCAAAGCCATTCGTGTTTGCAGATTTTGGTGACACAACAACACAAAATTACATTATTTTCAGAAACTGCTTTGGAAAGTTGTATATCTCTGTCAATCCTGTCTGTCTGCCGGCCCCTCCCCTTTAGAATGTAAGCCTAATGAGCAGGGCCCTCTTATCTCATGTACTTCTCCTTAGTTATACTTTCATCTACTCCTTACTCCCTTCAAGGGTACCTAACAGTTCATTACTTATGCCCAGCTGCTTATTTTGAGTGTTATGATCGCTTATGCAGCTATGTATATAAACCATGTCCTTGTCCTGTATTGTATTGTACTGTAAGTCACTGGTTTCTTGTTCACTTATTTGTTTATGTACTATGCAAGTAGCTGCAGAACACTTGTGGCACCATATAAATAAATGATAATAATAATAATAATAATAATAATAAGTGATCAGAAAGACATAGGCAAATAGAGTACCAAATGAACCAACAATGTTTGTTCCAATAAACATATCTCATATACTCAACTCCTTATATCTTGTCTCCAATAAGAGCATTATACTGTATTGTTGTATACACTATATATATTGTATACACTGCAATGTATTACTGACTTAGAGTACCAGTCAGTACTAAGGCTACTAGCTTTCCATCTCGTACAACTATAAAAGCAAGTGCCAAGAAAGTTCCAAAGTGAAGAAGTAGAATGCATACATTATGCAAAATGCCACATGGCAATGCAAGCATAAGACCTGTTTACATTTTTCTCAGAGTGACAAAGATAATGTAGCAATGTTCCAATGTGTACTGAGGTCACCAGGGAACAAAGCTCCGAACGTCTACCCTGAACCAACATAAGGACAGATATCATAGGTTTTTTTACGATAAACATGCAAAACCCTACAAACCAGATGGCAGTTCCAAAAATAAAAATGAACAAGTTAGTTGTACTTCTAGCATTGTTGTCCTTACTGGTGTGATCAGGGTGATAACAATAAAGATTATTGAACTTTCTGACATTGAAGCTGTATTTAAAGACAATTGTTAAGCACAAAGTGTAAGTTCCCAAACAGTACTGCTGGAAGTATTAGACAAAGGGATGAAGTATAAAATACAGTGTAGGGCACATCCTAGAGCACTTCCCGAAAAGTGCACATTGCTTTACAAATGATGACTTACAAGTGTGTTGAAGCTGTGTCCTTTTGGGAATAAATTGTGCTCTAACAGAGTTAACAGTTGATAGATGGGTGAAAGTGAATTAAAGCAGAGCAACTCATAACTAGTAGGGTGAAAAACAAAGAAAAATAATTAAACCCCCGATTTGTAAATTGTGAGCTGAAACTCAGCCAAAACACAGTGAACAGATCTTTGTCTTCCTACAGTACAACCCAGAGTATAAATTGGTATTTAAAAACTAAATACAAAATAAAAATAATGTAATAAAGCTAAATAATACTTATGTCCATGCTTTATGCAAGTTTTGCAAGGCATGTGTGCAAAGGCAGCTACTGTATTATTATCACAACTGTATCATATTGTGGTATAGTATGTAGTTAGGCCATTATTTATTCTATATATACCTGCCTCATTCTTTCATCTGCAGTTTCTGATCCTGTGGTGAAACACAATGATTAGAACAAATGTTTTCTAAAGTATGACCAGGGGCAAGCACAGGATTTCTAAAGGGGTTTCCAAATGCTTGTGACCAGCCCGTGAGGAGGGCATACTTAGCACTTAATTAGCTATAGGGAAATGTAATAGCTTGTGTGATGCAGACACCAGCACGTTTCCAGTCAGTGTGCCCGGTGTTTTAAAGTTACATTCATTTAAAAGGCAAAATTAAGCTAGTTTTGACCTTCAAATGATTGCCCTTTATAAACATCTTCCAGACTTGCCGGGAACTCGCTGATGCCTGCAGGTTGCAGGCTATTCCATACAGTATACCCCATAGTCTGACTCATACTAAGTGCGTAGTAAGTAATACTTCAAACATTAACAGGGTCAGTGATAACAATAAAACACCAGTAGGGCCAGCCCACCTGAGCTAAATGGGTTTTTGTTATTTTGGATGTTGACACCAGTGATGTGCGGTAAGGGAGAGCCTTTCCTGTCACACTTAGGTATATTCCAAAGTTTTGACTATAAAAATTATAAGAAAAATGTAAAGAAAATATTATAAATATCTTCTTTGTATTATTCTAATAATTTTTATGGTCAAAACTCTGGAGTAACTACTTTTTCCTCACATCCCTGATCAAAACACACCAAATTTCCAGCACTATATACTGCTCCATCCACCTTTGTATAATGCCCACATGACCCCTCAGGTTCATATATGTATCTGTACATCTGGCTCTGGTACTAGCCAGTGCCTCCTCAGCCATTTACCTCACCGCACGTCACTGGTTGGCACCAGTCTATAATTCAAGCCCCTTACTCTGAAAAACATTGGCGCAACTCCGGAAGTCTTGGGGACACCTACTGTTAGTGGTAGTGGGGGGTTAGTGGAGTCATGAGAGAAGGAGCAAAGTTAAGAGGATAGCCAAGAGAGAGAAGCATCATGTAGACCAAGGAACTAAAGGATTTACAGGAGGAGAGGATGATCCACTGTGACTGTGTCAAAAACAACAGAGAGGTCGAGAAGAATGAGCAGAGAGTAATGTCCCTTGAACTTGGCACCAAGGAGGTCACTGGTGACTTTCATCAGGGCAGTTTCAGTGCAGTTGAGAGTATGGAAGCCAGACTGAAATGAGTCAAGCAGGGAGTGGGAAAAAAGAAAGACAGTAAGGCAGTTGTAAACAATATGTTTAAGGAGTTTGGAGGCAAAAGGGAGGAGAGAAATGGGTCAGTAGTTGAAGAGAGTATTAGGATCAAGGGTAGGTTTTTAAAAATGGGGGAGACAAAGGCATGCTTTAATGCAGAGGAGACAGTGCCTGATGAGAGGGAGTGATTGAGGAGGTGGGTAAAATGGAAACAGGCAGAAGGAGAAAGGTAGCGGAGGAGGTGGGAGGGATAGGGTCAAAGGGAAAGGTGAAGGGGGCCAGATGATGGCCTTAACTTCATCTACAGATACAGTGGGAAAAGAAGTCAGAGTTGTAAGATGAATGGGGAAGGGTAGGCTGGCAAAGGAGGGGGCGGAGTGCTAAAGGACTGGTGGGATATGATATCTTTATGTATGGAGTTAATTTTAGAAGTGAAGTAGGTGGCAAAGTTGGGGGCTGATATTGAGGAGGGGAGGCGAGGAAGGGGTGGGCAGTGAAGGGAGTTGAAGGTGGTGAAGGGACGCCAGGGGTTTGAGGGCTGGGAGGAGTAGAGGTTATTAAATAATGAAAAAGTGCTATCTATTCTTTGTATGTTCTTTTTTTTTGTTGGAGTCGAGTAATTCCCTCGTTAATCGACAGCAGGCAATTCAGTTCCACACTAATTACTGAATTGGCGCGAGGTGCTTTGTTTATATTAAAATATAAAGGGAAAGGGCAGCACTGTAGGATGAGTGTATAAATTTGAAAAAGTGGAAGTCTGCCTTAGAGCGAGATTTCCTCCACTGTCGTTCAGCGGTACGAGAACATTTTTGTAGGTATCGGTGCATTTAGAATTCCAGGGTTGAGGTGTGGATCACAGTAAACTCAGAACCAGGTGCGCTGACAAATCAAAAAGGTATCCCCTTGGAAAAAAAAAAAGCAGCTCACACAGTAGGTTCTGCACCTTCTAAAAATCAAGGCAATATAAAAGAAAAATGGGAGTGCTAGTAAGGTCAAGTGGCCACTCTAATTAGTATATAAAAAACATTTATTACAGAACAATAAAAAATAACCACATAACTATAAATGCACACAACTGAGAAATAAAACAGGGACAGATGGAAATGAAGCACAGGACCACTTGACGGTCTTTGTCCTATGAATGTCCGCAAATTGCGTTACATACAGTATTATTCCACAGTACATTCAGGTATTCCTCTATTAATAGTGTGTAGCTGTAGGAGCAGCGGCAATAAATTAGTAGATAGCCCACAAATGACGGAGTACAAAAGTCACCTGTATAGTTCTGCCGGTGATCACGTTTGTAATGGGTCAGACTGATACCTGGTTTCACTCCGGGATCTGTTCCAGATGGGGACCGAGCGTGACACGCTGGTGTAGCTGATTCCAAACAGGGCAGTGGAAGCAGTTTAATTTTCCATGCGGCTGAAGGTAAACTCTCTCTGACTAAGCAGGCTCAGAACCTCCGTGTGTGGCTTTATCCTCTATGGCAGAGCCGTATTCAGCGTGATCTGTCTGCTGGTGCTCCCCAGGTGCTACAAACTTCCAAGGGAGTGAAATAAAGTGTCCGTGTGCAAAATGATAGACTCCTTGTTTCTCGTTTCTCCGGGGTTGTGGTGTTCCCGGTTTTATCAGAAGGTGAATGGTCTCCATTGTGGTTAAGATGGGTTTATATAACCCTCATAATTAGCAAATTAAATTCAGGCATGATAAAAATCTCTCTCAATTACTAAAGACAGGAGTATATCAATTTAACCATTTGTATAAATTAAATGGATACCTTACTATTATACATCATTAGAAACATCCCCAAAATGAATAAACAGATAGCGTGAATGATGTAAAATGGGTATGAACAAATATACATAATAAAGATTATAAATACCAGATTATAAATCAAAATCGACATTATGATAAGAAAATAATAACCATATATTAATATAAAATGAAGGAATGACGATGTGGAATGGGTATAAGCAAATATTGAGCATACATATATAACATAAAATTATAGATATCCAATTACAGATCATTAAAAGTCTTGTAATAAAACATATCTTATTTATTTATTTACTAACAGTTTCTTATATAGCGCAGCATATTCCGTTGCGCTTTACAATTGGAAACATTGATAGAACAAAACAGGGTAATAACAGACAGACATAGAGGTAAGAGGGCCCTGCTTGCAAGCTTACAATCTATATCTTAATGTAGTTACACACTAAAAAGTGATAAACATAAATACATGACACTATAATTAGGGTAAAAATAAAAAACCTAAATACTCTTCTGCGAGGATAAATAGTGATTGCTGGAGCAACAGAGTCAAGAGCAGAAGTAGGGAAAGAGAAAGAGAGAGAGAGAGAAAGAGAAAGAGAAAGAGAAAGAGAAAGAGAGAGAGAGAGAGAGAGAGAGAGAGGAGAGAGAGAGAGAGAGAATGAATAGGGGAAATCAGGGCCGGCTCCAGAGTTCGGAGCACCCTGTGCCGGCCCTCGAGATGGCGCCCTAACATCGTGTGCAGCAAAGCCTTGCGCGACCGAATTTGGGGGGGTGACCTAATTACCATAGGCCACGCCCTATGTGACATTCTTTGGAGGCGTGCCCACATGGCACGCCTCCAAATAACGTCACGCTGGGGGTAAAGCCCAGCACTCCGTCACTGGATGGGCTTCCCCCAGCCTCTCCCGTCAGTGAATGGTTGCCACGCGCATGCATCCATTCACTTTCCGGGGGTCCGGCGCCACCGCACAGCTGCGGCGGTGGGGGTCCCCAACCTCCCGATTTGACCACCCGCGGCCACTTCGGCCCGCAGGTGGAACAGCGGGACATAACTGTCCCGCTGAAATCGGGATGCTTCGGAGGGGTGCCGTCCCTCTACGAGTGGCGCCCCTGTGCGGCTGCACTGGTCGAACACCCCTAGAGCCGGCCCTGGGGGAAATAATTCAGTTGAGCAGGGAGGATAAGGAAACAGTGTCGATAGCCTCAATGTTACATTTAGTGATAGTAGCTTTAGGAGGCAGAGGTGGGGAAGGTGATATGGATAAGTTAAAAGAGACAAGGTAATGGTCAGAGAGCGCGACTTGGTGAAATCAAAGATATCACAACGGTGAGTGAAAACCAGCTCAAGTGAGTGCCTACTCTCATGGGAGGTTGATTTGTTCCATTGGGAGAGATCAAATGATGATGTGATGGTAAGGAGTTTAAAAGTAGAGGATTCTGTGGGGATATAGATAAGGATATTGAAGTCACCTAAGATAAGGGAGGGAAGATCTGAAGTGAGGGAGCCACAAAGAAAAGTTGTCAAAGAATTTGGAGGGAGAGCCAGTTGGATGGCAAATGATAGCTATTTAAAGGTGAATAGGTTGGAAGAGGCATATAGCATGAACCTAAAATGTAGAGAATGTTAGGGACAGTTCAGAGGGAATGAGTGGGTAGAAGAAACCAGAGAATAGATGGACCCCAACACCACCACAAACGCGATCCCCATTTGGCAAAATGTGTCTGGCGTATTGCAGTCATCAACCAAAATATGTAGTGATCCCTGCAGGAAGGTCACATTTATTTAGTGAGTAAATGTAATAGGCTGCGACTTTGAGACATTCGGCGAGTCCCACGCGAGACTGCCCAATATTGTAAAGTAGCAGCCTTTAGTAGGCAAAATCAACCTGGTTTTGCCTACTAAAAGACTGCTACTTTAAAACATCGGGCAGTCTCATACAGGACTTGCCGATGTCTCAAAGCCGCAGCCTATTACATTTACCCCTAAAAAGTCAAATTAATTCTAAAAAGGAAAGAAGTGTCTCACTCATTTCTATGAGACATTGCTTAAAATACATAATTCAGTTCCGTAGCATCAGAAACAGCTTCCCACTGACAAGTGTAATAAAAATGTTTCCTGTTGAACTCGCTTTAATCTGCAGGGAAATTCAAGTAAGCAAGGCTGATTATCATGGAAATGATATGAACCCTAAGTACACAGAGCAGTCTGAGGAGTAAGAATATTCCAAGTAACGCTCTATACAAACCTTGACTGCTGATGGGATACACCTGGGAACAACAAATGATCCTTAAGGACCTTACTGCTACTCACATGTTTACCAATAATTAAGTATATGCATAATAAAGCATCATATTGCATAATCGCTGGTAGTTTTGTTGAAAATTGCAGTAATATACATAAATGCTTTGGTAATTGTGTAATGATTTTCTTCAGACTAAGAGAAAGATGTAATTTCCATAATTTGTTTTCTGATGCAACGGTGCACGCTATCTGCACGCAATGCCAACCATCATGTAGTTCAGTGAATATTTGCTACTGGGCATGTGCGAAGGTTCCGAAAACTCCCACGATGCTTGCGTTACCCTGTGTGTACGTATAAATGCGCTGTTGCATACAGAATCGCTGGTAACAACACTGGTGAGGGGAAAACCATGGTCGTTCCTGGGAGGTGGCCCAAAGTTATCACAAAAAACTCAGGTGCATGGGCATATTATGGGAGTGCCCTGACGTGTGAGTGAAAGTGGCTGAGTTCTCAGACGCAGAGCCACAGAGGCCATGTTTAGAGGGAGTTCAGATGGAGAAACTGCACCTGCCACCCGCCATGGGCAGGCACCGCTGAAAGTGGGCGTCTCAGTGCTTGCACATTCAGGTGCACGCTAGCATACAAGCAGTGGCGTATCTATAATGGGTGCAGTGTGTGCAGGGCACACAGGCCCCCGGGACCAGGAGGGGCCCCGCACCGCACACACTGCACCCATTTTTTTTTTTAAACTTACCTGTCCGTGGTCCCACGTCGGGTGTCAGCTCTGCGCAGAACACCGGAAAATGGCTGCCGTGGCCTTTGTCCCGCTGTTCTGCGCATGCGCAGTAGACTCCGGACACTAGCGTGTGTGCGGAGGCTACTGCACAAGTGCAGAACACCGGGAAAATGGCCGCTGCGGTCTTTTCCGGTGTTCTGCGCATGCGCAGTAGATCCCGGGCACACGTTCTGCGCATGCGCAGTAGATCCCGGGCACACTCTAGTGCCCGGAGTCTACTAAGGCTCCGGTGGCTGGCCAGCTGCGTCAGTCGGCTGCCAGCCACCAGAGAGAGAGGAGGGGGCCCCGCACGGTGAGTGCACACGGGCCACCTCCTCTCTTAAGATGCCCCTGCATACAAGGGAAAGACTGGACCTAGCATTTACTTATTATCGCCACCGCGACTCCACAAACATATGCAGCTACAACTGCGTGCACCTCCAAATCAGGCCCAAAATGTTATGACTAACTGACAGCTCCACTTCCCGACCCCATTCTGCATGAGGGTGAGGCGAGAGCCATAAGAGTAGCTAGAGCAGACAAGCAGCCAGCCACTGCCAGTTGTTACAAGCCACAAAGCCAGCACAGTTGCATAGTGTAAGCAATTAGGCTTATACTGTACTTTAGTAGCTGATTCAGATGTTTTTCTGTGTAAAAATAGTTGTTTTTTTAACAGCTAAAAATCGATATTCTGCACCAATAACAAAAAACATTGAGACTACCAATATTTTTTTAATTCCCTTCCCTAAGATTCAAGACCAGCCACAGCATTAAGGGAGGGAAGAGTAGTGTGATGTGGGGAGGGGGAGCGCCAATAATGATGGGCCTAGGGGCAGCCATACACACACCTTAAAAAGGGACAATGGCCCTCATTCAGAGCCGCTCGTAAGCGGCAGTACGCTCGTTCCGAGCGATGTTCGCACATCTGCGCATGCGTACGGTTTTTAGTACGCATGCGCGAACCAGTCAGTGCGGCCGAAAATCGTTTGTTCGCTATATAGCGAGGGCCTGCAATTTTGAGTGACAGAATGAGGCGTATGTGGGTGGTAACAGGGGAAGGTGTTTGAAAATGGGGAGTGGAGATCAGAACGCAGGCGTGCTTAAAGGTCAAAATGGGCGTTTTAAGGGAGTGCATAATTAATCCAGCAGCGTCATTGACCACGTCACTTGGTTTTTTTTAACTCAGAACTGCTCGCAAAATAGCGGTTGAAAAAACCAACCACAAGAATAGCGAGCAGTTCATACGCTGTTCGATGTACTCGATTAATCTAATAAATAGCAGACATGACGTATGATGCGAGCGGCCAGGGGGCGTTTTTATCAAATAAACGAGCGTATGTTTTGCTCGCTCGTTCAGACATGGAGGCGGCAACAGACCGCAAAGAGCGTACGGTTCAATAGAATAGCCACCCCCTTTTTCTGAACGAGCGAGCGCTAATTGCGAGCGGCTCTGAATGAGGGCCCATGCTTTCATTTGACGACCTACTTTAGCTGTTGCTAGGGTCTGATAGAAATATACAATCAACAATAATTAAAAGTATTCAAATACAATTTTCTATCGTTATATGACAGGAGAATATGTATTATATAATAGAATATCAGGAGAAAAATGTATTCATATTAGGAAAACATTCTATTACATCAGTGGTCAGGGAACAGGGGTAAATTACCCCACATGGGGTAAAAATTAAATTCCTGGGGGTAATGGACGGACAGCCAGGCATGCATATGAATCGTTCTATAATATAGAGGGAGGCTCTAAGCCGGACGCCCGCTGAGATGTTATTACCAGTGGGTGCCCGGCTCCTTCCCTGCAGCCGCGTTAGCCGGAGGCTGGAGTTCTCTTCTGAACTCCAGCTTCCGCCTCTCTCCATGCGCACTATGGGAGAGACGTCATGTAGTTCCGAGGAGCAGCCGGGCGGACAGGACGGCGGCGGATGGGGAAGCGGGGATTAAGGTAAGTGGGGTTTTTTTGTTTTTTTTTGTACAAGCGGCACTACAGGGGCATTATATGCGGGGACTACTACAGGGGCATTATATGGGGGCACTACTACAGGGGCATTGTATGGGGGCACTACTACAGGGGCATTATATGGGGGCACTACTACAGGGGCATTATATGGGAGCACTACAACAGGGGCATTATATGAGGGCACTACTGTATGATTTCCTTCCTTTCAAATCAAGGGGGTAACGTCGGCGTATTTAAATATATTTTGGGGTAAAAGGTAAAAAAGTTCCCTGACCCCTGTATTACATGGATTTAATTAAGCATGCTTCAACTGTATCATGGGTGCTCTACATGCTCCAACACAGAGAGGCATGGACTTTTTCTGGTCAGCACAGAATATGACTTGGACTTCTTATATTCTAATATGCATAAGTGTCTTCATTTCCTAATACAGTAATCCCCGGTTTTAGCCTTTTTGATCTTAAGCTTTTATTATTTTATACTTTCTACCCATTTTGCACTTAAAAAAAATTGTTGTTAAGGTCTTTTGGCTCTGGCTGGACATGCATACTATTGTTCTACTGGAGCAGGATGTCACTGTACATGTGAAGACAACTGCTAGCATGGTTGGAGACATGTAAGAAATCTTATATGAAGCAGCCAGGGATACAGTTTGTGGCAAGAGGGCAATGGAAGTAAATGCTGGCAGTATTAAGAGGAGATGAATTTAATAAGTATTCAGAGAGAATGTGGAAAGACAAGACTTATTATTGCATTTTGATACAGTTTCCGGGACCTTGTGCACAAATGAATTTGATTTCAATTAATTTTTATGGGAAATCAATTTCTGTTTAGTGCTTTTTCGGTTATCACTCCAGTTTTCAAGAACTAATTAAGTGGATTGCTATATACAATATACATCCTCATTATGTACTAACATGCAATCTATTTTATGCTATCATTTATTACCAAAGACTCTCTTTATGTATTAACATATTATGACATGGATTATCCTTATATTTTATCTTGTTCTGTGATTTATAGACTCTTAGATTTCTGTTTATTTTCTAACTCACTATTACATAGATTCTCCTCATGTTTATGATATGGTTGGTATACATGCATCCATCTGTCCCACTTTTGGAGTTAATGTATACTGTAGATTAGTATGGATCAGTTGTCTACAAAATATGTATAATAACATCTATCCTGAGTAGTATTATGTGTTTCAGTGAGATGATATGTTTATATACATGTAAATTAGATTATGTATGTTATGATCATTTTTTTTATAACACAGTGGTCTTTAGTCATTTAAATGTCAGGAGATAGTGACACCGACTTTCTCTTTATTATAAATGCCAGTTACAGAAAGTGAGTGTAAAGAACTTGGGGTCTACTTACTAAGCCTTGGATGGAGGTAACGCTAGCGGGGATAAAGTACCAGCCAATCAGCTCCTAACTGCCATGTCACAGGCTGTGTTTAAAAAATGACAGTTAGGGTTGGCTTAGTAATTAGACGTATATGGGCTTAATTTATAGTTTCATACAAGTCAGTTTGCACCTTGTGTGTGATTCCTGCACTAAAGGTGCCCACACACATAGCGATATTTTACACGATCTGGTCGATTCGACACATTGGAACGACAGATCGTGTAAAATATGGCCAAATCGTGAGGAAATCGTGAGTCCCCACTCACGATCACGATGCGATGCGCGTCCCTGCTGCTTGCACATCGCATCTTCAGATCTGCCGTGCAGTAGGGCAGATCTGACAATCTAGGACGTGATGCACTGTAAAAAGTCTGACTGCAGGAGAGATCGTTTGAAGATTGGACACCAAATCGTGTGCAGATCGTGTGGAGATCGTGTGCAGAGCTGCCGGGGAGAGTTTCAAGGGAAATCGTACACAAATCGTACACATCGGCTGATCGTGGGCAGATCGGTATGTGTGTGGGCACCTTTAAACTGGGCCCAGCCTGCGGCCATCCATGTGTAAGGTTAGTAGTGTAAAGACATGCAGGTGAAAGTTTACAATGCCCCAATTTTGACTTGCAGAAATGTTGTTCAATACACAGCTGCTCAAGTCATGCCAAATAGCCCCTCTCAGTGTGCCAGGTCCTGGGCGACTCTGCCAAGCTGAGTGTCTTTCTCACTCAGAATGTGCATCTTATTTGCATAACTAAAACAACTGGCAGTGACAAAACTACATGCTAGCTTGCACTGATCAATGTGATATGCAACATTTGTACATCTGTGTGTGAATGAGTCTGTAGCTGTGTAAGAAGGGCTCTGATGCAGCAGCTGGATCTTTTTCTCACGCCAAGTTCTATTGTTCTTCATCTGCGACTTTGAAAGTGTTTAAAATGAATTCCTCAGTCACAGGGCGAAATGTATTATACTGACTTCCAGCCTTGCCGATGAGATGTATTAAAATCTCGTCTGCCTGAGTGGGGGTGTGAAACCCCCCCCCCCCTCCGGCAATCCCTGACAGAGCCCACAGCACATCAGTCTAGTGCTTATGCGCTGTCTCTCCCCTCCTGGCTGGCTCCACTGGAATGCGCTAGATATCGCAAGCTATCACGTGCAGCCCGGAAACCGGCAGCCACCGTAGCCAGGGACAGTGCTGTCCCTGCTGTGGTGATAGGGCAATGACAGCTGCAGCTGTTGAAATTGATAGCTGCAGTGCTTGGGACTTTCAGTGTCACTGACTGTTCATACACTGCCTAGTATATCAGTGCGCTATCTTGTAGATAGGAATTCCAATAATGACAAGGGTGCATAGCGCCCCTGTCATTCTGCACTTAAACTGCGCAGTTACCGTTTTTCCCCCTACCGCCCCTTCATGTCTCTTACACTGTGAGTGGTGTTTCGCTACATCTACGATGCAAATAAGATGCAAAATTGAAAGAAAAATAGGATATGCTACTGATGTCACTACTACTACTCATGCTCAGTCGCTATGGGTGTCCAGCACCGTACCACATACAGTATGTGCCTAGTTTCTATACAGAGACATTTGCATAATATAGAAGTGCAGTGCAAAAGCTTGTTGAATGTAAATCAAGGGCAAGTGCAGGATTTGTAGATGGGTGTTTCCAAATGAGTATGGTATACCATATATCGATATTCAGGATGTCGACATGATCTCAATGACAACATCTGGCAATCACCCGAGTCCTGCTCCTCACCAACAATCCCGCTAGAAGGGCATAAACGTTCCACTTGAGTGTTTAAAAATCTCTCATTTTATTTTGTTATTTATGTCGTTTTTTTTTAAGATTAAAATTATAGTTGTTTATGCAAATGCACCACATACACCGCATAGTGCTCATCTTCACCTACCGATCATAAGTACTACATCCTGATTCAGCAGCTTCACTCATACTCGGCGCAGGTCTGTAATTTTATTTCTATATATTCCAGTATACAAAATGTATTGCACAGTATTTCTGCAAGTGGAATGCCGTCAATATCCCGACCGCCGGAATCTAGAATGTAAGTAGCGGGGTTGGGGGGAGGGTTCGCGTTAGGCACTATGGGGGGGGGTTAGGGTTAGGCACTAAGGGGGGAGGGTTAGGTTTAGGGTGCGGGGAGGGGGAGGTTAGGTTTAGGCACTAGGGGGGAGGTTAGGGTCAGGCACCGGGGAGGGAGGGTTAGAATACTGTCCAACACATGTCGGTATTCTAACCCTGTCAGGATACCGGCATCGGGATTCTGACTGCTGGGATCCCGAGAGCCAGCATCCCGTACCTATCCCCTGCAGGTTTGTGATCCTGATTCAGTTTGCATACCAAATTGCATGGAGTTTGCTCATGAAGCTATATTTTATACAAACTGGTTGACTAGAATGTACTCTTTAGACAACAAATATTAATTAAAACAAATAAAATTTCAATATCACAATTAAAATTTCTGTTCAAAAGAATACAATATACAGTATATATGACTTGCTTTATTAAAAAAATAATAATATAATTAGTTGCAATAATAGAAAAACCTTTACTGCAAGTGTGGCATATTGGTACATTATCTAGGATATTTGTGAAGAGTGCTGGAAGACTACAATGCCTATCCCTCTTGATAAATATGAGAAAACGGTGATAACACTCTTCCCCCACAGAAAAGACAGACAAAGGGGTTAGCAGTGCTTTATAAATAGATCCCTTCACCTTTCTTATTTATTACTGGTCTGATTCTAAGTCAGATGGATCTCTGTTCTTGGACACAAATGGTGAGTTCATGCATACATGCATTTTCACGTGTCCGTCCTATTCTGAGTCTTACAGAACTTGGCCAGATCTGACTTTACATGAAATTCGGCATTTCAGGGTGGCAACTCTTCGCCAAACATGCGGGCACACAGAACCGCCCTGTCTTGTTAGAGTGTCATGGCACTGTATCTAAAGAACCATGCAACTCTGAGTTGTGCATATGGGGAAGGGAAGCCTGTCTACGACAGATCTCTTGCACCTGGAATGGGCTGCTGCTAGCGCTGATACCAATGATGATAGGTGCAGCAGGGGCATAAAATTAGTGGGCAGCTCGGCTTTCCACTTGCAGAAGCACAACCCGCTGCACTAACTGAACAGAATCCCGTATTAGCAAAAGGTAGTAAATCTGGCTTTCCCGGCTGCCCACAATGACAGCCACTTTGCACGTGACTCATAATCAGCCGGTACACCATTCTGTAACTGCCAATAGTCCTGCTTTTACATAGTTGGGCCTGGATTTTATGTACCCCAAAGGTGCAAGGCATTGCCCAAAATGGGTGTGGTCTGCCAGTCTGCTTGAGGTAATGTTCTAGGGTTCATTTATTTTTGATATACTGCACTCAGTTTGTGTGTATTATACTATTATACAAGGCCTCCATAATCCAGGTGTCATCTTATTTTGCACTAAACAATAGGTGTATAATTTTGCTTACAAGGAACAATGACATAAAAAGAAAGCAGGTTCTAAAGTAGATTGGTCATGTGTGTCCTGTAAAGGTAATAACCAGTAAAAGCTTTTGGATGTTAATGGAAATATACTGTACAAAGTAAAGGTAAATTGCACTTATTATGATTCCCAAAAGGATAAGGCATCAGCAACAACAAGGAGGGTTACTTTGAAAGAATTGAACAGTACACTAAGAAATGCTGGATAAAAGTATATTGGGAAAGAGCAAACAGTATTAAGTATGGAAATGATTGATAGGGGGTGATTCAATTGTATTAGGCACAGCTATTTCTTATGGGAGCCTGACGGAGAGTGCCAGCTGCAAACCTGCCTGTCAGGTATTGATAGGCCCCTGATCATAAAGTGTAATTAACCTAAGAAAGTCTGAAAGTATACTGGAGCTGCTTAGTTTTTGCTTGATTTGTACAAGCATTACTTATTTGATTTGGGAAATGTGTAGTGTTGTATATTAAGGCATAGTGGATTATTATTATTATTATTATTAATAAAATGCAAGTGTGGGGTATGTGGAGGCATATTATGGGAGCATATGGGTCATTCCATGGTAGCTCACGTTACAAGTAACATAGCAAACAATTAGCAATTCCTGTATACGGTTTTTTAAAGTAGGACCTGTCTTATCATTTTCTCAGTAAATAAATTAATTTCACATAAATTCCTATTGCTGTTGATAGCCATGCATATACTTGATATCTCACTTTGTAATGTGAGTTACCATGGAATGATGCATATTACAATATATTATAGGTGGGTGTATAGTGGATTCTACACACAGATTAAAGCTACCCCTTTATAACAAGCATGAATCATACACATGCATCAAATACAGGTATTCAATTCATAAACACACACAATACATACATCCTGCCCTATGAACAAACATATATACACTAAGGGCCTGATTCTGAGTTAACAATTTATACAAACTGAAGTTTATATATGGAATACTAACACAATTCATGGATTCATTGTGAGTTGGGACAATACTGTACCGTATATGCCTAAATAATTCTGCATAGTACTAACCATTGCATGCTAAATACTGTACTATAGTACATGATATACTAAATAACTTTTCCCTACATATGGACAGGCTACTAATAATGTTCAGTTAATGAATTGTCCTAATTAGGTTATTATATAAATGTTTGGTATGAGATTATGCACTTTTAATTGAATCACTGGCTGAGTGTAGTTTATATTGTATTATATTATATTGTGATATTAAATTATCTGATTTCAGCACTTCTTTGCTTATTCGATTATCTACTTTGTCAGTGAGGGTTCCAGTAATCCCTGCTATAATAGGGGCAGCTTCCAGATACACTGTTGTAATTTGTGGTCAGCGCCCAGCTGTATCTGTGTTTTCTATAGCTGTCAGCTAGTATGAAGTGGAGGTGAGGACACATTGTGGGCTAGAAGAGCACTCAAATAAGGCTTTTCAGAAATAGTCATTGTTGAGCTCATGACAAATAAATATGAAGTGTATTGGAATGTCCTACCAGGTGTAAATTTGCCTGTGACATTCGGTGCCAGCACACATAATGGTATTGGGATGCAAAGTGACTTAAGCTATGAGAAAACGTTGGGCTTGATTCAGAGGTGGACGCTAATCCCATGGTCATCTTTGTATGCAGCAATATTGAGAAGTTATGTTAATGCCACAGCTGTTGTATGTGCACTGAGACACCCCACGACTGCGTCTCTAATTTGCGGCTTGTGTACAACGACGAAGTGACCTTATGGTGTCCTGCCTGGGGCGAAGGTTGCTAGGTTACAATCTCACCTGTTACTCTGCGTACATGCAAGTGACATCTATACAGAGTCTAGAGGATGGGGGCACAAAAATCACTGGGCATGCCGCCAACTTGATGTGCAAAAGGGCATGATGCCTACCATGTCCACTTATTGTGCACATACCTTTGGTCCACACATTATCCCAATTACTACCATCTATGGTGTTAATGTATCAAGGAGAGAAAAGAGTGGAGAAGTGGATCATTGGAGAAATTGCCAATAGTAACAAATCACCTTGGATGAAGCATTTATAAAGTACATTCTATAAAATGATAGGCAGATGCTAATCAGTTGCTATGGGCAACTTCTCCACTGGTCAACTTCTCCACACTTTTCACTGCTTGTTACATCAACCCCCAAATGTTGTAAGGTATGACTGAATTGTAAGCTACCTACCTTTCCATGCCAGTCCCAGCTGCAGTCTGTATAAGCTCAAAAGTAAGTTCTATACCTTCTATATTTTCTACTTTTTATATTAGAATTGCTTTTTGCATGTTATTATATGTAATCTTTATTGTTTTTATATCCTTTAAGTATTATACCTTTTACATATAATATATTCCAATTTAGTCCTTATTGCTCTAAACAAATCCATAGTCTGCATCAAGAGAGGTTGATTCTTGATTGCCATATAGCTGACTTTGTAGCAAAATATTTTCTATCACACACTTCATGCATCATCAGGTTTGATAGACACTTATTTCTTAAATATAGTGTAAAAGTCTGACCTATATTGTCCTTACCTTTACAGCTGTATGCTAGCATAACCTCCCTGTAATAAATCTAAGGTAGCAACAACAATTATAATAAAGGCATCCAATCTTTCCAACAATGATATATGCAAAGGCACTTTTAAATTGCTCACATTCCCTATATTTCACCTTAATTAACAAATATTATGGCTGGGCTCCAGCACTGCCAATAATGAGCATAATTAAGCCCTCTCAATAAACACTAAATGTACTTACACATTGAGGTGCACATAATTATATGTAGCAATCAGTTTTTTTTTGTTTTGTTTTTACTTGATTAAACGTTGTATACCTTATAATTATATTTTCTCACTGGGGATACTTAGCGCAAATAATGATTTAAATTTGTTCTAATAAGCTATACTCCAGCAACTCTCGCAAAATACAATAACCTTACCAAACTCCTTCAATTTCGAACGCATCTGCTGTTATTCAAAGTATAAAGGTTACACACCCAAGAGAGGATGGAGCGCAAGACTTAGAAAATGAATGATTCACAAGTTTTGCAAGTAAACTTACTGATGTAGTTTAAAGCAAAGAGGTTAATATTTTATAAATGCTTAATCCACTCATTCAGAAATAGCAGCCCAGACGCTCAAATATTTATACACTATTTGAGGCAAAACAAGGCCGGTGTGCTCTGTGCATTGTGCTGTTTCTTCTGTCACATCCGTAAGATTCACACTAGATCAGGCAGCCAGAAAATAATTGAACGTTACAGGAGAGAGGTGGTGGAGGTAAATGCTAGTTTGTTTACAGCATACCAAAATAGCCAGGTTACTTCACCTCTGCCTCTACATTGATGGAAGTTAAGAAATGACAAATTATGGGAAAAAGTGATGGAAGAAAATATTTACATTTATATTTATTATGTATATTAGGAAGCAGCTCACATTTTGCAAATGCACCAATTTATGCATTGCCTCCAGAGCATTCCAAGCAAGTTGACGCTACAAATTAGCAGTACCTGTTCTGAATTGAATTGCTCTGAGGCTCTGCTGGGAAATCGCTGTATCAAAAAACTGACACTTAATTATTATCGTTATAAAATCACAATTCATGACAAAGCATTGTTTCCATATGTACACTATTAATATGGTATGCCTTATGGCAAGAAAACTACACAACATACTGATATGTATTAAAACATGGAAATGTGCTTTATACTGGGGCTCCATCATAGCTTAATTTGGGGAAAGGACAACTAGGTCCATTACCTAGAGCTTAAGCACAGATTGCTAATCGATGCTTAATGCATCGCATATCAGAGGACGTTTCATAAATATAAGCCCAGCAGCTAATTCTTGATCAACGAAGAAGCTGTGTGATGGGTACTATCTAATGAGAGCTCACAGCACCCATCATCATCTATTAATGTGTGCCAGGCACTGGGACTAGAGTTAGTAATGCGGCACTTGGATACCTTTGGAGTGGGAGGGGAACATTATATGGTGGAAAATTGGGGTTTGCTCTATGTGCTGGACAATTTGGAGGGAAACAGTATATGGTGGAAAATTGGGGTATGCTCTTTGTGCTGGACAATTGAGGACTGCATATGCTATACAATTAGAGGCTCTTGTAATGTATTTGGAGACTTCATATGGTAGACAATTGGGGGTTTTAACTTTGGAAAAATAGGATGCCCTATATGGTGGAAACTGTAATCATGGAAGGATTGGGAGGTGGCCTTGGAAAAATTCTGACAGTGACCTCATGTAGTTGGGACCAAATAAAATGTAGATGGGGACCGACATAAATGTAGGTCAGATTAGCAAACCGCCCTAGCCACAATACAATATGGAGAGCATCCTCATGACTTAAATACAGTTTGCATCCTTGTGACCACTATGCAATACTGAGAGCAACCACGTTACGCCAAACCATGAAGATATAGTAAAGAGAACATCCCTGTGACCACCATACAGTACAAAGAGCATCAAAACTACAAAACAGTATATTACAGTAAAGTGAATTAGGCAGGAGCTGAGGCAATTAATAAAATAACTGACAAAATACAATGGTAGTAAAAGGTAATATTAGGCAATGTAAATGCAGCAGAATAATAAACAGAAAATAACTTGTAAAAACCTATACCAATGCAATACCAAAAGGAAAGTATGGCGGTAGAGTATGATTGAAGCAGCAATGGTTGATGCAGGGTCAGCAGAATGGATTGCGATTCTCTTGTGACAGGCATCTTTTACAACAAAGGTCACCAGTAGTAGTCAGGGCAGGTCAGCTACAGAGGCTGCTTTTCATGTGGGTGGAATCTGGGACGCTGTGCTGCAATGACAACATGTTACTGCAGTGTTGAGGCTGCTCGCAGTGATTTCAGCCTTGCACAACACTGACCCATGCCTTCTGCCTCCCCCTTCAACCTGGAGGCAATTTAAAATGAAATCACCATATCGGCAGGCTGTCCCATCAGAGAGTCTATGACCAATCCACCCTTCACTGTAATATGCTTTGTTACAGATATTGGTGGCGTTGGCTCAGATTTTGAGGCCTACTAAATTATTGCATAAAAAGATCTATAGGACAAAATGTCACATAGTTTGGTCATCAAGTAAAGTAATATTAAACATGAAACAAACAATAAAGTTGTTTCAAAGCTTTGTTTATTTGAGATAATAAGGCTACAGCAGTGGCATAGAGCGACTGTTCCCCCTCTGAAGACATTTTGAAAACCACACCTAGACATTCATGACTGTGCCGTATCAGTGCAGTGATTAGCTCCCCATGCCTCCCATGCTGCAACTCTTTCCTCCTGGATGACAATGGGGTTGCAGTCTGATTTGAGGAGTCATGGGACAAGATGTAGCAATGTCAGAAATGTGATACATTCTGGGGATTTGATGTGGTGGGCAACACCATCTTTAGATGGTGTTGCCCAATAGAAGCCTATAGCCATCTATTCACGACGCTCCTCATGGGAGGGATCCGATCTGATCCCTCCCAATACCCCTCCCAGTACCCCCTGCACGGGTCCTTCTGTACATGCGCATAGACCCAGCAGTCGTAATGACAGCTCATACCAAGAGAGCTGTCCTTTTCATTTTTCTTCATGCATACTGGTATAATTAACGGCGGCATGCATGTGATGAGTGGTGGGATGCATCGCATATAATTTGCAATGCATCATGTATCCCACCCCCTATCTGATAACTACAGTACTTCCCCTGTCACTGTGTCGGGTGCTGGTGAGCGGACTCTGGTAAGATAGTGTCCTGGGGGGTTGCTGTTGAAAGAGGAGGAATCTAGTGAAAGAGGAGATTCTAGTAACAAGATGGGAGAGATGGGTAAAGGTGGGGGTGCTAGAAAGAGCAGGGGGGGGGTTTCTTGTAAGGAAGTTTTATTATGAGGGCGAAGGGGTTAATGTGTTAACTCTACATTAAGATAAAAATGTTAATGCTATTATTGAAGTTAATTTAGGTGTATTTTCTTTAGTAGATTGAGTGAAGTACCTGGGCATTTAATGATTTAAGGGGCTAATTATGTTAAATGATATTACAGAGGGGTTAATTAGTGATGATGGGAGAAGATGATTTGTGTGGCAGTCAAAGAATGCTGTCTATATTGAATGGCAATTTAAAACTACTCTGTGTGTTGTATGGTGGTCTCAAAACTGCTCTATTGGTGGTCTCTGTATTCTGTGGAGGTCACAACAATTTATTTTGTGTTGTATAGTAGTCATAAAAATCCTCTCTATTTTGTGTGGTGGCCATTGTGATGTTGTTTACTGTATCGCGGTCACTGGAGGTTCTGTTTGCTTTATGGTGATCACTGCTTTCTGGCTGTGTTGATCTACACTGTTTTTGTAGTGCATTTGTGCGCAGGGGTTATATTGTAATATTAGGAGTAATTATTGATGTCATTGGGACGCAAATATTTTATATAGATGCTGATATTTGAATTTTAATACACCTGGGTCTGGGGTGCTTATTTTTCCAACTTTGCTCCCCTCATGTCACAAACTGGCTACACCACTGCGCTATAGATAATGTGAAATAAATGTAATCTCATTTCACTCTTAATATTTATACTATGCAAGGGAGTGTGGCCTTGCTGCTGAGTGTAGTGGACACATTTTCAATACAGCTCTATGGAATCCCCACTAAATCTCCCTATTACTGCTGCTCCAGCCGACCCCCTCTCTCACCCTTGACTCCCTGTTGCCCAACTGAGTCCCTACCTAAGCCACAAGTGTGATCTACGGCCCCGGCAGTGCCGCGGCCTACACCACCTTCAGAAGCCGGGGACTTGATTTTGGAGCCCCGCGGGGTTTGCGACGCCGCGTCACTGCCGGATGTTTCCGCGACCTTCCTGTCCTTCCACTCGGTTCTGCTGGGTGTGTGGGGACCTGCGGTGGGGTGTTACAGATCCCAGTAGCCTCCAAGACAGCATCCGCGGCCAGAGCTACGAATCGAGGGTGGCCGCCATCTTTGATACAGGCCTGGAGACCTGATGCAACACGGGGCCGGCGCTGCTTGCATGTGACCCAAACTTACACTCACCCTACCACTAGAAGAGCTTCGGCAGCCACCTTGCTCCTGCAAGAACTTTCCCATCACAGAAGAAACAGGCTTGAACTACGGCTGGCGGGTGCCGCAACAATTGCCCAGCCGCAAATGAGGGAGAGACAGGTCACATAACCCCTCTCCTAAGCAATTCACAGGCTGCTTTCTATTTCTACTGGTGCAGTAGAGGGTGCCCTGTGCCAGTGGGGCTCTAAATCCTTTCTGACAGTGTCTACTACAAGGGAACCTGAGAGTCACATACACAGGCTGTAGACTGAGATACAGGGCAGGTTTCCTGGGTAGCCAACACTGGAGTGGCTCCAAATTTTACACACCTAGCACCTGTCTCCCACTGTCCGATACCCGCTTGTCCATAAACCGTGGAAGCGGACGACCTCCTACAAATTACAAACCGGTGTTAATAATGTGAAACTACTCATTTAAACAATGATGTCCCTTTCTGGGTAATGCCTTACCCACCCATGCAGTAACCTCCTCATCCTGAGTCGCTATGCTCACGTGCCGTGGAACGTTTCTCTGGTTCAATTCTAATTGGGACTTCTACTTCTACTCCTGATTATGCCGTCTAGGAAAACAAGACAACACAAACTTCCTACTCCAATTTGCTTTCCCACTGCCCCTATATCTAAAGTGGGTCAGCTGCCCTCACCAGCTTCGGGATCGTCCTCTATGCCAGCTACATAAGATACGGTCTCTCCGGCCGACCTGGGACTTGACCTGGATGTTAATGCCCCGCTTACTTCCCAGGCGATGTTTCAGGTTTTTGTGGCATTTCGGGTTGATGTGTTGAAAGGTGTGGATACTTCTATTCAATCTATCCGAGCTGATCTTGTGGGGCTAGGCAATCGCACACACTATCTAGAGGGGAAGATGCAGGAACTGGTCTCATCTCATAACAATCTTCTCACAGCCCATGCAGACCTCCAATCTGAAGTATCATCCATGAGAGATAAAATGGCAGATATGGAGGATCGCTCACGAAGAAACAATTTGAAGATTCGTGGTATTCCAGATTCAATGTCAAATGCAGAGTTGCCAGATTACGTTTCAAAGTTGTTTCTCAAGTTGGTTCCTACGGCTTCTCGACAAGACCTGATAATCGATAGGGTACACCGTCTTCCCAAACTGAGATCAGGATCTGGAAATTTCCCGCGAGACACACTAATGCGTGTCCACTTTTTCCACTTCAAAGAGCAAATTCTGCGTGCTGCGTGACAGGCTGAAGGCACTGACACCCTAGGGGGTCTGCAAATCTTTCCTGACCTGTCTGCTGCTACTCTGTCTAAACAACATTCTTTCCAGTCCATTACCTCAGCTCTAAGGGACAATGACATCACGTATCGCTGGGGATTCCCGGTGAACTCCTGGTTAATTACGAGTCCTCCTCATATGTCATATCCTCAGTAGAGGCTGGAGTTAAGCTTTTGGCAGAATGGGACATCATAGCGCCTACTCGAGCCTCCGCTCCCAGCGGTCAAAAAACCCAGGACTGGTCTAAAGCCACGTGAGAATGCTCCATACATACAGCTACTGTGTTGACTATGTTGTATTCATTTCAGTTATGTTTCTTCTTTATAACCAGAGATTTTACATGAGATAGTTATCTCTTATGTATGTTTTATCTTGTGATCTTCCGCCAGATTGCACTATAGTGGGTAAAAACAATATGTTTATTTGTATAACATGCTAGTTTAAGGGATTTATTTACTATCATGAAATGGGGGAAGGTATTTACAAGAGATTGTTTCCCCTTATTGTTGCAAAAGTTTTAACCTGGGACCCCTCTTTGGAGCATTTTCATTTCTTTATCTAAGTTTAACGCTCACTGACTTTGTTACCTAGTGCAGTTCAGATTTCAAAGTTCAATGTAATATCAGTATTTTTGTTGTTTTGTGGGTTTAAAGACTCCACATGTATCTTGTTTTCTGATGGTAGGACTTTGTGTTAGTTAGTTTATGGAAGCGGCTATGGTGTGTTCTTGACTCCTAAGAGGCTTGAATAATTAATACGCACTATGCCTTACTGTGTGTAACAATTCTGTTATACTTCCATATATATGTCGTTCACTTATATTTGTATTTTGCTAGTGTTTTACTGCATGGGTGGCCTTTGCCACAGGCCACGTTCCACCATGTTTTTGGTTTTGCTGTTTTTCTATTCCCACGGCAAACATTGAAGCCTTCATTTTTTGGGCTATTTCAGTTTCCCCAAGGTTTTCCCCTTTTTTTTCATTTATAGTTTTATTATTTTTCTTTGTGTCTCCCCTTTTTTGTTTCATTTTCATTTTGGGTGCCATTGTGCACATTACTATGCTTTGCCTAGATACTTTGGTTATTCATATCGAATTTGATGTCCTCTTTTATGGAACATAGATTATGGTTCAATTTTTTTCCTTAAATGTTCACTGTCTAAACTCTCCTTACAAACGTAGGTTAGCTTTGTCCACCTTTCATAGACACAGAGCTAAAGTTGTAGCATTACAAGAGACCCATTTTTCCTCTGTAGCCCCGCAGTTTTTGAGAGATGCGAGATATGTTGCATACTATGCTAATGGCCCACTTAAAAGCAATGGTGTGGCGATGTTATTTCATAATTCAGTGTCCTTCACTCTAACCAATAAGGTGGAAGATAAGAATGGCTGATATTTGATCTTAGTAGGCCAGTTGGATGGCAAAGAGGTCACATTAGTCTCTCTTTACGCCCCTAATACACTCCAAATTCCGTTTCTTAGACGAGTGTTTGAGACTGTCCACCAGGTCAGACGCGGCCACACGATTATAATGGGTGATTTTAACTTAGTTCCTGATATACGGTTAGATAAGTCATCATCATATACTTCTGAAGCGAGTGGCGGTAACACTGATACATCAGCTTTACTGCGGAAGCTCATGGCAGAATTCGACTTATATGACGTGTGGCGGGTTTGTTCTCCTTCTGTGAAAGACTATACGTTTTTCTCACATGTACACAATACATATTCACGTATTGATCTGATTTTACTAGATAAACATTAGCTCCAACATACTCGCAAATCTAAAATCATCCCTGTAGTCTGGTCTGACCATGCCTCGGTAACGTGGACTTGGGATAGTCACAACACTAGAATTCCACCTAGACCATGGCGCCTCACCGAGCATTAACTATCTACCCCAGAAGGTGTTGGTCCTTTGGCAGATGCCTTGGAATCGTATTTGGCAACTAATGACCCACAAGACACTTCCCTCCCAACATACTGGTGTGCCCTCAAAGCTGTTCTACGGGGAGTGGCCATTCAAACAAGTGTGCGACTTAAAAGACAATATTTGCGCAGTCAATCTGAACTAGAATTGCGCTTAGCACAGGTTGAACCCCTAAATAGAGCTCGTCCTTCTCGCCTCCTCAAAAGAGAACTAGTTTCTATTCGAAACCAGCTTCAGACGCTGTTTTTAGCCCATATGAAATCTGCTCTAGCAAAACTTCAGCAGAAGTTTTATAATTGAGGGAATAAGGCAGGTAAGTTCCTAGCACGCAAATTACGTAAACGTCAGGCCAGAAATAGGATTGATTATCTAATTACATCCAATAATAAGAAATTACTTAATCCCGCTGAGATCACTAACGCTTTTGCTGAATACTACGCTGGACTGTACAATCTTCATACCGACGGTAATACAACACAGCCGTCCGATGCCTCTATTTCTTCTTTTCTACATGATATTTCTTTCCCTCAGTTAGTAGAGGAGGCTTTAGCTACTTTAAACGCTCCTTGGACTGAACAGGAAACTCTAATAGTTATTAAGGCATTGCCTACGGGGAAGTCCCCTGGTCCGGACGGGTTTACTAATTCATTCTATAAACATTTTGCGAAATCTATCTCACCCATACTTACTTCTTTATTTAATTTTGTTTCAGGTCAGGGCAGCTTTCCAGCAGAGATGCTGGAAGCTCAAATTATTACTTTACCTACACCAGGAAAACCTCCTACTTCCTGCCCGAAATTCCATCCAATTGCCCTACTTAACTCCAATATTAAAATCTATGCCAAAATGTTAGCCACACGTTTGGCCCCTTTAATCCCCCATTTGATCCATCCGGACCAGGTGGGCTTCGTCAGCGGCAGACAAGCATCGGACAACACACGCAGAGTCTTTGATTTGACAGAGCTGATGTTGAGGCGACGCAAGGAGTTCATTTTTCTCTCCCTAGACGCTTAGAAGGCGTTTGATCGCCTTCACTGGCAGTTTCTTTTTTGAATCATTAATGCATTTTGGTTTTCAGGGCGCTATATTGCAGTCTATTAAGGCACTTTACAGCAATCCCACAGCTAGGGTTTTTAGCAACGGCTTTCTATCTTCCCCATTTAACATTAGGAATGGTACAAGACAGGGCTGCCCCCTATCACCACTGATGTACATATTAGCTATCGAACCATTAGCATCAGCAATTAGAAATTCCCCTTCATTCCCCGGGGTGAAAGTTGGCTCGACTTCTCATAAATTATGTCTATTTGCAGACGATATTCTTTTGTTTGCAACCAGCCCAGCTTCTTCTTTACCAACCCTTCATAGACTACTAGACAATTATAGTGCAGCTTCTCTATATAAACTCAACACCACCAAGACCGAGGCTCTGCCTTTTAATTTATCAGATCTGGTGTTGTCTCGCCTACAAGCCCAATACAGATACAATTGGAAAATGGACTATCTCCTATATCTAGGTATTAACATACCAAATCGACTAGATGACTTTGCTAAGATAAATTTTGATCCCAGTCTAAAACATATAGCGGAACTGTTACATAATTGGTTGGGTTTTGAGGTTTCCTGGCTGGGTCGCCTTGCGGCATTCAAAATTATGATTTTGCCAAAGTTAATGTACTTATTTCGCACCATTCCCTTCTCGGTCCCGAAACACTACCTAATTAAGGCCCGTAAATTAATAGTGTCTTACATCTGGAAGGGTAAAACACCATGGTTAGCTTACCAGAGCTTGACTAAATCTAAGAATCAAGGGGGGCTGCAAATTCAAGACCTAGTTTTGTACCAGTCAGCGTGCCTAGTATCACAAATGAGTGATTGGTTTCTTCCCCCCAACACTAAACCATGGGTTGACTTAGAAAGGGCATTATTAGTCAACTACCCCTTGGTAGATTTAATTTGGACACCCAAACAAATGCGCCCTTTACTGAGTAAAGCCCCTAGAGCTATTATTGACTCTCTTAAAAGGTGGGATGATATGGTACTTCAGTCTAAATGTATTAAATTACCGGCTAAAACTTTATCTTTAGCCGCTATGGCCCGTTTAATCCCTGATTTATCTGTGGCGCCTTGGCGTTCCAGAGGGATAGAATCTATCGCAGACATCTCGAGTTCTTCCTCTCCCATCCCATTTTCTCAAATACAATCCCAAATTCAGTTGCCACCTGGAGAATTTTTTACCTATCTCCGAATTCAACATTGGGTGGTTAGTACCATTAAAGTGTGCAGTCCTTTGGCATTACCCTCAGCAGATATTTTGGCTAAATTGACAAGAAGTAACACTAAGGGTTCTATTGGTTTCTGGTATTCCATGTGTCTTAAGGCTAGTCCTCCAGTCAAAACCAAGGGCCTGATTCAGAGCCGGACGCTCTGACCAGAGCGCTCGCTCTGAATCAGGGCCCTCCTACCTAAACTTGGAGTGGCCTCTTGGACGCTCGCATAGCTGTGGGTTACCACCCACAGCTTATGAGAGCGTCCATGATGATGGTCGCGATGGTCTCGACCATCGGGCTTGCGACGAGACCCTGCGGTAGGGTCTCGCTGCCGCAAGCCCTGGAGTGATTTTGGCTCTATCAGAATGAGACCCCAAGTCCCAAGCTCAGTGGGAGTTGGACCTTCAAGAGACCTATACTCCCCAGCAATGGGAATCTATTTATACTACTGCCCATAAACTGTCCAATTGCTATAACCACCTGGGGCTACAATATAAAATACTCCATAGGTTATACTTCACACCAGCCAAATTACACGTAATTTGGCCTGCGCAATCAAAATATTGCTGGAGATGCAATGTGAATGTTGGAGACATATTTCATATTTTCTGGAGCTGTACCCATATCCAGGCTTTATGGCAAGATTTATTTGATTTGATTTCCAATGTTTTGAAAGTGAGTATACAGCCATCCCCTTCTTTGGCACTACTACACATTTACGTAGTATGTCCAAAAGTGTTATATAGTGGGTCATATTTTAATAGCAGCTAACACAGCATTAGCACAATTATGGATATCATCTACTGTTCCTACTATCCATAAGATCATTCATAAGGTACAATTTGCATTTCTAATGGAAACAGCAGATATTGCTTACTCCACGTCTGCTTCTGCACCAATCATGCTTTGGGGTAAGTGGCACGAATATGTCACTGATGATGAGGGGGTAGACCTTCTGCTTGGGGATTTGCCCTCCGCATAAAGAATTATTTATATTATTAGATTTTATTTGGATTATGGTATTTTTCTATATAATGCTATCATATTTCTATTTTTTGTTTCGACTACGATATAATGTAATGTTTATTTCTGTGGATGGTGGTACTTTCCCTCTATCCCCTCCGATTTTTTTTTTTCTGTTCTACTTTATTTTATTTTCTTACTTTATTGCGATTTATTATAATTATTAGTATTGTGATTTTCTATATATTGTTACTGTATTTGTGTTTTTTGTTTTGAAAATTCAATAAAAATTTATTGGAAAAAAAAAATATTTATACTATGCATTGATGATGATTTATTATTCCAGACCTGTGATCCAATTCATATTATACCTGTTTTTTTCATGAATTAATTCAGTCAGTCAGTCTCCGTGGCCTTTGTAATGTCAATGTTGCATTTCTAATACCAGATTCTATCTGTTTTATTCCTGACAAGACTTTGCTGCATAACATAATACTTGTGTTTGTAGTTATCATGCTCCCCTGTCCACAAAGAGAAAATTCCACTTCCGAGAACACTATGCTTATTTTAATGTGGCCCCAGGGGCGATATAATGATAACAGCATGAAGAACGACTTGCAGCTCCATTTCAAGTCCTCATTCTCAGCACTACCCTTTTATGGTTTTCAAAGTCTCTCTTTGGGATTCAGTATCCGGAATAAGGTTACAAAGTGCCTGAAAATCTCTTGGCAGCCTGGGAGTTACCATTTAGGTGATACGAAGGAAACCTTTCTTAGGTTTGATTTGTTAATAGCTAAGCATATTGTCAGCAAACCCAATAAGCCCTGATGCTATTTTAATAGGTGACTCAGTAGACCATTCTGTGGCCTCCGTAAGCACAATTTATCATTGCTCCAATGAGCGAGGTTTCATTCTATAAAAATCCCAAGAAAAAAATGAAACAATAACCTAAGTACACTATTACTGCAAATGCAAATACAATCATTGTAAGAAAATCAACCAGACATGGACAGATAAATATATGTGGGTTAAATGTGCAAGTTCTCAAGTAATTGTCATTGCTAAACTTCATGTTTAACCATTTTGCTGCCAGAGGCTGAGGTCACAATTGCACCCAGGTGTCCCTAAACCTCCACCCGACCCCGCACCCTAAACCTCCCCCCTTAGTGCCTAACCCTAACCCTCCCCCTAACCCAGTACTTACTGTCAGGATGCAGGCGCCGGGATTCTGACAGGTGTTGGGATTCCATGTCGGCATTCTAAGCACCAGCATCCTGACTGTCGGTATTATGACCGCATCCCGTAAGAAATGTATAGTGTTAATAAGTGCTGCTAGAATGTAATTAATATAATTTTACATAGAAAGTACAGAGTTCATAAACAAACAGTAAAGAGAAGTTATTTTTTCTATATACTGTATATTTTTCTCTTTAAAGTTCTTTCTATTATTTTTACAGGAATTGCATTTTAGAATGCTGAATAATTTAACTTTTCTTCTAAAATGTTAGATTTAGTATTCAGGCCAGTATATTTTAGGGGTGTTAGAGAAAATGCATTATACGCTCACTAAACCCCAAAATTATCAATTTGTAGTTGAGAACCACAAAGCTTAAAATAATAAAGTTCTGTTGAAGAGTAAAGTATTAGCACCCCACAACCCTAACAGGTACTGAATCTCTACCAACATGATTAAGACAGTGTCTTGGTGTCAAAAAATTAGAATGATATATGTATTGCTGCTATATAAACCAATCAATAAACAAATAATATAATGTACAAATAAAATAAGCAGTGCAGCCATTTTACAGTGGAACACATGTTATTATTTTTATTGTAGACAGCATGTTGCTATACAGGGATTCAATTCCAACCATTATCCTATCTGGTTGGAGGTTGTTGGGCTTTGTATGTTCTCCCCTTGTTTGTATGGGTTACTCTAACACTCCAGAAACATATTGATACTGTTTGGTAGGGAATGTAGCAGACTATTTATTATCCTGCAATGATCCAAAACTCTGGAGAATGGCTATCATGGGACTTTTAGCAATTTCATGAAAGAGTTTATGCCTTCACCTATTTATGTGCTTTCTGCCATCTCCAAAGACCTCTATGGGATGGTGGGATCAGGGAATTTATCAAGAATCAAAAAACTAAAGCCATTTCATTAATGTACTAGGATGCCATTAGATCGGTCTGTTAATGGGGACCAGATAAGTTAGAGAGTCTTTGGTGGATCTCCGCCGGGTCAAATAACTATTCAATCCGCTGCCTGAGAACAATCGCCAAGTACAGTAGGCATTCCCGAAACTAGGATTTTTGTCACCCGAGGCAAGACAGTAATTTGGCACCCCCCTGGTAATTCCCCATAGTAATTCCCCCTTCAGCAGTGCACCTATAGTAATGCCCCTGCAGTAGTGCCCATATAGTAATGCCCCTGTAGTAATGCCCATATGGTAATGCCCCTTTAGTAGTGCCCATATAGTAATGCCCCTGTAGTAGTGCCCATATGGAAATGCCCTCATAGTAATGTCCCTGTAGTAGTGCCCATATGGAAATGCCACCATACCAATTCCCCTGTAGTAGTGCCCATATGGTAATGCTCCATAGTAATGCCCCTGTAGTAGTGCCCATATGGTAATGCCCATATAGTAATGCCCCTGTAGTAGTGCCCATATGGAAATGCCCCATAGTAATGCCCATATAGTAATTCCCCCATAGTGATGCCCCTGTAGTAGTGCCTATATGGTAATGCCCCCCATAGTAATGCCCCTGTAGTGCCGCTTACACACACCAAAAAAACCCCAATACTTACCTTAAACCCCGCTCCTACGTCCGCCGCCGTCTGCCCAGCTGCTCCTCGGTACTATGGGAGAGATGTCATGATGTCTCTCCCATAGTGCCCGTGAGGAGAGCCGGAAGCTGGAGTTCAGGAGAGAACTCCAGCCTCCGGCTCCCGCGCACTGCGGGGAAGGAGCAGGGCACACGCTGGCAATAAAATCTCAGCGGGTGTCCGACTTGGAGCCCCCCTGCGGTGCCGGGCTGGAGGACACTGGCGGCGGGTGCAGCGGCGCACCCAGTGCATGTGCACCTCAAGACCCCCACCCTAGTTGTGACCCTGCAGTAGGGGGATTTTTACTGGGGACAGGAGCCCTGGCATAGTACTGTAAATTGTAATATGCAGTGAAACATAATGATAGTTACTACGTGTTCAGTACCACTAATCATCAAACCCATATATAGTAAGCTATACTGGGGCAGGTAATGAATAATGAAATATTCTCTGTAAAATACTGTGTAATATGTAGGTGCTCTATCAATAATTGTTAATAAATAAAAATTAGTCATTATATGTATATAATATTAAAGATACAGTTTGTCTGAAATTGAGGGCAATATAGCAATCATAATTGCAAAATAACATCAGCTGCAAGCTGATTTCATCATAATATAACTACATGGATTTGTGCTCTGGCCACCTGCATTCCATGAACATAAGCTGAAACCCTGGCACCATCTGTTCATTTTACATTTTAGTGTTAAATCAATATGCCAGATCACTATTTTGTTATAGAGCACATTAATCATTTAAATATTTTTAAATAATGTGATGAAAAATACACTGGGAAATTAGACCTAGTTTTGTCACGTCACTCTTAATCCATTTTCCAGTGTGAAAAATGAGACAGTGATTTTTAGAATCAAGTTTGGAAATATTGTAAATATGAACTATTATGCTACCAAATGAAGGGTAATCATATAAAGTAAGGCAGCTGTTTCAAGGGGATGGGTACGAGATGATGGTGTTCGGGATCCAGGTGTTCAAAATCCAGACACCGACATCCGGACAGGGTTAGGATACCAACACCTGTTGGTCGGTAACCTAACCCTCCCCTCTCTCACTACCCTAACCCTACCTCCCCGGTGCCTGAACCTAACCTCCTCCCTAGAGCCTAAACCTATCCTCACCATCCCCGCACCCTAAACCTCCCCCTAGTGCGTAACCCTAACCCCGCTACTTACCTTCAGGATTGCGGCGGTCGGGATTCTGGTGGTCAGGTTCTGGTGTTGGGATTCTGACAGCTGTAAAAGTCTCCACTAAAACAAATGTATAAATTATTTTTCAATAGGTTAAAGCAAAACTAGTCCAGTCCATGTCTCAGATAATTCATTGGGGAAGCTCATCCTTATGCCGAATTAGAGAATAATCTATTTTTTTATTTGGGAGAATTGTCACCTATCAACAGCAAGTGGGTATAGGGAGCAAGCTTCCCGAATCTCCTCTGAGGGCCAGGGGAGTGAATATTTTCTCTTCACTAACCTGCCGACACCAGAGACAAAGCTGCACATGCCTAGCAGGTTAGATCGTGCACAGGTCACATGCACACAAGCAGCTGCACAGGGCTAATTCTTCACTGAAGCAGATTTTGCCATGTTTCCTGTGCAAGATACTGGAGAAATACAGTAGTCAGAACAATGACACCTCATGGCCATTGCCATTACTTGCATGTCCTCAAACAGCAAATTTTAGGAAAAATTAAAATAGACTATAAATATATGTTTTATATATATATATATATACTCTAACTGTATATATATATATATATATATATACAGTATATACTTCCAATCTCACTGATCCAGCACTCTGTGTGCTGCTGTGACCCTTCCTCAATTACTTTCTTGGGTGCCTTCCAGATGGGTACAAACCCACTCTAAATATCAGCAAACGTCAGGCGACACTCCAAGACTTGGGACGTAGTGAAAACAATATGTCTTTAATTCATCAACGTTTAATGGAATGCAGCCCCATCATCAGGACATACAAGGTCTGTCCTGATGACGGGGTTGCATTCCCCAAAATGTTTCTGAATTAAATACACATTGTTTTCACTACGTCCCAAGTCTTGGAATGTCGCCTGATGTTTGTTGCTACAGTATATATATATATATATATATATATATATATATATATATATATTGAATCAGTCTTGTGTTTTTTTTTAGGTTAGCTCAACTAGCTTTTAAACCTTAAAGTTCATGCCAATTAAAGTGCTGATTGGCAGATTTATATAAGAAAGACTAGAAGTATTATCACCTTGAAGATTCTACATTTCGCTTGAAAATGATGTAAAGGGTATAAATTAGACTGACTTCTCATGTTCAGCTAAATAACACATTGTGATGTCCATGAATATTTTGCCATTTCAGAATAATAAACATGTTGAATAACACTTATTGTATTTCAGAGTATTATTTCATTTCTACATAAAGGGTATATCTCTATATCAGCTAGTGTTTTTCCATTGCTGAATGTTTTCATCTTTTACTAAACAGGCACAGAATGCAGTACATATTCAAATGTATCTGTCACATTGACATTCCCAGAAAGACTCTCATGGCTACATCCATATATCTTTTAATACTATGACATGACTGCTAAAATAAAGATGAGAGGATAATTGGAATATACATGACTGTTTCTGATGGATTATCACAAAATGAGGAATTTTGGGGCTGTATGTATTATTCTAAAAAACAATCTAGTTCTCAGTGAGCAATATGTAGATGTCAAGAATTGAAATATCTGACACAACAGTGATAGATTGAGGAGAAATAGGCAAAGGCAATCTAACCGCTGATAATGCAAGCACAAGGTGGAAAACAATTATTTACTTCAGATTTAGTTATACTTTTGTGAGTGTTTGCAGAAATTGTGCTTGGGGGATTTAGTTTGCTTTTTGTTTTCATTTGGAAATGTACAATTTAGAAAATAATTGTACTTGTCCTTGTGAAACATTAATGAAGGACCAATAAATGAAAAAAAGACATTTCAATAATTTAAAAGTTCACCGAATGCGCACCACAAAACATCACCAATGCATCTAGATGCTTTACTCAATGCACTTAGGAGGATGTCTACTAGACATTAAACCTAAACAGGTGTAAACGTTGCATCTACTGTAATTCCAACCTTCTACCACTTAAGTACAATTTCATTTTGATTCAAAATATATATATTTTCTCTTTGAATACTGCACTTTCCCTCAAATCTAAGCCTGTGTGATGTCAATCCTTGTGAAGTGGAAATGGCTGTGCATCTCCCTGCACGGGTTTGGTACGGCATGCTAGCGCTCTGGATCCCGACGGTCAGAATCCCTGATGCCGGCATCCCGACAGGGTTAGGATGCCGACACTTGTTGGTAAGTATCCTAACCCTAGTACTCCATAGGCAAACGCAGGGGAAGGTGGGGGCCCGTCTGTCTGGAAACCCCACTACCCAGCCCACACCACGAATAGTAATATAATGGAATTTTACTAGTGCTGCCTGTTCTTCTCATAGCACCACCTATGGATCTTTTAACATGTATCAGCCAGTGCACCAATTAGGGGATTTGGAAAACATGCACCGTTAGGGATGCACTGCTATAGAGCCCAATATTTACATATATATCCAGGGCAGTGCTAGGTTATTCTGCTGCTCCCCCAGACCCCCAGACTTGCTCCCATGTCCTGGAATGGTGCTTACATCTAAAATAAAAACATTCAGCTCAAGCAGGATGGCCCTACTGCCGCATATAATGGCTTACTTTGATCATTGGTCCTGTACATGCTGGAATTATGACACACAATACACTTGGTATGACACATATTAAAGCTGGATAAGTGGTAATTATGCCCTCTTCATGGACTGGCCACACTCACTCTAAAATCAAGCATTTGGAAACCCCCCTCTAGAAATCCTGCGTTTGCCACTGCCCTCCCTTCCCACACACTAAACGTAACCTCCCCCTAGTGCCTAAAGCTAACTCCCTCCACAGCCTAAATCTAGTCCTCCCTGCCTAGTGCCTAATCCTCCACCTAGTGCCTAACCCCACTACTAACCTTAGGCTGGCGCTGACATTCTCAGTGTCGGCATCCTGAAAGCCAGGATTTCAGCTACCTCCCTCTCTGTCCCCAATGTGCCTCTCCACTTTATCTAATTTTGATCCAACACAGGAATCTTTTTCTACATTGCTCCACAATACCAGGTGCATCATTGAGCCTGATCCATAATTTACTTGGAATGTCCTCACTCTACTTAAACCCTCCCCTGAGCGTCTGCCCTTCAGCAAACTATCTTTCTCTGAAAATCATGTCTTGACAGAAATTGAGTCCAAAGCTGCTTTTATACTGTGTTGTGGCTGTTTTCCACTTCATAAATTATCAACGTTGCTTGCTGTTCCATTCATTCTACAAACGTTGAGATTGCAAATACTACTAGGATGCCATAAACTTAATGAATGTAGGATATATATGTAAGAGGTTGTGTTATTCAGTACAGATCTATAATATATTACCAAATAGGTCAACATCATTATCAAAAACATTACAGTTAAAAGATCGGGGGGTTCCCGCAGCGGCTTCAATTCGCACCCTATTACATAAGCCCATATAGTGTATTGGCTGATAATCTGGCCACAATTTGGACATGAAGTTAAAGAAATCAGAAAGAAATTGCCAGAAGCTGCAATTCCATACCAAGATATAGGGGTATATCTATGTATTAGCCTGCAGGTTTTCTGCAATTTAGCAACAGTAATTTAAATAGCAAAACCAACTTGTTTTTTTCTTTTAAATTATTGCTGCTTTAAATCTAGTGGATAAATCACTGAAATCTTGTGCAGATCTACTCCCTCTGTTCACACATTTCAAAACCACTGCACATCGCCTGTAATCAGCATTTACAGGATTCATCCTGCTGTATAATAAATACAGCAGTTTGGAGACCAAAATCGCTGGAAATACTGTACTTTCCTGCTAAAGAAGAATATTCATACACAATTATTAGAGATGAGTGGTTCGGTTTTACTCAGTTCTTTTCGCCATATTAGCGCAAGTTTGGATTTATCGTATTGGCTATCCAAAACATGTGATATCCAGATAGCCATTAAGATTAAAAACCGAACTGCTCATCTCTAACATTTATATATCTATAGCCTAAAAGAGAGATAATTTGATCAGAATGGGTAATATAACTACAAAAGAGGTACTGTCCCCTTCAAAAATATGGCCAGCTACTTACACTGGGGGAGATGTACCAAGCTTTGGAGCCAAATGTAATAGGGTGAGAGTTTAGAAAGTGTGAAAGTTTAGCAGTAAACTCTCACACTTTTTAAACTCGGACACTGTAGTAGAGTCCGAGAACATGCAAACTCGCATGTTTTTAGACTAAAAAACTCTCACAATTTAAATTCTCATCCAGATGTTTTTGAAGATAAAACTTCACCAATGTGAGAGTTTACTGCTAAACTCTCACATTTTCTAAACTCTCACCCTATTACATTTGGCCCTTGGAGAGAGATATAGTGGAGAGAGATAAAGTACCAATTAATCAGCTCCTAACTGTAATTTTACAGCATGTGTTTGAAAAATGAGTTAGGAGCTCATTAGTATGTGTTTATCTCTCTCCGCTGTAATCTTTTCCTAGGGGAATATTTACTAAAGTGAGAGATTTAGAAGTTGAGATATTACCCATAGCAACCAATCAGATTCTACTTAACATGTAACTAGCACCTTCTAGAAGATAATAGCTAGAATGTGATTGGTTGCTATTGGCAACATCTCCACTTCTATAAACTCTCACTTTAGTAAATTTACCCACCAAGGCTTAGAACATCACCCCCACTGTATTTGTGTTCCTATTAGACCCTACTACAAAAATTCAAAATACAGTTCATTGTATTAAATACATAAATGTATCAAGGAAGAGCAAAAATAGTATATAGTGAAGTTATTTGTATTATGACATTTTGAGCAGTTACTAATATGCCACCTGCTTGGCACTATTACTTGGAATGTTTGAAGATTCTCTGGGGAAATGCAACCAAGCATTGAACAAATCACATCCCTCCAGGCATATTGACACATCCAATATTTAACTTTTATTTACTGGGTTGAAAAGGTTACATACCTCCCTTGTAACAAGTGCAGATTTATTTTCACTAAGGGAAATAATAAATTAATCTCACAGGTGTTTTTCTTTCATTTTAAAGCTTAACAGAGAGACAAAAGTAAAGCCTCTCTGACATTTATATTTCTCAACAAGCAATTCCTTGTGTAAGTACATTGGGATTTAATGTATCTTCATTTACCGCTGAGATGGGACAATGCACCTTTCAATGAGCCATGCAGGACTACACAAACTATTTCAGCACTGTATAAATCATTACCAGTGCTAGGTTAGGGAATTAGAGACCCCAGATACTGTACATCATGAGCTTCTTACATTCATTAATCATTTCATTGTTGGGGGCTCTTCGTGCTTTCAGCATTCCTGCTATGTTGAACAGAGATTAACATTAATTGTTAGTGTATCCATTCCAATATTTTTACACAAATACACAGTTTTTACCATTAATACAGCATGTTCCTGTTTACGTTGTAATAATGTCATTCTATAGTTCATTGATTGACATTTATCATAGACAATTAGAGGATGAAAGGACAAAAGTTTAAATAACTTTACTTACAATCCCAGCAGCATTACAGTAAGATAGTCATGGTTAATGTGCTGCCAGTCACAGGGGTTGTTACAGAACCAGGGAGATGGAGGAGCTTATCTTGGGGTCATCATGGGTGATGCTTATTTTTGGAACTGTAGTATGGTGTAATAACAATACAGGATATTTTTCTTGGAATTGCTGGGAGGAAAAGTATTGATTGGGAAAAGTTAGGTGTATGCTCTGTAATCAAGGAACCATCAAGCAGGTCTAGTTTGCAAGACAGAGGTTTGACATCTCTTCCTTTTTTATACAGTATTAGCAATCTTTTGGCAAAATAGGGTGATGTGTGTGTAGGATACCAAGTTAGCCTTGGTCCCTCTGGCTGAAGAGCAGGGCTGTAACAAGGGGTGTGAGCCTATGGTGTAGCACTGTTGCATTGGCTTGCAGGGTGCCTAGGAAAGTACCCTACAGTCTGTAGAGCTGCCTGTAGAATCTTTTGGACACTCCAGGCACACACCCTGCACTGCCACCTGTATAGTCCTGAGAGGTTGATTAAATTACATGCACATTTCTTGTGTGTATGAGTAAGTTCGGCTATATGTCGCACCTACGACACTGCCGGACACGCAGGTTTTTGTTTGCAGCCCAATAAAGCTGTTACCAAATATCCAGGAGTCCAGGGTGAGATACGGCAGCGAGGGGACGAGTTCAATTGCTGCTGCTGGCGTTTCTACGCTCTTCGCTATGGCAACTCACCCCTCTTGTCTAATTGAATTGACTTCTTAGATTTCTCTGGACACTGCTCACCTTTTTGGTGCTGGTGGCCCCACTACCTTGCCATAACATCATGATTTTACATGCCATTGGGCAGGCCCGGGGCCGGGTGAAAAAATGCCCTGCTATGACAGGGCTGAACAGTATGTTTATTCTTTGACTTTCCCAGGCCCTCCTTATTTATCTACTGTATTTTTTTTTATAGGTGCTACTGTTTTTGGTGTAATTTTTAATTCTTATAACTAGTCCCAGAAACAGGAACAAATTTGAAAATTAATTTCAGAAATAACTAGAATAAGAGTCCAAAAACTTGTACAGAGTATGGAAGCTACTATATCTTGTATCAACTTTAAACATTAATTATTGTGACTTCGGGTGAGCATTCCAAGTCAGCTGTCTCCTCCATTTTATAGCCCATATAACATCGGCATCGTGGATTGACACCTTTCATCTGAGGGTCACAGGAATACAAGCAGGCAAAAATGGTGCAAGTTTCTGCACATTGCACACCACCAGAGTCAAACTGCATGCTGGTGTAACACTACCCACAGTCACCATCTTGCTTTTCTGCCAGGCATCCAGTTTCAGAGCAGAGGCGGATCTACTGTGGAACCAATGAAGCTTAAGCTTCAGGGCCCCTAACCCTGAAGGGGCCCTGAAGCAAATGTTGTTGTAAAGAGTGAATTTTAAAATCAATGCAGGTTATTTAAGTGTGTGTTATTAAAATAAGGTTATTTTAGTAATAGAATCATGAGTCAATTGGTTTAAGTACTTAATATTGACCTTAAAGTATGCTCTATAGCAGTGCATGTAAGGGGGGGTTCTGACCCCCCCCCCATCAGTACTGGCCAGGGGATACTCCATCTACAGCTCTAACCAGAGTATGGTACTAATGAGCTGGCTGGGTGCAGAATAGAGAGCTCCTGTCAGTGTTACTGCTAAGTCAGTGCTGCTAGGTGCCACTAGATGCTCCCATCTTCATTTGTGCTGTCCCATCTGCCAGAAGTTGGCCCTGCAGTGCTTACCACAGAGTGAAAGCTGAGCTTACTGAGAGATGGCATGCAGCTCAGAGGCATGCATGCAGTGTGGAGGATTCCAGAGATCCCACTCAGGAGGATCAATAGCTGGGATTCTACAGAGTAAGTTTTGGTTTTGTATGTGATCTACAGTATCTACAGTCTCTCTCTCTCTCTGGGGGAGTTCTACATTTATCTATCTATCTACAGTGTCTCACTCACTGGGGGGTTTCTACATCTATCTACCTATCCTATCTACAGTCTCTCAGTCTGGGGGGTTTCTACATCTATCTATCTACAGTCTCTCTCTGGGGGGTTTCTACATCTATCTACAGTCTCACTCTCTGGGGGATTTCTACATCTATTTATCTACTCTCTGTGGGGTTTCTACAGTACATATATCTATCTATATACAGTGTCTGACTCTCTCGTGGGTTTCTCTATCTATCTATCTATCTATCTATCTATCTATCTATCTATCTACAGTCTCTACCTCTGGGGGGGTTTCTACATCTATCTATATATCTATAGTATCTCTCTTTCTCTAGAGGCTTTCTACATCTATCTATCTACAGTATATCTCTCTCTCTCTCTTGGGGGTTTCTACATCTATCTACAGTATCTCACTCTCTGGTTGGTTTCTACATCTATCTATCTAGTCTCTTTCTCTCTCTCTCTCTGAGGGGTTTCTACAACTATCTATCTATCTATCTTTTTTTCCGCAGGATTTTTCCCTCATAAATAAAAATTAGCAGTGTTTAGCTCAGATTTATCAAATCTATTTAATAATGCAGTACTTCCAAAAAGTCTGTCCCAGCGAGCACTTTCCCATTGAAAAGCGTTTCACCATTAGCTGACTGTAGCAACGAAAGTCTTCATTCCTGTTGGACATTACTCCGCCATTGAGGGTTTAAGAACCCCCTTCTTATGATTACTATTTCTCTTTTGAAAATTGCCATTTTCATCAGAGTTATGGTTTGAAAAATAGTCACCTACAGTAAGTTTAAAAGATGAACAAAAAGTGCAATTAAACTATTTACTGTTATATAACAGGACAATTCAATTATTTTTTTAATATCACTATCAATGGATTACTTTTATCCCATATGTGTAACTTTGGTCTGTATAAGGCCCTGTGGAGCTATTGTGTGAATACTCTGTGCACAGATCTGTGCTTACATAAAGCATCAGTATTCTTCTAAGAACATTTCTTTCTCAGAATCAATCATTTTCATGACAACTATATATGTACTGCTGCTGAAGGCAAACTGTTATTCCTTGTTTGCAGCTTTTTTTGGATACTGCATGATTCATCAAGAATCTTTCAATATCCTCCCAGCATGACATGTAACATTCATGAAAAATGATTCCAAAAGGTAGAGATTTTCAAGACGGTTCCGCAGAATATTCTCCTCCTTCCACATTTACATAAGGAATTTGACATGTTCCTATACTTTTTGTATTGTTGAATTTCTGTTATGGTTTTCCATGTAGACGCAGTGGCGTATCTATTAGAGATATGCGGTTCAGTTTCCGTGGAAACTTAGGGTTTCTGAGTTTCACCAAGCCAGGGCTCGGGTCTTCCCACCATGTTCAGATCCCAAAATGAGGCAAAACGTCATCTTGCATATTTTGGATTCCATATTGAAGTCCATCCCTCGTGATCCGGTGCCATTTCACACGAGACAGGAGGGAGAAGGTGTGGGGCTTGGTTGCATCACTGTGAGGAACTTTAAAATGTGGACTGGAGCACTGTGTTGAAAAAAGCCAATAGAGGCACTTTCTCATGAAAAAAAATAATATTAGGATTAGGGGTGAGCGGGTTCGGTTTTACTTGGATTTACTCGGTTCTTATCGCCACTTTACCGCAAATTCGGATTTATTATGTTGGCTATCCAAAACACATGATAGGCGATAGCCAATAAAATGCCGTTTAAAGATACGAGTAAAATCTAACCCGCTCACCCCTAATTAGGATGCACTATATTAAAGGGGCACTGTATGTAAAGACACTGTGGACATCAGCACTGTGAGGCACTAAAAAACCCCATTAGGGGTAGATTAGAGCACTGGGTTAAATCCTACAGGGACACTTAGTCATTTAAAGAAAAAACATTAGGAGCGCAGTGTTTAACTTTAAGGGGCACTTTTGTCATTTAAAAAAATTGCAGTTAGGACTGGAGCACTGTATTTAACTTAAAGGGTCACTGTGTAATAAAACAAAATGCCATAGAAGTGCAGTGAGGCAGTGTGTTGTGTGTTCAGGCACTGTCATAAAAAATGTAAATAAAACTTGTGTGTTAAAAAATATAATGTCATTAGGGTGTCACTATTAGTAGGAGCGCTGTGAGGCACTGTGTTGTCTGTTCAGGCACTGTTATAAAAAGTGAAAATGAAACTTTTGTGTTAAAAATATAATGTCATTAGTGTGTCACCATTAGTAGGAGAGCTGTGAGGCACTGTCTTCTCTGTTCAGGCGCTGTTATAAAAATTTTTAAATAAAACTTGTGTGTTAAAAAAATATAACATCATTAGGGTGCCACCCTTATACTAGGAGTGTTGTAAATTGATATGGTTAAGTTGATAGAAGAGCAGGAGCAGCAACCAAGTACTAGTGCTGCGGCTGCTGCCAGCAGTTATGATAGAACTTCAACTACTAAAGGTGGTCCAGGGGAAAAAAAGATTAGGAAAGGGCACCTGAAATCTAAACAATATTTCGCAATGTTAAAGAAAATATCACCTCTAATTTAGCACAGCCGGGAACCCTGTGAGTGATCGGCATAGGAGTTTACTTCTTCAAAATGTGAAAAAAATCATATTCATAAAAATGAACTACAAATTCTATGGGGAAGACCTTTGGTGCCAAATGCAACAAAGGACAGAGTCTGATGGATTCCAGTGGGGATGAGCTAATATTGTGTGATGATGTTAACACTGGTGAGGAAGAGGAGGATGATAATGACATCTTCCCAGCGTAGAGATGATTAACAACGCTGTTAGCCACCTTAAGCTCTTTGATAGCTTGTTTTGTGGTTTGTTAAACTGTGCATGTCCTTTTTAATATACAGGGCCAAAGGACACTTCCATTGTGCACCACTTTTCATTATAGGCTTTGCCAAGATTGTGTGTGGTTGGCAGGCAGCGTATATTACAGTACTTGGTGTTCTGTAGCTTGCAAGGCCATCTCTTTTTTTAGGTCTCTGAATAGTTATTTTTTTATGGTATTTTTGTTTACAAATTTAGTTTAATTTCACAAATCAACTTGTACACTTTAATGTTTAAAACTGGGCATTTTTCCATTCTAGAAAAAAAACAAGTTTCCACCAGTGATAGTACCCAAACGGCATTGGGGCCCCATACGCCATACAATGGTACAGTTTGTATTTTGAGTTTAGGAGAATAATAAACAGAAAAAGCTTAGAGATTTCCACTATATTTTTACGCAGTTCTCACGTCTCCACCCATAAAATAACGTTATAAACCATGGAATAAAGTGGATAAAGAGGGAGAGGGAAAGGACAAAAAACGAAGGTGACTGAGCACACACAAAAATATAATAAAAAAAATAAAAAGGGGGAGGAGAAAGAAAAAATACAGTATCTTGCTCCCAGGGACTGGATAAAGAAGAAGAGGGTGGAATCCAAAAACAATGCAATCATGTAATCATCTTCGCCCATAACTATAGCTATTATAGAAATAATGTAGACAATTGAATTCCCACCAATTGAAGTTAAACTTAGACTTTTCTCTCCTTATCAAAGAGAAATGAAACAAACAAAACAGAATAGTGTATTTAACATTGATACTTATTCTTTTTAATATATACTGTGACAGTGCAAAGACAATTTAAGACAATTTGGTCTAAAAAAATGTACAAACTGATGACTGAAACAATGTACAGTTGTCTACACTGTTCCAAAGGGATGCGGTCAAAATGCCGAAGGCCTGGAAGCCATCTGACTAAATCCCGGTGTCTAAATACCGATGAGGGACTAAAGACAGGCGTCAAAATCCCGATGCCAGAATATAGACAGACGGCTTCACAAAGTTAAGCCGGGCACTGTTAGTGCTTAGCCACATGGGGGGGAGGGAGGGTTAGGTTTAAGCACCCCCCGGGGGGACTTAGGGTTAGGGACCACCTGGGAGAGTTACAGTATGTTTAGGGTGCAGGCTGGGGGGGTTAGGGACCACAGGGGGGAGGTGAGGTTAGGCACCACCCTGGGAGGGTTAGGGTGCAGGGAGGGTGGGCTAGGTTTAGGCACCACTGGGGGGAGGTTAGGGCTAAACACCATTAAGGGAGGGTTAGCGATGGAGGGAGAGGGAAGGGTTAGGGTACTTACCAGCCCCAGTCAGGATCTTCAGTGTTCGTGCTTGCGGCGTCGGTATTTAGTCAGACGGCTTCCCGAACGTCTGCATTTTATACCCAACCCGTTCCAAAAGGTAGTTGCAAAAGGGTCAAACATGACCAATTGTACAGGACTCTCAGAGTTAGGGACTGGATTATCTAAATAATTAAATGTCTAAATATTAGCTGTCATTTTCAGGTCACTCATTTTAGATGGAACAGCGCTAATAATAATAATAATCCTGATTTAGTATCAACAAGCACTAGAAGTGCCATATTTGAAGTTGAACTGCCACGTGTTTGTGCCCCTGCTGTCAGTTAGCTCAGTCAGCCAGATAGCTTGGTGCAACCTTTGGCTAATACTGGTTAAAACAATATCATGAGCTCTCAGGTGGATAAAATGACTGGAAATTAATGTTATTGAGGTTAATAATACCGTAGGAACAAAAATAGGCCCAAACATGATTTTAGCTGTTTTTACCAGTTTTCAAAAAATCCACTACTGAGGGGGGCAGCGCTGCATGATAACGGGGCCCACTGCACACAAAGCCCCCCTGCAGACTGGTCCCTTTATATGTCCAAACCATAGCACAGAGGTCCACATCCCAGCTCAGTTTCAGTGAATTGTGGAATTTACAGTACAAACAGAAGGGCAGACTTAGAGGTGGACCCTATTTTGATTAGCCATAACTGACCAATGGTTTTTAATGGTCATAAGTAGCATTGCACATGTGTTATCTGGTCCTGCGTCCTCGTTTTCAGTGTAGCTGCGGAGTTTGGTTGATTGACAGTCTGCAGCCATTTGGGGGGGGTGAAGGGGAGGGGCATGTAAAATACAGGCATGTTGCCTAACATCATTTAATTAGAACTGTATTTATATGGATTTCAAACATATTTACTATGCCTTGATACATGTCCAGTGTGGACTGGTGATGGAGTCCTTGTAATGAGATCCGGTGGAGAGGTTGATATTTTTGTTTAGCCAGTGAGTAGATTAACCATCACATCACATCTCACTGTAAGGTTTTACAGTTTAACTTTTTTTTTAATATATAACCTTTATCCGAAAGTTCTGTACGATTTATATTTTTATTATGTTAATGCAACATAACACATTCTTAGGCATTATAAGTCATGGCAACATGCTTCATAGGGGCAAATGTATTTATTACAGAAAATATTAATATTGGTGAAAGTTAAAAACAGTCCCCATATGTGTAAACAAAGCTGCTATAATAAATGTGTGCAAACCCCCTTGTATACAGGTAGCTGCATAAACCAGAAACCATGTAATGATCGCTGTTAAATACACATTTGTATTTGATAACTGTTGTGTGCATTCATTTGTACATGATTTCTACATTAACATTAAGCAGATCCATAACATGCTGGGAGCTTTAAATATTGGTTCCAAGCTGTATAATACATACTGTATATCAATGGACTTTGTCTTCTCTGTAATATTTGTACGAACAGCTAACAGACTAAAAATTACATAGACTACAAATTTTCCTGTAGATAACGGTGGTCAGTGTCATTGGCTGCACTGGACACCAGCCATTTTTTATGAGCAACCCCTGGTCCCAGTATTTTTGTAAGTATTCGGCTTACCCTGAAACAGCCAGAATATTTCTCTACCAGCTGTGATGGGATACATATGGCTTGATGACAATCAGAATGTTGACAAGCATTATGTGGATCCCAGAACACGGACATGTCAACTTGGCAATTGTGAAATGCTACTTAAAGCATTTAACGCGTGCCAACAATGCAACTGTCCACCTGATGGTAATTAATCCTGTTGGCAAAAAGTAGCTCTTGCTGACATCAAGATATCTGCATTCCGTTGTCCTCATAATGCTTGTCAACATTCTGGTTGTCCACGAGCCAACTACCTCTGTGACATGTGAAAAATGTGCTTGGTCCTAGGACACATGTGAAGTTTGGAGAAAATGTCAGAAACCTGATGTATTCATAGTGGGGGATTGGATAACCTGTAGCAAAGGTCACCATTAACATTTGGAGATTTAATGGGTACAATGCATATGTCTGCTAGTATATGTTTTTTATAGTACATTACAGTTCCATGAACTGTATGACAGCTATATTACGGGAAATTGTTGCTGTACTTCTAACATTCTTACGATTTTCAGAAGGTGGTACATTATCCCTGATACAACACTAAGGGGTCTATTATTAGAGAGAGAAAAGCTGTATCTACGGTGACAACTGGTGTTTTCAGTGGTGTGAGGGTATCATCCAATACATAAAGAGTGTACTGCCAATAAAAGCCATGCAATTAGATTACCAAGCCCATACACAAGTACCAACACAATCCCTCTTCTGGTACTTATATCAAAAGATGGTAATCATGACATTTTTGTTTTTCATTTTTTAATCTGTTTTAAATATCTTTTTATTTTCTTAGATTTTTATTCTATTTATATTGCTTATAAACTGATAAATAGTCCCATAAATCACTTCTTCCAAGAATGATAGATGGCGATTCAATTGTCCACAAAGTGCATCCAGAATGGTTCCTAGTGATGCATCTTCATTCATTTTCTCTCACCCTATAATGTTGCATAGGACAATAAATGAAGATTCCGTAGCATAGTAAGTGGCAATAGGAAGAGCTTCCTTGAATGTCCTCCTTAGTCACTGGATGTAATTTCTTGTTAATATTACTTTGAAAATAATTAAAAAAGAAACAGATTCAAACATAACTATGTAGCATCTGTCCAAGGAACATTTGCATATTCATACTGAAGTCTTCATTACAATACAAGATATAATATTACATTACAAACTTTTATTTATCAATATATTTTCTTTTATCTTCCTGTAGGCTAACCAGTAACACAGTTTAATCAATGGCATATATAGTACCTTTGTCTATCTCCCAGGAATTGCAATGAAGCTTCCTGGAACAAGATCACACCAAAACCAATGTCAAAAAAGGTGTCAAAAATGGCTTTCACAGTTGGAATGGTGTTTTGAAATATTCTAAATGACTTACAGTATAATTAAAAAAATACCTAAAAATTGTAAGTACAGGTATTGGGGGACATTAGGCAATAAAATTAAAATATAATACTATTTATGATACATTGTGTCTTGCTTGCATGTTAGTAGGACTTCTTAGACTTAGTAAGCTGTGTACACATACACACACACATTATTTTTAACATTTCCATATATACTTAATGACGTGAGTCCGGCCCTGCCCCCTTAAGTGGTATGCTGCATCTCATCTCAGGGGTTCTCCCGGAGAGGAGACCTTAGAAGTAAGCAAGTAAGCCTTGAACCCCTACTATTTCTTGCACACGCTTATCAAATCAGAGAGACCCCAAAGTGGGTGTCAATGACCCCAGAAACATGTACATATACATATCAGGACCCTGCTCAACAGAAAAAATTGGTGGTGGTCCAAGGACTCAAACCAAAGCATTATTCAAGGGACAGGATGGTAATTAGAAAATATATATTTTAAAAAGAAAAACCCTAGAACACGTTTCCCTGCTGTGCTCAGTTTTTTGTTCCCTTTTGACATCTCTCTGCACCTGGATTGTGTGAGATATTCAGAGGGGAATAGAAGAGAAGGGCAAGCAGGTGAGGAAGAAGGGAAACATTGTAAGGGGTATTGGATAGGATAGGCAAATTTCAGGCAATAAGAAAATGATTAGTGTATTAAAAAAATTGACAAAATCAAAATAAAAGTTTATACAGTAGCTGTTTAGCCAAATAAAGAAGGCAGCACATTGTGGGCCCATGCTATTCGCTTAGGAGCCCATGTTTCTCCAGTCCACCTGTGCATTCAGGCCCTGTAGCAACTGCAAGGGCTACTATGGCTATTGCTACACCTCTGGAACTTTTCATTTTAACTCTAGGCTCCTATTTGCCTTGTTCGAACGTCACGCTGACATGTTGCAGAGATGGTAAATATTCTGAATGTCAACAAAACCTGCATGTCGTTGACGCGTTGCTGTTAAAGACCCTTGGTCATTAAGGCAACTTTATTTGTATTAATAATTCATATACAGAGGGATGAAGGACAATGAATATTGAATGCTGTACAGATTAATGATGAATTACTGCCTTGTGCTTATGCTGAGCTCAGCAAAGGTTCTAGCTATTCACACATGAGCTGGCACTTGGTTTTATATTAAAAGCCAAAAGAAACATTACAGATTATTTCTTTCTTCACAGGAGCAATCGGCTGTAATATATAAATATCCAGAAAGTCTAAACCCCTAGCAAAGAATGCTGAACAAGCGCCTTACATCTCTAAGCGAAACAAGAGCCTTCCAGGCAGAGGAGCAAGAAAAAAAAGAAAAAAACATCTTTATTTGTTTGAAAAACTGGGACATTTTTCTTTCATCTCACTGTAAATACAGCTACTGTAACTCCTCATCCCACATCTTTAGGATACTGGGCCTGATTCACTACCGATCGCAACTGCGATTACGCACGCAAACGGACGATTGTTGCGTTCTGCACATGTGTATGCATCGCAGTGCGCGAACCAACCACTGCGATCAGGACGGCGATCTCAGTGACTATGCAGACCCCTCGCAGAGTGATTGACAGGAAGCGCCGTTTGTGGGAGGTGACGAGGGGGTGGTCGGCGAAACGCAGACGTTCCAGTGCATTTGAACGCCGTTGCAGGGACATGAATAAATTATCCACTGCGATGCCGTACGCAGCCTGAGGCATCATAGCGTGCGATGAAGTTATCAATTTCTGAGTAAGGTCAGAGCTTGTGCAAGTGTGTGTGAGGCTGCGATTGTACTCAATGTTTTGCTAAAGATTACGCATATGTGTAAGGTAAGGTAGGCGTCCTTATGTTGTGCTGTGACAGCATAGCGATCGCAGTGGATTAGCATACTATCGCAGTGAGACTGCGTGCGTAATCGCAGCTGCGATCCGTAATGAATCAGACCCTCTGTCCAAACGTGTACAGCAGCGACACTGCTCAGCCTGAACAGAACATCTGTTATTGGGGACATGTAGAAGAACCACTCTCAATAGCAATGACTAATTTTTCTGAAGAACAGAAAATATAAATATATTTGTACAGCATGATAAATGTAAACACATTAGTTATGATCATTGTTTATTTATATAGCACAATCATTTTATTCATTGCTGAAAGGAGAATATTTGTTATTCACATCAGTCCCTGCTTCATTGGACCTTACACTCTAAATTCTCTAACACAAGTAAACATGCGTGTTAATTCTTCAAAATCCATTTAACCATCAAGAGTGGTTAGGAAAGTGAGAGGAAACAGGATCACTTGGAGGAGAACATACAAACTCCTCACCGATAGGGCCCTTGCTGGGAAATGAGTTCAGGACCTGATTCAGCAAGGAACGCAGTTGCTTATATGCACGCAATTGGATGGTGGTTGCGCTCTTTGCATGCACCACACTGCGCAAACTATCCACTGAGCAGAGGACACACAGACCCATGGCAGAGTGATTGACAGGAAGTGCCGTTTATGGGCCGTTTATGGGCACCCCCCTGGATCCATGTGCCCCTCACCCATTATAAATATTCCCCTGACTAGCCTACAATGATCTCACACGCAGTCATATTGTTATATAATATCCTATATTATCCTGCAGCACAATCATGCATTTACTCTGGACTCGTGTGTACAGTATGCTGCCTTGGAAAGCTGTCGGACATGTTGCTCATCACACATACATGCTACTGTAACTGAGAATGACTGTCCTTATTACATGTTGTCACTTTGTTTGTGAAGGTTTTTATAACATTGCGTGGAATTAGCTTGGAAATTTCTTTCTATTCCAAAGTGCACCATGGGGGCACACAATAGTCCCAACAAAAGTTTAGGTCAAGATCACCAGCATATACATTTCAAGACCATTACTCCCTCTCTACAGCAAGTCCCTACTGCTAGTATCTACTCTCTTCATGTTCTATAAAACTAAGGGCACCAATATGCCTGCTCCGCATTTTTTTAGTTGAATCCACTATCATCTTGCGCTGCAAACACAATCGCCTTAATGTCTATATGCTTGCTTAGACATAAAGTTATTTTTGCACTGCGCATTAACAGATTTCTGTTTCAAAAATGACCTTCAGATTGTCTACAGGCTTTGAACATTGGTTTTATCATAGGTGTATTTTTCAGTAGAACAAAATTTCATAGAATATACTGCAGTACTCAGAGTTTACCATGTGCCAACATAATACAAAGACATAACATGATCTTTTCTGCATTTTCTCCAAGAGAGGTTTTCGTGCTATTGATGTAAAGGTCCCTTGTGTATGTACCTTCCAGTCTTTTTCCCACTAAGTACAGGAAAGTCTTTTCAGAATAGAATTTTATGTTATATAATCTAGAGGACTTTCACAAATTCATTAAATGTATTAATCCTAAATGTAAGAGTTATGCATATTTAACACTATATAGCATATGAATTATTTTCAAACCTGTAACAGCAAGTGTCTAAATTATACCTTCACAAGGACAAGGCCGAAGCTAGGATTTTTATCACCCGGGGCAAGACAGTAAATTGTTGCCCCCTACACCCCCCAAAAAAGGCTTGTTTGTTGTTTTGTTACCCAGTAATGCCCCTTACACATTATGCCACTGTAATGGCCCTTTCACATTATGCCACACAGTAATTACCCGTATAACACTATACAAATATAACACAGTACAGTGGTGACAGTGAGGTGTTCTGTCATGGGGCGATCTAACCCAGGATAGATCGCCCCATGACAGAACACCTCACATTGTGCCACACACACAGCCAGTCTCCCCCCCCCTCCTCCCCAGTGCTGCAGACACTGACTGCTGCCACAGTATGCGACACCTGGGGGTACTGATACTAGGGGCAAAGCGGAGGGAGGAAATAAAAATAGCTGATAGCAAATAAATACAGCTGACATAATTTATCAAAGACACGCCCCTGTCTACACCCCCCCCCCCCTCCTCTCCAACACCCACACACCTGCTGCTCCGGAACAGAGTGCCTGAAATACAAAGAGAGTCAACCAGCGGCAGCTCGAAGCAGCCGCTCACTCAATGCCCCATGGGGACTGCCTGGGAGCAGCTGTGCGTTGCTGCTGCAGCTCCCTGTACAGTCAGCCAGAAGCCCAGCCAGTGTGCTGCGTGGCACAGTTGCCTGCCTGAGCTCCGGTTTCTGATGCCAGCAGGGGGGCTTCTGGGTACTCGAAAACCCCCCTGCGTGCGGGTATGCTGCTTCCCTTGCTACTGCCCAGAGCCACAAGCCACTGTAACGTTGCTGCTATCCTCAGGCTCAGCCTCTGCCATTACTGTAATCCCCTGCAGGAGGGGGAGTAGCAGAGTGGGAGGTGGGCCCATCAGCCAGCAGAACTAAGTGTGGTTGCACCAGGACCATGATGCAGCGCAGTGTCAAGGGGAGTGTTTGCCGTTACTGACTCCTGAGTGCCTGGATCCGCCACTGCGGCACCCCCTCAAGTCCAGTTACGGGGCACGTGTCCCCGTAACCCCCATCCCTTTCTCCTAGTTGTGGCCCTGACAAGGATTACAAAGAGTCCAATTACTTACATTTTACATTGCAGTCCATATTACAGAAGAACTTCTACCTTAACATGGTAAAGTTTACGTCTAAAGACGCACTAAGCTGTATTACACCTTATGAAGACGCTCAAACTGGGCGTCTCAGGCCTTTCACAGGAAAGCATTAGCATATGCGACTATAGCAAAACAAGTTAAAGCATTAGCCCCTTTACTGGCCTGAATGAATTATTATTTACTATATAACATATTTAATTAATTATTTCATTTCTTTTAAGTTATATCCTTAATGCTCATTACAAATATTTAATAATATGCAACCGTGCTCATTCTAAAAAATGTACCCCAGTGTAAATGGTAAACCTAGCAGAGTCACATAACGCTGTTATTTATTTGGCTGACATTCACTGATCTAAGTGTGCTTTGAAAAACATTTAGGTCTGCAAACATAATTTCTAACAGTCCATAGGATATATTATTTATAGTGAAGACATTGACTTGAGTTACAGGCTGAGCGAGGTTCTGTATACTACTATTCATATTCCCTGTATTTGATGTGTTATTCATTGCTACACATTGAGTCGAGGTTGGGTGCCAAGAAAACTATATAACAGTTCCCACCACTTCTCTAGATTTCCCAGCTGTCATCTGTACCCGTGCCATTTTCTGTCTGCTGTTTTAAAATGGGGTGAAGCGACCACCATTCCATTGCTTTAAGTTGGCGGGAAGTTGGCAAGGCAAAACTGTAACTACTGAAATGCATAGATTGATTCCTACATAGTGATCATGCATGCCAAAATGATTACCATTTTCTAAGTAATATTACTGGCTGTAGCCCACATTGAGAATAATGGGGACTATGGTTCACTTAACACAGGCTGTAGGCATTTGCACATTGGTTCAATTATGCAGGAACTGCAATATTGTCAGCAGGGATCAAATTAATAAATAGACTGTTTGCTCATATACTGTATGTGTGGGTAAAGTTGAAAGTTCCAGCTATTAAGTGTGTGGGCTGAAAGGGTGGATCATAGGTAGCATCATTGGGCTATGACCACATACTGTATGTACATGGTTGTTTCCTGTAATCATTTAATAGGATTTAACGGCTATCCCATTTGATATGTGAATGATCACTAAAGCAGCACAGATTATTCAAGACAAAGTATGCTGATATTGTTAAGGCACCAAAGCATGTGTATTGCTTAACAATATATTTTTTTAATTATTTCTATTTTATTTATTTTAACAAAGCAAGCTACAAGTAGAAAATGGGAAAATGATACAAGAAAAAAAAAACATTGTTCCTAAAAAAAGGCAACAAAGTAATTGCATATTATAACAGAAGTAGCAACATAACTGGATAAAAATATAAAATATAAAGAGGAGGGGAAGGAAGATGGGAGTATTAACAGTTTTTTTTAATCACTGCATAGGCGATACATAAAATGTTGGTTATATACTTTACAACTACCACTGACAGTAATGATATTGTTACATGGTTAATCAAAACAAGATATATATTATATTAGCAGTACTGTTCTCAATAATAATATGCTGAAACTATTTCTGTATTTGTATATTCCAGTTATATAAGACATATCCAACAACATACTAAAAAATTATTGTTTATTGTAACAACGATTGCCCCAAATTTTAAAAAAAAATTAAAGTAAAATGTATAAGCTATTTAACCAATTGCTTGGTACTACAGCATGGCAAAGTTTGTAAACCATTTTTAAATCTAGATTTTTTTAAGAACATACTACTCAGAGATAGTTAGGAAAACTGGTCTACAATGTAAGATGTATAAAAGATTGTGTTGCCTATAACAACCAGACAGTTGCACCCAATTTCTAAATTGTTCTAAAAAACTAAAATTACAGGATGTAACTGGCTACTATAGGAGGCATCAGCCTTTCTGTGGTTAAAATGTAGAACACTTTTTGAAAATGTCCCTGCTTTGGTGCGAAGTCCTGCACTCCAAAATGGCTTTCTAATTCTTAACCATAGTACTGTAGTTGTGTCACTTAATGAACAAGGGTGCAACGGAACAATTTTACAAATCTCTAAATATGTGGAAAAAAGTACAGCAGCAACAGGATTGAGATGCTAGCCCTGTAATTGTCTCTGTCATTCTAAGTATTATAATAACCGGATGCTCAGCTGTCTTTTGGATCATTGATGACTTCTCCCAAGTAATTCTCATACTCCAGTCAGTTAGAGGTCAAGTACGCCTTCTAAAAACCAGTCATCCGAATTAACGATAGTCTTGTCCAGAAGGTACTATTATAGGCCTCATTATCAGGCTGCAGTTAGGTTTCCTGACAGTGTTTCATTACTGTGACCCAATTTATAAAATCTACTTCGAACAATAAGAATACATTGCACTGCTCCTGTGTATACAATGGCAAAGCCAATTTAGGTAAACTATTACATTATTCTGAAGAAATACTAGTTATCAATGTACAGTATATGCCAATCTATACTATTAATTGCTCTGATTATGACTGAACTGTATATTTCAGTGGAGTATTTTGTAAATAAAAAACAGGGAAAAAAAACCACAAATTGCATTACCAGCTGTGCCTTTAGTATATATATATATATATATATATATATATGGGAAGCAGTCGGGAAGCCGACGGATGGCTTCCCGACTGTCTAATCCCGGCAAGGGGTTAAATGACAGGCATCAAGATCCTGACGCCTGCCATTTTACCTACGCCGGGAGCCCGACAACCGGCTTACCAATTGAAGGTAAACCGTGCAGGTAAACCCACCCCGTGCGGACAGCCACGGGGTGGGGTGGCAGGGTTGGGTTTAGGGTTCCCTGGGGGGACTTTGGGTTAGACACCCCCCTGGGAGTTTAGGGTTAGGCTAGGGGAAGGGAGGGTTAGGGTTAGGCACCCCCGGTAGGAGGATAGGGTTAGGCACCCCCCTGGGGGTCTTAGGTTTAGGCAGCAGGGAAGGGGGGGTTAGTTTTAGGCACTTAGAGGGGGATTAGGGTTAGGCACTTGGGAGAGAGGTTATGGTTAGGCAACCCTAAGGGAGGGTTAGGGCGTAGAATAGGGTAGGAAACACTTACCTTGGGACAATCGTGATTTTCACTGCTACCGGGATGCCACTGTCAGAGTCATACTGAATCCATATATATCTTAATTTTAATTATTTCTGAGATACCTCTCCCTTAACAAATCATGATCTAATGATAACTTAGGATATAAATTAAACTTGCCAGCAGGGCCAGAGGAAGGGGCCCATGTGCAGACTCCATGCAGGCCCCCTCCTCTTTGCGGTGCAGTAGACTCTGGCAATGTGCCAGTCTACTGTGCATGCACAGGTTTCTGGTAACAAGGCGCCCGCGCCATTATTTGAGAGACTTCTCTACTGTGCATGCACAAATCTCTGGGAAAATGGCCACTGTGCTATTTTCCTGGTGTTTCTGTTGCGCCAATGTGGAACTTCCATTGGCCAGTCGGCGTCTACCTCCTCAATGACCCAACACGTGGCAGTGGCGGCGGCCGGCGGGCTGTCCGTGACCACCACTGGGTGTTTTGTTTACTAGTACTGAGTCTAACTACTGAGTCAGTAGTAGTATTAAGACTCAGTACTAGTAAACAAAATTCCCAGCGGTAGTTGTAGGCAGCCCGCCGGCCACCGCCGGATACACTGCCCTGGCCAGCGGCACCCCCCTCTGCTGGGCCTACTACGGTGCCCAGGGCATGTGCCCTACTTGCCCCGCACTTATATTCCACTGCAGTCAAGGGTGGTTTTGGCAAAACCAAAACACAGGGATCCACGCACATCTCTACGTTTTATTGAGTATTGCTATCAGATGTTGTCATCACTAATTATATGTTAAATGTCATTATATAATGCACTGTTCAGTTCATGTTTTTCCACAGTGACATTGTTTATGTATGAACTGTAATTTCATAGCTGCATTTATTCAACCATACAAGCCTTTAAAATACACATCCTTTTAATAATGTGCTAAATGGTTTATTGCTATTTCCGGATGTGAATGTGAGTGGGTTGTTACTGATCACTTGTAGGAGTATATTTACTAAAGGTCCCTTTTAATCAATATGAATTGATTTCAAATCAATCTAAATCAATCAACACTGATGTTGTGTTTCTGTTAGTAAATGTGTGATTTACATTCAGAAACATAACATCGATATTGATCGATTTAGATATATCTGAAATCGATTAAAATCACTTTTAGTAAATATACCCCATACAACTTTTTATGGACTCTGCCAAAGTATACAATGCCAAACAGAGAACATAATACAGGTTAGGAAATTGAGAAATAAGTGAAATTACCCTTACCGTGAGATTCCCACTAATTGAATTCAGTTATACCTCTTTTCCACCAAAAACCCGGGTCCGACCTGGGTTTTCAGACATGGTTCCAACCCAGGTGAGACACGGTTTACACAGCATCATCGATCTGGGTTATTCCCAGGTCAGCCCCGTTCGCACTGAACCTGGGACTGCCCTGCTAAACTTTGTGAGGTCATAAAAAATGGGAGGTGACTGCTCCACAACCACCAATCAGCTCATTTTAGACATGACCCAGGTTGGATAACCCGGGTTGCGCTGTTTACACTGCACCATTACCCAGGTCCATCCTGGGTCCGACCCTGGTAGCTACTTGGGTTGGATTGCCGGGTCACTTGACCGGGCTATTTTGCAGGGACCCTTTTACACTGAGCTGTGACCCGTGTAGACCCAGCAAAAACCCAGGTTTTTGCTCTGGTGTAAAAGGGGTATAACTCATGGTGCATGGGCTAGAACATTCCTATGAAAGCTAAACTCCGTTTCAGTGCATGAATTTTAATGTGTTCCAGGTCCATTCAGTTTGAACACCCATCTGTATAAAAATGTGCAAATGCTAGCCATGTATTATAACCAAGCATTTTAACACACTGCCAGTTTACTACCTAAGTGACAGGATAAAAAAAAACTAAAAAAACATAACTACAGCTTTAGCTGTCAGAAAAAGAGATTTGCCCTATAATATCCACTAATGACAACCAATAAAGAAAATTATTTTAATTAATAGTGGTGTTTTTTTCCATGGCTCTAGTGCCAATTCTGCTAAGGACATGTTAGTATTCAGATAACTGGTTGCTTTTAAGAACCTCCCTTGGTTACAATTCAATAACACAGATGCAACAGCTTGATGAATTACTGCTTATATAAACACAGTTGGCAGTTAGTAATTAAATAATTATAATAGCACATAAGATGTAATATCCCACCAGAAACCTAATAAAGACCAAGCTGTCCGTGGAATAGAGTCAACGTTAATACAGGAGGTATACAAGTTATAGATGCAAAGCTAATATTTGTAATATATACAGCTATTTCCCTGGCTGCCTGAACAGCACGCTATATGTAAACAGTTTTGAATGTAACAAAGTGCACTTCAACACAAAAAAAATACCATAAACTTGAAGGATATAATAAATTTAAATATTATAAGGCAATCATTATCCATGTTGCTAATTAAAGTTAGATTGATTTGTCTCTATTTTTTTTTTTAAATCATCTTAATTCAATAATATAAAAGTTGTAGTATTGGATTATAACACTGTTTATTTCCATGTTCAAATGGCAAAAAATAAAGGTGAAGCCAAAATTAAGCTAGCCATACACTGGACCAGTGGTTCTCAAACTCGGTCGTCAGGACCCCACACAGTTCACGTTTTGCAGGTCACCCAGCAGGTGCACAGGTGTATTCATTACTCACTGACACATTTTAAAAGGTCCACAAGTAGAGCTAATTATTTAATTTGATTCAATGTGGAGACATGGAAAACATGCACTGTTTGGGGTCCTGAGGACCGAGTTTGAGAACCTGTGCACTAGACCACAGGTTCTCAAACTCGGTCCTTAGGACCCCAAACAGTGCATGTTTTCCATGTCTCCTCATAGAATTAAAAGTGATATAATTATCTCCACCTGTAGACTTTTCAAACGTGTCAGTGAGTAATGAATACATCTGTGCACCTGCTGGGTGACCTGGAAAACGTGAACTGTGTGGGGTCCTGAGGACCGAGTTTGAGAACCACTGCACTAGACCAACTTACATCCAACTAGTTGGTTGGAATGAAAATCTGGTAAGGTATGGAAGCAAATGACAATCAACTATTTGCTCCCAAACCCTGGAAAACAGGCAAAAACTATTGTTTAAACAAATAATTTAAATCAAACATTTAACCAACTTGTCTAAACAACCATTTTCGTCTGTTTCCCGGCATTTGGGAGCAAATAGTTGATTATAATTTGCTCCCATACCTTACCAGATTGGTGGTTGATGTTCGCGATTATGACGGTGCCGGGTGGCTGGACAGCTGAGTAAACCTAAGCTTACTTAGGCTGCCCGGCTTGCAAGCCCAGAAGATTGCATACGTCCAAGCAGTCTCTAGGCTGACCACTCCCGGAAAACGTGGTGGATGCGCCCCATTTTCGGGAACGCCGGCCGCCTCTTAAATGTGACAGGCAGAGGCATTCAAGGGTGTGTGTGATTGAGCAGGACCCATTCTTCGCACTCGCAGAATGGGTCTTGCGCATGCACAGATTCCCGATAATCGTGAATCTACATTCAGCAGAGCAGTTGCGTGCTCTGCTGAATTAAACCCTTGGTAATGAGAGCTATCCAGCTGTAATGTTGCTTTCTGGTTTGCTGTAAAAAGGTTTTGCAAGCTTACATTTAAAGAAATTTTTTTTTTTAATACTTACCCTCATCTTAACAAGTAAGACATTGAAATACCATAACCAGCGCTATTAGTTTAATTTTCATGCCACAAACATTGGTTCTATTGGAGACCATAATAATTATTGTAGCTGCATGAATGCTCTACTAGAAATGCCTCTCCCACCAAAGAAATGAATACATTTTCTGAGAAAATATATATCTATAGTGGCAAGATCAGACTAAAGCTGCATACACACACAACGATGTAAGTAATGAACGATTTTCGTTGATCAATTTTCATTCAGTTTTTCCCTTGAAAAAGTGAACAAAAATCGTTTTACAAAGTAGTTGGTTTTACTTAATAAACGATTTTCTGTGTGTTGAAGGAAAAATGTTGCAACTTCTATTGAAAATCGTTTAGTTGGCCAGTCTGACTGAACTACAAACTACAATCGACAAACGTGAACGCACATGAACGATAATCGTTCATTGTTTTATACTGAACGATTTTTAGAACGATTGAATGATAATTACGTTGTTATAGTTAAATCGTTCAAAAAACCGTTACATGTGTATGCACCTTAAGGGTGCTGTCTCCTGGGGTAAATGGTTGCACTTGTCATACAGCAGTCAAGTAGCAATACACCAGTACAGTGCCTTGGTAAAAGTATCCACAGCTCGTTTTATCAGCAGCACAAAAATAAACAATACATTAAAAATAAATCCTGGCCCATCTGCATCTAACTAAACAAAATGAATCCCTCTCTCAGAGTGTAAGCACCTAACATCCCTCTCATAAAACAGAAATATTTAGCACAGCACTTACAGTATATTCAATAATTAGTGTGTCTCTCAAAAGGCATATGGCCTATTCCCCAGGCAGTGAAAGACTGACTACAGAGACTGACATCAAGTGGTCTGGCAATCATTGCTGCTTATCAGCTTCTGTCTATCAGACAGAACATAAAACCTGGGGCATACATATCTCCCCTTAACAACCTTTCCAGTAATTTTTGTTAAAATAATAATGGTTCAAAGAAGGAAAACCAGTAAAGAGTCTACAGGGTAATTAGTGCCCATGGCTCATTGGTGCATGTGGGGAGCTGAGGCTAGCCCATCTGGTCCTATCCCACAGAAGAGCTACTGTGGCAAAAAATGCTGAAAAAGCTAATGCTGGCAATGATAGAAATGTGACAGAACTCACAGTGCATGGCAGTTTGCTGCATATGGCACTGCATAGCTGCACACTGGTCAGAGAGCCCATACTGACTCCTGTCCACCGCTGAAAGCTCCTACAATGGCCACATGAGTGTCAGAACTAGACCATGGAACAATGGAAGAAGGTGGCCTGGTTTGATGAATCATGTTTTCTTTTACATCATGTGGATGGCCGAGTATGTGAGCATTGTTTTCTTGGGGAGAAAATGGCACCAGAATGCACTATGGCAAGCCAGCGGAGGCAGTGTGATGCTCTGAGCAATGTTCTACCTGTAAACCTTGTGTACTGGCTTTCATGTGGATGTTAATTTGACATATACCACCTACCTACACATTGTTGCAGACCAAGAACACCCCTTCATGGCAATGGTATTCCCAGGTGGCAGTGACCTCTTTCAGCAGGACAATGCACCCGCACCCTGCCATACTGCAAATATTGTTCAGATCTCAATCCGATCAAGCATCTGTGGAATGTGCTAGAGAAACTAGTCTGAGCCATGGAGGCCCCACCTTGCAACTTACATGACTTAAAGGATCACCTTCTAATGTCTTGGTGCCAGATACCACAGGACACCTTCAGAGATATTGTGGAGTCCATGTCTCGATGGGTTAGAGCTATTTTGGTGGCACAAGGGGAACCCTACACAATATTAAGCAGGTGGTATTAATGTTATGGCTGATCGGTGTGTATATATTGTGATATGATCAGGGTAGGGGTCCCTCTCCTGGGGTAGATGGACACCTCCTTACATACAGCAGCCAGAAAACAGCACTCCAGTCGTGGGTTTTCGTGCAAGCTGGTCAGCGACAGTTTTTATTGTGCAGCACCAATAATCAAATAAACAAAACATAAAATAAATCCTAACCCGTCTGGGCTCTAACTAACAGTAAATTCCCTCACTAACTGAACACTAAATAAGCTCACGTCCACAGTACCTTCTGGATTGTAGCAAACAGTGTCTCAGAGCAAGCTAACCTGTGGGCCCGCTCTCCCAGGTATGAGACACTGCATCAAAACTCTTACACAGCTATATTGAGCCACTTCCAGGTGTAACCCTAATTAGCCTGCTCACAGGCTGAAAGGCCTAACACCTGAAATGGCCCTTTGGATGGAGCCCTCCCTTCTCTCTCACATCCACACCCCGAGGACCCATTCTCCGTCTTTACCAAAAGCCGACACTCAGATCTGTTTGTAAAACAAACTCTTCCTGGGGGTTAAAACACATATTACAGGAATCTGGGACACAAATACATGCCATCCCTAACTTCTCCAGTGCTTCTATCACAATATATATAGACACACACACACACACACACACACACACACACAGGTACACATGTAAAAGCATCCATATCCTGACAGGAGATACCTGACATGGTATGTTACATTCTGATCTATTTCTCTATGAGATATTGTGCTCAGCCAGTGTGCTCCATTAATATTCATCATGACCCAAAGTGTATAGAACATGGATGTTGATGTTTTAGTCAGTTTTCCAGCAGGTAACTCATTAAACAAATCAAAAATAAATAGATCAGCTTCTATGTACATGCTGGTTCATTTAAGTTATTCGTAATTACATCCACATTGCATGCTTGGAAAAAAATATATTTCTCTTTATGTAGAGTTGTATACATCTATGTGACTACACTACCCCGATCCATTCACTTGGTTTCATAGCCATCATCATTAATAATACACACATCAGCCCTATTCTTGGTGCAAGAGATCCATCTGAAAATCTTCTTGTTCAAGTGGAGATGCAACTGAGTTGCGTATATCTCTGAATTACATGTAGATGCACCAAAACAGGGTGGCAGACTGGCATGTGCTGGCCACACCCTCTAAACCTTTGATGTCATGATTTCACACCTAGAGGGCAAGAAATGGTGCACTGCACATATCATACTAAGGACACTTCTGAAGGTCCATAGGCTGCTGGGTACCTGCCTGGAGCATCCCTTGGATGGTGCGATGGTGCCACCTCCAGGACCCACATGATGGCACCATTTGCACACCCCTAGATACGGCTCTGCACATCTGCAATGCAAAAACATGCAAGATTCATCTGTTAAGCTGACTTGTATGCAACTTTGTACAGCCTAGAAAAATTAAGTTTAATGAATGTGACTATAATATATTGCTTACATTTTAAATGTTCACCTTAAATAGATATTAATTTAGAAAGTCCAAAAAGTAAGATTGGAAGAACTGAAATGAATATACAGAATAGGTTTTACTGGGCAGAATAAAAACAGGAACATTGCAAGGTACAAATCTTTAATAGAGCCTGTCTACAGAGAGAACGGACATGATCTAGAGGCTGTTGCATTGTGTATCCATCTCGCCATGCACAATTCACAGCTCCAGGCTATCATAGCAAGAGAATGGCAGGGTTGCAATTACAATGTCAATTCAGAGTGGCCATCATGTTTTGTGGCTAGCCAAGTTGTTACTACAGTTACCAAAGAATATTTGTGAGATATACCCAAAAATATTACGGATTACTTGAATGTATCTACAGGAAGATGCAGCAGATTTCGGAAATATTTGCTGTGATCCTCTGTTTTCTATTATAAAAGCAACTCACCTCCCCCCCTGGGTTTCTACGGGGGCTGCTTAAATGACAAATTTACTAAATCATGTTTGATTCCATAGCAGTTGATGGCGTGCCACACGTTGCCTGAGCTGAATTATTTCACTACTCAACTCAAGTTTGAGAAAGAAATTCTATACATATTTACATTGTACTCTAGAGTGAAATTTAAAGTGAATGTTAGGACTGGGACATATATATCATGTATTTATTACACTTTCTGTAATAAAATGACATTCACTGTGATGAAAAAACTCACTGCAGACTGCTTCATTGCTGTGTAATACATTTCATTTATTTTGATCAGAACAAGAGTGTAGAAAGCACAGCTTGATAAAAATGAGAGTATGTTGGGAAAGTAGCGCATGCGGGGAGGGTTCTAAGTACACCGAAACCACTGTAATGCACCATATGTATTTTAACACCGACAAGGTTCCCATAATTGTATGCCCGCCCCTCACAGTATTTTGCTGCCATTCACGGGCATGTGGAAAGGGGCAGAGCTAATTTGATGCAAATCAATAAGAATTGCATCATTTTGGTCCCACCCACTCCACGTAGATGCGCATATCATGGCATTATACCATTGGGAAGGGGACTAATTATGTAAGATGCTTGGCCCCACCACCATCAATGACTTCCAGTCCAGTCCTGGCTACAGCATCTCAGGCTCCTAATTGCCCTTAAAGTTGGATATACAATTTGGTCTACAAATATTATGTATATATATATATATATATATATATATATATATATACGAAAAAAGGCGGCACTCAGAGACTTCATCGATGCTGTGAAGTTGTCACATTAAAAGTTACCCCGTAGTGGGTACTTGCTACACTCCTTACTGAAGTCTCTGAGTGCCGCCTTTTTTCGTATATGCATTCGGGGAACCTTTCCCCTTTGGAAGGCACCGGAGTGAGGTACAATGGAGAGGACTGGTGAGTGCCGGGTCACTATTGGATATATATATATATATATATATATATATATATACACACACACAGTACTGTGTATGTAATCAGATGGAGGGTACGCTCATCAGACTTGAATGAAGTTATAGAAATGTATTCAAATATAAGCTGTATTTATCAAGTACAGGATGATTTTCCCAAATCCAAATATTCCGAAATACAGAATTTTTGGAATGTGACTCCTTTGCTTTGTGATTGTTCAATGACACAAACTTTGTTTAGTGCACAATAAGATGAAACATATTGTATCAATTCAGTTCAGGATGTGTGTATAAGGTTTATATGAAACATAAATTAATTTTGTGCATGTACACAAACTGTATGATGGGCAACATTATTAAAACATTGTATAAAATTACCTGCAGGCTGTGTGTACAGTATAAGGTGTAAATGAAACATAAATGCATTCTGTGTTTAGATTAGGCTTCCATCCCTAAAGTAACTCATTATGGTATGCAAATATTCCAAAATACGGAAAAATCCGATATCCAAAATACCCCTGATCCCAAGCATTTTGGCTATTGGAGAATCAACCTGTAATTGAAAGGTTTGCCTTTTGCTACTAGACAACGCCAACTTCAGATTACATTACCCAATACCCTTCAATCGGGGACCTACAAAACCAGTGTAACGCATGCGCCTGAACTTCTCCCAGGTAGTAAAACCACTGCTAAGTTTATGTATTGCAGCGATAGAGTGATAAATAATGCTTCATATTGCAGGGATTTTGTAAATAGGCTCCAAAGCGTTCAATGTTAGGAAGAAAGAGCAATATAGTCATACAGCATAATAGTAGTAAGGGGGAGAAAAGAGCAATATAGTCCTACAGCATAATAGTAGTAAGGGGGAGAAAAGAGCAATATAGTCATACAGCATAATAGTAGTAAGGGGGAGAAAAGAGCAATATAGTCATACAGCATAATAGTAGTAAGGGGGAGAAAAGAGCAATATAGTCCTACAGCATAATAGTAGTAAGGGGGAGAAAAGAGCAATATAGTCATACAGCATAATAGTAGTAAGGGGGAGAAAAGAGCAATATAGTCATACAGCATAATAGTAGTAAGGGGGAGAAAAGAGCAATATAGTCCTACAGCATAATAGTAGTAAGGGGGAGAAAAGAGCAATATAGTCATACAGCATAATAGTAGTAAGGGGGAGAAAAGAGCAATATAGTCATACAGCATAATAGTAGTAAGGGGGAGAAAAGAGCAATATAGTCCTACAGCATAATAGTAGTAAGGGGGAGAAAAGAGCAATATAGTCCTACAGCATAATAGTAGTAAGGGGGAGAAAGAGCAATATAGTCCTACAGCATAATAGTAGTAAGGGGGAGAAAAGAGCAATATAGTCCTACAGCATAATAGTAGTAAGGGGGAGAAAAGAGCAATATAGTCCTACAGCATAATAGTAGTAAGGGGGAGAAAAGAGCAATATAGTCCTACAGCATAATAGTAGTAAGGGGGAGAAAAGAGCAATATAGTCCTACAGCATAATAGTAGTAAGGGGGAGAAAAGAGCAATATAGTCATACAGCATAATAGTAGTAAGGGGGAGAAAAGAGCAATATAGTCATACAGCATAATAGTAGTAAGGGGGAGAAAAGAGCAATATAGTCATACAGCATAATAGTAGTAAGGGGGAGAAAAGGGCAATATAGTCATACAGCATAATAGTAGTAAGGGGGAGGAAAGAGCAATATAGTCATACAGCATAATAGTAGTAAGGGGGAGAAAAGAGCAATATAGTCCTACAGCATAATAGTAGTAAGGAGTTTAGAAAAGAGCAATATAGTCCTACAGCATAATAGTAGTAAGGGGGAGAAAAGGACTATAAATTGTGTGAGAAAAGAGCAAAATAATAAGAAAGAGAGCACATGTGGGGATATACTAAGAGTGTTGCTAAAATAAGGGCCTTATAAAAAACCACTGAGCATTTATTTAGTAATGTACTGTTTAATTGGTAATATATAGTAAAAAAAAAGTGCTTACCAGAAAGAACAGAGAATAGGTGCATACACACAACGATTGTTTGAACAATTATCGATAACGATATCGTTGATCGTTCAAAAAATCGTTCACTTTCTGAGTTAAAACGATGAACGATTATCGTTCATGCGCGTTCACATTTGTAGTTTGTAGTTCAGTCAGACTGACCAACTGAACGATTTTCATTAAGGGAATATGCAAAAATCGTTTGTAGTTCAAAAAAAGCGTTCATTACATTTTAAAAAATTTGACATAAAATCGTTCATAAAATCGTTGGTAACAAAATCGTTGTGTGTGTATGCAGCATTAGGTTAGAGGGGTGAAATAGAAAATACATTAGTGAGGAAGAGGAAATTAAAACAGGGAGACTCGCACATTTTAGGGAGCTCTCCTGTTATAGTAGACAACTCACCTACATCCCATCTACTTCTACAGTGAAGTGAACGGTAGGGGAATGAGCCATACTTGCCGACTATTAAATCTTCCTCCCCGGGAGAAGGCCAGGGAAGTAAAGCAGGTAGTTGGAGTTGGGGGCGGCACCGGCTGGATCGCGTCATTAAGCTCCGCCCTTCGCAGGAATTCACAGCGATGGTGCATAATTAAAATAGAGGGCGGAGCTAAATGACGCAATTCTCCTAGAATCGCGTAATTAGGCCTCGCCCTCAATGCTCAGAACCACCGATCCCCGCTAATATTCTCCCCATTCTGCCCACTTCACTAGGAAATGAGCAGAAAGAGGATAGTCCCACATAGTCACCAACTATATATTTATGGTAGAATGGCAGATACTGATTGCGGAAAAAATAAGTAGACAAAGGAGACAATGATTAGTTAGAAGAGGATAGAATGGTAAATTAGAAAGGGAACTATGCTAAAAAAGAATAGAGGAGAAAAAGGGCATAAAAAGGTGACAATATAAATGACTATAAGGTGAACAAAAGAGGTACTGTACCGTTTTGGGGGGAGCTTTAGTAGTTAAAACAATCAAAAATTATGGTTCATATACAAAAACCAAATCTGGAGACAAAGAATAATTATACGGATAAGTGTGGGAATGAGAGAGCAATAGCAGCACATTACATGACTATACTGTAGCTCTATACACAGCTAATTTTAATAACCATGTATGAAAAGAATGTAAATCTAGCTATCTTCAAAGCAAAATAAATATTTGTAGATGGACTCTGGGCCTAATTCAGACCCAGCAAGCGGCTCGATGTTGCCCAAGCGCGCATGCGCATGACGGAGCCGGCTCCGTCGTGCGCATGCGCAAGACCCGAATAACGATGGCCAAGCCGACGTTATGGGTCTCACACCAAAGGGGGCGTGCTGTCGATGGTGATTGACAGCACGCCCCCTTTGGTGGGTGTGCCGGGGGCGTGGCTGCCCAGACGGAGGCGTTCCCATGGGAACGCCTACCGTTCTGGGGCCGGCCCCACTGACATCACTAGTGATGTCAGTGGGAGTGCTTTTGGCTCTCATAGAGCCAAAAGCACTCCAGGGCTTGCGGCAGCGAGACCCTACCGCAAGGGTCTCGTCGCAAGCCCGATGGTCGCGATGGTCTTGACCATCGCGACCATCATTTTGGCCGCTCGCTATAGCTGTGGGTGGTCACCCACAGCTATGCGAGCGGCCAGGAGGCCGCTCCAAAAAGGAGCAGGGACGGCCCTGATTCAGAGCGAGCGGTCTGTCAGAGCGTCCGGCTCTGAATCAGGGCCTCCGTGTGTTTGTAGTGTGTATCAGCAGTTATACTGTACAATGTATTATATAAAGCACTTTAAAAAGCTTTGGATTCGTCATAAATTGCAGAGCTTAAAATAACAAACAAATGTACAATAATACTGGTTCACACTGTACTAAATCAATCTCAGCCTTCATTTAAGTGGAGATGCTTCCAATTAGGCTTAGCAACATGAGGTATAAACAATGATCAATAATGACTAACCTCCTTTCTGCAGACTGCCATTATGGTCACACGTTGCCTGTCAAAAACTGCTTAAGGTTCACTGTGATCATTACCGCTGAGAATCATAATTAAATTCAACATAGTAATGATATTCAGTTTGTTTTATTGTTCTTCTCTCTTGTGCCATAGTAGATATATGTGGCAGCTTAGGGCCTGATTCCATAATGCATGCAATGCCAGCCGCTGCTCCCAATCCCGTATGCTGAGGACCTGCGAATATATGCTAATGACTCCTCTGTCATCTTGTGCACAGTAACGCCCACCTCCGGCGTCACACATCTGCCGCTAATGTACAAAGGCAAAAACTTCAATGGCACTTCAAACCTCTGTGCTGTCTCAGAATGAGGGTCTCACCTAAGACGCCAGGGCCTCTCCAACTGCGTACAAATTTGTAGAGTCTCACTAGGGTCCGCCCAGAAACCGGTCCCGACATGCCTGTGTTTTTCTAGCCACCCCTGTTACCTCTCCCAAATGCTGACTACCTCAATTTGCGTATAAATCCTCTCTCTGACTGCTGTCACTAACCAATCACTGTGCATGCTGGGAGCACCAGACAGAATATACCTGATCTAGAATGTTTGTACAAACATATTGCTGCCCATGTTTACTAAGCGGTGATAGAGAACAATTATATGATTTTGGCAATCACACTACAATACTACTAAAGTATATATCAAGTCTAATTAAGATGATATTTATAGTACCAGTCATAGCTATAAGATGTTTTTACTAGGAATTATCAAAGGAATGTTGACGGGTCAGATGAGCTCAGCTACCCTGGGAAGCTAGATGATTTTTTTAACAAAATATATATTTTTTTTTACAAGGCTAAATGTTAATTTAACACTTTACCAACTCAGTCTTTCCATATGTGCAGTGGAACTTACAGCCCGTACAGTATTTGGGCTTGGAGCTCCATATATAAATATATCTAAAAAATATTTAATCTAATAAAAATGTATGAAACCCTTTACACATTAAGAAAATGGATTTATTGCAGGTAAGGGTTATACTGTGATGTACCTGTCACAAGTAAAAATTGTATCTCCTTGTTGACCTTTCTCTTTAATCATCCAGACTCCTTTATAACCAACAAGGTAATTATGCCTAGAATTACTGCATTTATTTCCCGTATGGGCACACTAGTGTAAGTACAGCATCTGCAATCAGAATAAAATGAACCCAGTTACAGCTCATCTCTGTGGAGTTTATATGTCCTCCCCATGTTTGCTTGGGTAGCCTCCAGGCAGGGCTGGTGCAAGGTTTCCGGGCACCCTAGGCAACATTTCACCAACTGCTCCTGCTCCCTCTAATTCATGATATGCTATGCATCAGTGTCCCCAGTTTATAATATGCACAGCAGTGTCCCAAATTCATAATATACTATATAGAATATACCACACAGCAGAGTGCTAAACTCATAATGCACCTCATAACACTGCCACCAATTCATAATATGCCACACAGCTGTGCCACAAATTCATTATGTCACTCAACTGTGAATTATGCCATACAATGCCCCCAATACATGTGCCACACATTCTTTATATGCCATACACTGTGCCCCCAATGCATTATGCTACATATCAGTGCCCCAATACATATGTATTCTACACATCTGTGCCCCAATATAATATTCAAAAGAAATTGGCTTCGTACTAGTGAGTTAAAAAAGAACTGCAGTGTATGTCACTAGACCAATATACAGACGTCACATCCAAATAAATGCTGGAACATACACGATTGGTGGTGCTCCCAGATGTTTTGTAGACATGAACTACATAGATTAGCTGAGGCAGAAAGACAAAAAACTTTTTCTGTGACACTCTTTCACAATAATATCAATAAACAATGAATACAAATGAACATCTAGGGGTCTATTTACTAAGCAGTGTTAGGAGACAGAGTGAAAAGTGATAAGGTGCCAGCCAATCAGCTCCTAACTGCCATCTCACAGGCTGTGTTTGAAAAATGACAGTTGGGAGCTGATTGGATGGCACCTTATCACTTTTCACTCTGTCTCCTAACACTGCTTAGTAAATAGACCCCCTAATATTATACCCATAATAAATTACAATACTAAGTGTACTGGTAGAAAGTATAAAAGAAGAAAACATTTGTCCCAAATATGTACCTATGTTAATATCATGTGCAAAAAATGCACTCAACTAGGTGAAAATATATCAGTTATGGTGTATACACACGGTCAGATTTCCCTGGTCGATTTGAACTATAATGATAGCGATATATCGTTATTGTTCAAATCGACATTTCTGGCCCCTTCAAATGACCAAACGATGGTCGATGCGCGGGCGTAGATGGTCGATATCGACCATCGCCCGTGCATGCAGGCCAAGCTGGTCGATATCGACCAAGTTAGCCTGGTTACTATATGGACCATCGATCGTTGATCGAGAGTCGTTATAGTAGTTGAGGGGTTGGTGCATGTGCTAGATCAGGGGTCTTCAAACTTGGCCCTCCAGCTGCTGTGGAACTACACATCCCAGCATGCACTGCCACCTTTTTTATATAACAGCATGCTAAAACTATGGCAGTGCATGCTGGGATGTGTAGTTCCACAGCAGCTGGAGGGCCAAGTTTGAAGACCCCTGTGCTAGATGTTCGATAACGATCATCCAGCACATGTATCTGATATCTGATCGTTGTCTGATCTGACCGTGTGTATGCACCATATGTGTTAGTTGGTTTACCTTATTTCATATTAGTCAGCATATGTGGGTTCTACACAGCGGCAGCTGTGTGTTTGTTATAGCAGCCAATGAGAGTCAGACAGACTCTCATTGGCTGCTGCACGGTGGGAGCCGACTGGAGCTCACTCATGAGCCCCGTCTTCCATCTCCCTCTGCAACGGGTGAGAAAGCAGTTTTTTTTCTGTGTGTGCGTGTGTAAGGGAGCACTGCTGGGGGCATACTACTAGGGGCACTGCTAATGGGGCATACTACTGGGGGCATACTACTGGGGACACTGCTAATGGGGCATACTACTGGGGGCACTGCTAATGGGGGCATACTGCTGGGGACACTGCTAATGGGGGCATACTACTGGGGACACTGCTAATGGGGCATACTACTGGGGGCACTGCTAATGGGGGCATACTGCTGGGGACACTGCTAATGGGGGCATACTACACTACCTTTCATCTGTGCCACAGCTGTGTGGCAATATTTCATAGATGTGCTTTAACCTGTGGTGTCTGTGTCGCTGTGCAGCTGCTCTGTCGCTGAGTAACCAGTCAGCTCACTGCTACATTTGGCCAATAATGGTGAAAACAATATTATAAGCTGTGAGGTGGTCTAAATTGACTGTAAATGACTGGAAATTAATGTTATCAAGGTTAATAATACTCTAGGAAGAAAAAAAAAACTATTTATTTGATTTTAGCTGTTTTTGTAAATTTAAAAGAAAATCCAAATCCAGTCACCGCAGTTTGGCAAATCCAAATCCAGACGACGAATTAGAACCAAATCCAAATCCGGCAAAAATCCCTAATACATTCAAACACACTGTCACTAACCTGTCAGCACTCATACACACAAACACACTGTCACTAACCTGTCAGCATTCATACACACACACACTGTCACTATCCTGTCAGCACTCATACACACACACACTGTCACTACCCTGTCAGCATTCATACACACACTGTCACTAACCTGTCAGCACTCATACACACACAATGCAGGGTTGCCTACCTTTAACATTCTCTTCCCGGGAGAAGCCCGGGTAAGAGAAGCAGCAGGGGGCCGACAGGGGGCGGGGCTTGACGATTCGCGTAATTAAGCCCCCCCCCTCGCGGTAAAATTGTCGCGATTGGGCACAATTTACATAGGGGGCGGGGCCAAATGCTGTGATTCATGCAGAATCACAGCTTAAGCCCCCTCCCCTTCACGGAGACCCACGATCGCTGCGGGTATTCTCCTAATTCTGCCCACTTCACTAGGAAGTGGGCAGAATGCTGGAGAAATGCCTACCCTTCCGGGGGTGCGGGGGGTTACCCGAAAAATCGGGAGCCTCCCGCGAAAACCGGGAGGGTAGGCATGTATGACACAATGTCACTAACCTGTCAGCACTCATACACACACACACTGTCACTACCCTGTCAGCATTCATACACACACTGTCACTAACCTGTCAGCACTCATACACACACAATGTCACTAACCTGTCAGCACTCATACACACACACTGTCACTAACCTGTCAGCACTCAAACACACACACTGTCACTAACCTGTCAGCACACATACACACACACTGTCACTAACCTGTCAGCACTCATACACACACACTGTCACTACCCTGTCAGCACTCATACACACACACTGTCACTAACCTGTCAGCACTCATACACACACACAGTCACTAACCAGTCAGCACTCATTCACACACACTGTCACTAACCTGTCAGCACTCACACACACATTGTCACTAACCTGTCAGCACTCACACACACACACTGTCACTAACCTGTCAGCACTCATACACACACACTGTCACTAACCTGTCAGCACTCATACACACACACTGTCACTAACCTGTCAGCACTCATACACACACACTGTCACTAACCTGTCAGCACTCATACACATACACTGTCACTACCCTGTCAGCACTCATACACACACACTGTCACTAACCTGTCAGCACTCATACACACACAGTCACTAACCTGTCAGCACTCACACACACACACTGTCACTAACCTGTCAGCACTCATACACACAAACACACTGTCACTAACCTGTCAGCACTCATACACACACACTGTCACTAACCTGTCAGCACTCATACACACACTGTCACTAACCTGTCAGCACTCACACACACACACTGTCACTAACCTGTCAGCACTCATACCCACACAGTCACTAACCTGTCAGCACTCACACACTGTCACTATCCTGTCAGCACTCACACACACATTGTCACTAACCTGTCAGCACTCACACACACACACTGTCACTAACCTGTCAGCACTCATACACACACACTGTCACTAACCTGTCAGCACTCATACTCACACACTGTCACTAACCTGTCAGCACTCATACAATTACACACACAGTCACTAACCTGTCAGCACTCACACACACACACTGTCACTACCCTGTCAGCACTCATACTCACACACTGTCACTACCCTGTCAGCACTCATACACACACACTGTCACTATCTTGTCAGCACTCATACACACACAGTCACTAAACTGTCAGCACTCATACACACACATTGTCACTAACCTGTCAGCACTCATACTCACACACTGTCACTACCCTGTCAGCACTCATACACACACACTGTCACTACCCTGTCAGCACTCATACACACACACTGTCACTAACCTGTCAGCACTCATACACACACACTGTCACTACCCTGTCAGCACTCATACACACACACTGTCACTAACCTGTCAGCACTCATACACACACAGTCACTAACCTGTCAGCACTCACACACACACACTGTCACTACCCTGTCAGCACTCACACACACATTGTCACTAACCTGTCAGCACTCACACACACACACTGTCACTAACCTGTCAGCACTCATTCACACACACTGTCACTAACCTGTCAGCACTCATACACACACACTGTCACTAACCTGTCAGAATTCATACACACACACACTATCACTAATCTGTCAGCACTCATACACACACTGTCACTAATCTGTCAGCACTCATACACAATTACACACACACTGTCACTAATCTGTCAGCACTCATACACACACACACACACACACACACACACACACTGTCACTAACCTGTCAGCATTCATACACACACACTGTCACTAATCTGTCAGCACTCATACACACACACTGTCACTAACCTGTCAGCACTCATACACACACACTGTCATTAACCCGTCAGCATTCATACACACACACACACTGTCACTAACCTGTCAGCATTCATACACACACACTGTCACTAATCTGTCAGCATTCATACACACACACTGTCACTAACCTGTCAGCATTCATACACACACACTGTCATTAACCCGTCAGCATACATACACACACAGTGTCACTAACCTGACAGCATTCAAAGTAAACACACACTGTCACTAACCCGTGGGCATTCATACACACACACTGTCACTAACCTGTCAGCATTCAAACACACACACTGTCATTAACCTGTCAGCATTCATACACACACACTGTCACTAACCTGTCAGCATTCAATCACACAAACACACTGTCACTAACCTGTCAGCATTCATACACACACACTGTCACTAACCTGTCAGCATTCATACACACACACATTGTCACTAACCTGTCAGCACTCATACACACACATTGTCACTAACCTGTCAGCATTCATACACACACACTGTCATTAACCCCTCAGCATTCATACACACACACTGTCATTAACCTGTCAGCATTCATACACACACACTATCATTAACCCGTCAGCATTCATACACACACAGTGTCACTAACCTGTCAGCACTCATAGAGACACACACTGTCATTAACCTGTCAGCATTCATACACACACACTGTCACTAACCTGTCAGCATTCATACACACACACATTGTCACTAACCTGTCAGCACTCATACACACACACTGTCACTAACCTGTCAGCACTCATACACACACACTGTCACTAACCTGTCAGCACTCATACACACAAACACACTGTCACTAACCTGTCAGCACTCATACACACAAACACACTGTCACTAACCTGTCAGCACTCATACACACGAACACACTGTCACTAACCTGTCAGCATTCATACACACAAACACACTGTCACTAACCTGTCAGCACTCATACACACAAACACACTGTCACTAACCTGTCAGTACTCATACACACACTGTCACTAACCTATCAGCACTCATACACACACTGTCACTAACCTGTCAGCACTCATACACACAAACACACTGTCACTATCCTGTCAGCACTCATACACACAAACACACTGTCACTAACCTGTCAGCACTCATACACACACTGTCACTAACCTTTCAGCTTTCATACTATACTTACTTACCCTCCGGATTCGTCCGGGAGCCTCCCGAAAATTGGGTGCCGCTCCCGCCCCCCCCCCCCCGGAAAGCCAAGTCTCCCGGCACCCGCCAAAAATTACATATAAACCCTGGCAGCAGGGTAACCGGCGACGCGATTCGTGCTGAATCATGTCATAGTGACCCCGCCCGCTGCTTCACATTGCCGTTAATCTGGGCATTGTGAAGAGAGGGCGGGACCACAATGACACAATAACGCCTGCCCCCCCCCCCCCCATCGCGGAAGCCCGACAGCTCCCTCCCAGTAGGAGGAAGCTAGAAGTCAGTACACACACACTGTCACTCGCAGAATGGGTCCTGTGCATGCTCTGCTGAATCGGGCCCTTAGACCATAAGCTCAAATTTGACAGAGACTGATATGAAGGTCTTGTTTTAAGGATATTCATGGTTGAGCATCGGTGGTTAAATCAAATTGACTGAGGTACGAATTAAATCACCTGTGCCCAAGCATGGTTATCCTTAAAACCTGAACCATTAGGGAGACTTGAGGACTGAGTTTGGGAACCTCTGACCTATCCTCAATACGACCATACAGCGCAAGATGCCTGGTGCGAGTGAGACACCAGGTCTTCTACGACTCTGCTAGCGCCAAATGTCTATTAATACCAGGAAATGCATCTTGATCGCAATGTGATAGGAGTAGGATGCACCAGGAGACTATACTGATTAATTTAATATACAACTTGTATATCTGTGTGTGATTGAGTCTGTATGCAAAGCACAACGGAACTTGGTGTGGAATAAAGCTGCATCGTAGCACTTTGCATACAGATTCAGGGCCTAATTCAGACCCGTTCGCGAGCGCTGAGCTGGTCTGAGTGACAGCACGCCCCCCTTTGGTGGGTGTGCTGGGGGCGTGGCTGCCCAGACGGAGGCGTTCCCATTGGAACGCCTGCCGTCTGTGGCCGGCCTTACTGACATCATAAGTGAGGACCCTACTGCAGGAGGCCGCTCTTAAATTCAGAGGGACGGCCCTGATTCAGAGCGAGCGCTCTGTCAGAGCGTCTGGCTCTGAATCAGGGCCTCAGTCGCACACAGTTATACAAGTGTTACACAAGTTATACAAGTGTTGTATATCAAATTCATCAGTGCAGTCTTATAGTGCGTCTTATAGTGCGTCTTATAGTGCGTCTTAGTTGCCTCCCGGTGCGATTAAGACGTATTTTTGGGTGAAAAACATGTAAAAACGATGCTCGGTGGTAGCAGGGTCTCACAGGACCTGGCTCGCAGAAAGAGGATGTTTGGCGTGACTGCAACAATACTGTATGTGGATACATCCATAATCTCTGTACATCTTACCTAAATTGGTGGAGCTTGATATTAAAATCTTATATTTACATGTTTCCAGTCCACATAGTACATATCTCGATTAATTTTATGTATCTCGATGTTCTATATTGTATTGTTTCTATTGCTCTGGGCTCACTGCTTTCTTTTCTCCTTTCTCTCTTCAGTTTTCACTGCATGTCTTCAAGTTGTGCATGCGCAGCTTGAAGACAGGCTGCGAATAGAGACTGAGCTCCCCACCTGTCTGCCCTCCCTCCAACTAACCCTGACGGTGTCTGTCACCCCCACCCCACCCCCATCCTTGTAATGCTGCCCCTGCAGTCGCCGGAGACTGTGTGCCCTGCTCCCTGCTGAAACCTGTTGAATGCACTAAGTAGGTCCCCCTCTGTGGCCGCCAGAGACTGTGTGCCCCCGCTGAGACCTGCTGCACCAAGTTGGGCCTCCGCCGCGGCTGCTGTGCGGGGGACCTACTCGGCTAAGCTGCTGCTGCTGCCAGAGACTTGGCCCGCCCCCGTCACACCAGCTGCCTGCCGTAGGGGCCACAGTTAACCCCGCTAGCCACCGCTGCTGTGGCCTCTCCTGGCCCCGGCTCCCAGGGCAGTCCTTCTGAGGGAGCGTCAGGCAAGTAAGAGAACACAGCAGGGAGGGATCTTTTCAGATCCCTCTGCTGTATCAGAAGCTGTACGCCATCTCAGAGTGGCGTACAGCATCACTGTCAAGTTCCGAAAAACTTGACATCCCACAGTCCCCATACTACTATAGTATGGGGACTGTGGAAATTATCGATGCACATTTGTAACCAAAAGATATCTGAGATATCTCCTGCATTACATGAATGGTGAATAATCCTGACACTTGAATTATACAAAATTAGCTGAAAATTTTATTTTTCACCTGCTTTTGTATAAATACTGGGGGGAATTCAATTCAGTGCGATGATAAATAGCCGCGGGAGGGAGCTTCCACAGCTATTCAATACACCGCGCTGTTTGGGCGGGCAAAGGATTTCTTCTCGCACCCCCCTGGGAATACGAGGAGAAATCCAACAAAAATGCCGGGGCACGCAGCTGTTTAACTGCTTAGTGCGGCACTTTAGTCAGAGAATGCCATTCTCGCACCTTAACACCCTTGTTAATTTGCGAGAACCGGCATTCTCTGACATAACAGCGCACTAAATTGAATAGCTCCGGGAGCTCCCTCCCAACGCTATTCAATTCGCGTTGAACTGAATTCCCCCCCCAAGTGATGATGAACACACCCCTTGGAATCAATTCTGCAAACCCATTTGCTGATAATCTATCTACATTATCTGTGGTTTCATCCCCTACATTGGTACTTTTGTCTTTGATTTATTGTTACTCCATACATCTTATGGTACATACACACGGTCAGATTTTCCTTTAGATTTGAACAATAACGATTGACAAAATCGTTCAATCGTTCATATCTGAAAGAAAATCTGACATGTGTCCCTGCAATGATGAACGATGCGCATTCCCTTTGTCAGATAACGATTTCTGATGTATTTGTAGTCAGATTTGGACGATTCCATTTATTTTAATAGTCAAAAATCGTTCAATCGTTCATCTGACATATCTGACCATGTGTATGCACCATTATGTCTTTGAAATATGTCCTCATATTTGTAACTTTTGCCAATGTCTTAATAAAAATATTGTTTTAAAAAAAAAAAAAAATTGGTGGCGCTCTATAAATACACAATAATGTTTTAGTGTTCTTGCTCACAGAACCATATTTCTCTGCATATAGTACTTAAAAATGTAGAAATTGTGGGCAGATACCATACATCTCTCTTTGCTGCAATATATCGTAATGTCATTTGTATAGACAGTAACAGGCTAGTGACACTTTGTATCATTGAACTATATCACATGCCCACAGGGCCGGATTAAGGTTTGAGGGGGCCCTGGGGCAACAACTTTGTGGGGGCCCCTATTAATATAATTGTATATATTTAAATATACACATATATTTTTATATACTTACACACACATACATACATTCACACAGAAAAACACATATATACACCACACATGCATGTTTCACACACAAACATACACACACAAGTCACACACACACATTTCACACACACACACTTACCTTGCACCATCTGCACTGCATGTTGTGGATGGGGAGGGGAGCTGGCAGGAAGATACCATGTTATTAAGCCCCGCCCCCTCACGGCTTTGGCAGCGATTCGCGGGTCAATCGGAAAGGGGCAGAGCCAAATGACACAATTGTAATAGAAATGCATCATACTGGCTCCTCCTCCAGGCGACTGACCCGCGAATCGCGGCATTTTGTCGTGAGGTGGGCAGGGCTTAATAACGGTGCCTGCTCCTTGTGCAGCTGCTGCTGTGTGTGGGCCCTTTAGATGTGGGGGCCCCGGGACGACCGCCCCTGTCGCCCCCCCTATAATCCGGCCCTGCATGCCCATTAGGAATGTTATTCTCACTAGAAATCACATGTTAAGAAGAAGAGGTATGAAGACATCTGAGGAAATTCTTTATGCAAAACTGCAAGTGAGCCATATACTGTAGCTATTTGTGGTAGATATATTCCTTTAACTCCGGTTTCCCTTCCTGCTGGGGTTTGAACTCACTTTTATACAGAAGTTACATTATTCCTCTTAAGAGTGCTTCTACTCTGCTAATGGTGAGATCATTGCTGTTACAATAAATTGTCAATATGCACATGAGATAGCTAAAACCTCCTTCTTATATCCATCTCAAGAGCAGTACAGTACATTAGGAATGCAATAATGTGGAAGCACTCAGCCAATTTCAGTTTCACTGTCACGGAGACATTAATGTTTATTTTATGATATACTATAAGACCCATTTCACTGTTCAGTGCTCAAAAGTCAAACGGTACTCTTAAGACAGTACAGAGCTGCAGACTGGCGACACGCCTCTATCACACATGGAAGAAGGAAAACAAACAACATCTGTTACTACTAGAACGATGTAGCAGGCCCATACCTGAATTAAGCATTCGCTAATACAGAAAATGGCCCGTAATGACCCATAAAAGTAAAGTAGGTCACGGCATATGTTCACAGAAATAGTATATTACAGTGCTGCTCTATTGTAAATGATAATATACCATAGCGCTAACATATGCTCAGAAATGTGGCTGCTTTTATTTTGCTTTATTAAAACCTTAATACATAATTAATCTCAGAAATGTATTCCTGATAGGTAGAAAGCAGCTTGCACTAACATCATACTATTGCTCTGTATGAAATGACAGTGTACTAAACATACATCATCACTAAACACTATCTCATTCCCCTCTTACAGCTTCATTTCTGTGACCTGAAATCTGAAGTCTGTAATCTCCCCCTAATGTCTAGTCTTGAGCATTCCTCACAACCATACTTGCTAACATGTAATGCTTGCCACTGATGTGCCCCAATATTTAAGGCTTCCCTGATTAAACCATTCGGGAAGGGCATAATGATGTCATTGTTCAAGCCCCTGTATTGCCCCTTCACTGGGAACATGGACAGAATATGGAAGGCTTATCTATTCACCTGGGAGCTGCCTGAAATTCACAAGTCTACCATAGACCAGTATTGTAGGCAGGTATGCTCTCAACAGTCTAGTTGTTGAGGAGAATGCTATATTATTAAAGTGATGTGGTTTATGGAGGAATTAAGGCAGGCTATAGTGTGGTTTGGGTGGATTCATGGGTGTGGAATAATTTTTCTTAGTAAAGTGGCTTAAGGGTTAAATGATAATAAAAGACTTCTAATAATCTATTCCCCCTAATTTCATTAATGGAGATGCAACATAAATGACAATTTTAAGCTGAAGATTTCCAGTGGTAAACCTACCAGTGTTTTGGAAACCTACACATACAATGCAAAGCGTATACACAATAAACATGCATGGGGCATGGTTTTTTAAATATTTTAAAAAGTTTATATAAAGAAACGTGTTACAATATACTGTACATTATCGCATATCATATCTTCTAGTGCAATCAACTGTTTGGATATCTTTGTTTTATACCAGTTTCCAGAAAAAGTGTTCCACAATCTGTAGGAGCAGAGTTTCCCAAAACGCGGTCCTCAAGGCTACCCAACAGCTCAAGTTTTAGAGCTGTCCATGGTTAACCACAGGTAACTTAAATAGTACATAAGTCAATTTGATTTACCACCTGTGCTCAACCATGGATATATCCAAAACCTGAACTGTTAGGGTGCCCTCTGCTATAGAGTATTGTCAGAATGGCTGTATTAGGACCAGCCAATAGAGTATAGTGATACACAGAGTGGTAGTTGCTAAATAAATTTATTGGCCCATCATAGGTGCATGTAAGGGAAGGGTTAATCTAGACAAAAAACAAATGAACCCAAATTGATTGAGCTACTACCATTCTGTGTCACTGTTCTGAGGGTATGCTGATTCTTGTAGTGCCATATTTGAGGATCTTGGGGTACCTCCTGGTGAGTTGGCTCTCAATTTAGAAATACATAAATGTATGATGCTAAGTGGTGCCATTATAATGTAGCGTAGGACCACCAGAGTAGAGACGTCTTGCCATGGTTTGTAGCTTACCATATGTTTGCAAATGTATGTAAATGAGATCTCAGCATTACTATTATTATGTGGGATGTAAGTCTCTTTTGCTGGTCCATTGCAGTGTGCTGGGGAATCTGTTTTTCTTGTAGAGATCTCTGTATCACAAGCCCCATGTTTTTATTTGCTTACAGTCTGTATCTCTCTTTTTTTTTTTGCAAACAAAAAAAAAATAAAAAAAATGGTCACCAGTTCTAGGCAGAAAATCCACTAATTTGTAGAACTTGCTTTTATTAAAATATTTTTATTTATTAATAAAGGATTGTTCCGATGTGAGTAACCATTACTAGCAATAAGAGTGTAGCACAATTTATGAGTGGTTTCCATGGGATAGAGAGAGGGGAATCTTCCTAGAACTCTTGAAATGCTTAACATGCACGTGTAAGACATGGCATACCCACACATGGTGTTTCCATATCACCAGTATAGAGTAATCATGGCCACTTTTTGTGAGCGCTATTTATGCTGGTTTGCAGGTGTCATTTTATCTTACAGTCCTATAAATAGCACAGACCTAAAATGAGTTAATGCACAGAGGTGGGAATGGACACACCATACGTAACAATAAAAACAAGATAATTACATAAAAATTAAGAAAAAAAATAACAAAAAAAAAAAAAAAAATAAAGCATAGTCAAAACAATTAAAAAAAGTTATTTGTTCTAAGCAATTGTTAAATTGCAAATAAAACCGTAACATACAGTCTAGAGATGGTGTATATTATTAAGATTGCCACAAAATACCTCCAACCACCTGTGTACAAAAATGAATCTATTACATAACTAAAGGACCCAACATACACAGCGCTAAATAAAGAAGAGAAAAACTCCAACATACAGAAAATATATGTGATGCATGATCTGCCACCTGTCATGAATGAGATAAGGATCCCAGTAAAATGCAATGTGTTTAACAGCAGCCCGAGATGTCTTGTGCCCTATCATCAGGGTGTTTTGCATTTACCATAGATAATTGCATCAGCAATGCCTACAATGATATTTTAATGATAGCAAAAATGTTAGTAAAAACACCAGTGGGTATATGGCTTTATGCTGCAAGAAGCAGCTGTACAATCAGTGTGCATTATAAGATGTTACAGCTGCATATGCAACAGAGATACTGCTACAGATGGGCGAATTTCCTATAAGACAGATGCTGACTCCTTCATAAATAATTACCTATAAAAACTGACTTTGAAGACTTTTACTATTTCTTGGTGCCACATTGCCATCCTAGCATGACTCCCAAGGAAATGAACCCTTGCTCTAGATAATGACATATTTCTTTTTACATGAGTTTAGTCTCTTATAAAGAAAGCTGCCTATGCTATTAGCCATATACAATGGTTTACTCTATCATTGCCTTGAGGGATGAAACCAATTTAGTTAAGTTCCCAAGAGTCTGATCCATCTGACCTTGGGCAGGACACTCTTGTCTAGAAAGAATACACTAAAACTCTAAATAGACTCCTCACGCCTGCTGCTGCTGCTGACAAATTGTATCTATAGCACATGTACATTCTATACAAGGAGATGAGCCACAATGCACACTATCTATTAATCAAATCTACAGTACAGTAAGTCTACTTACTTATAAGGTACAAATATGTTATTTATAATAAACCGTTTACTAGGTACATATTCAACAAGGTAGCTGATAAATTTGGCTGTTAAAAAAAAAAAAAGAGCTGACTTGTAAATTATTACACAACGTAAACAAGCACATATTCACATTTTGTACAATTTTGCTTTAAACACAAAACGAATGCAATGGCAAAACATAGTGCAGTTTCTATAAACATGCATTGAACTAGTGCACTACAAATAAACAAGTATAAAAGCAAGTATCCAGCATGAAAGGAGAGAAAATCAAAAGATTTACTGCATCTACTAACTAATCCCATCCCATCTAGTCCTTTCTCTCAGCTGTAAATGCTTAGCTACTGTGCGAGAATTACATCCTGTTGATTTATAAAGTAAGACACAGTAGTCATCTCTATTCCAACAAAACTTCTACTGGCCTCTAGTGCCACCTAGCCAAAGTCATTCCAGCTTCTTCGCATCATCAGTACCAGATGTTACAAACTAAGTTTTTATCACAGTAATGTTGGAATCAAATAAAAGGAACCACATAATACACTCTATTTGAGATGATAAAATTATGTCTGTCAAAACAAGTGACTTTGAAGCTTACAATCCTTTGTTTTTTTGGATTTAATGTAAAGATAACAATAATACTATAAATATCAGCAAATATCTCAAATTTTTGCAAGTATAATATAATGCTAAGCAACATCAAAGTAAAATATACAAGATTGTGGTTAATTAGTACTTACTGTAGAAGACATATTCTGTGTAACTGGACCAGATCTTGTCATCGGTGTACTGATTGACGAATGAAGCGGTCACTGAAGAGTTACAGGCTACCATATGGAATCCACACTCTGACAGCATGTCAAATGCTCTCTCTAGATGTTTGAACTTGAGATAAAACCTGGAGGTGTATTTTTCTGGGGCTCTGTCTGGATCCCTGCTCTCATTTAGTGTTTCTCCAAAGACTTCTTTGGCTAGAGAGATACGACCACAAACCAGAATTCTTGGAACTCTCCGAAATTTTGCATCCGCTTGGCTTTCTCTACCCATGGTACACGATCCACGGTAACCAACTGTGATGAAGCCCCATTTTCTATCTGAAGGCATCAAAGATGAAGATGGGCATATTCTGGTTTCACTTCCTTGGGAGACTTCTTCAAAGTCACTGTGGCAGTAGTCATCTGGGCTCTGTTTCACTTCATCAGGTGCTAATAGTTTTACTAGTTCTGGGAGTAGAAAGTATTCAGCTTCTCTTTTCAATCTCCCCTTTTCTGGAAAATGATCTGGCAAGACCACCTGCCTGTCCCTGAGATAGTCCAGAACATAACGGAAGAGAAATCCATCTCGGTCAATAAAGAATCGTCCTTTGGCATCTTTTGCCAGGTCATTGATGGAGTCCCTTTTTGAGGTGAACATTTTCCATAGCAGGGAATGGGGTATACTGGTCAATGTTGTATGGCGTGTAAAGTAAACTTGCCCACCAACATTTAATTCAACCACCTCTGGGAAAGATTGCAGGATAGTCACTTGGTCTCTAGGTGGGGCATACGTTCTGCAGTTTCCACTCAATGCCATTGTGCTTTTACACAGGTGCCACTAACTAAAGTACAAATTGTTCATAAATGTTAAAACAGGAATGAAAAGCTGCAACTTGGGTTCCCAAAATGCAATAATACTCTTCTTATTCTGGATTTTGTAATCATGAACTTAATTCCAGTCGTACATCAACATAACAGTCTGTTGCACTATCTAGACCAATTCCACTTTAGAAATAACTTACTAAAAAAGCATAAAAATCACATAGATCACACTGAATCCACTGGATGCAAGGTCACACAGAACGAACAGACACACTTGAATCTGTCAGAGAGAGAAAACATTTTTAAAGTTCAGAAAATGGCAGTGAAATGCACATTTTACTGTATATATCATAGTATATATGTAGAAATATATACACTGTATGTATGTATATAACTGTCTGCATACTATCTACTCTCATTGTATCCACTTAATAGCAGCGTTTCAGAAGCATAAATTAAAATGATGTGTATGTTAAGCTATATGTTCTGGTTATTGTGAACAGTAATGTAAATGTGATGCTTGTTATGTTGGGTAGTGGAATATTACAATAAAATTACTATACCTGAGTTGCATAATCCTTTCACATGGAAAAGGAGGTCAATTTATAAAATACAAATAAAAATGAATATAAAAATCATAATAAAAGTGTATCAGAAAGGTGAAGCTCTTATCAAGTGTAGAAAGTTATCAGCTCCTGGGTAGCAACGGCTCTGCTGAATTTTCAGGTGTAGTAGTCAGCAAATAAAGCACATACTCAAAATAAGACTGCTATTAGGGGGAAAAGCTTCCTCCAGATGGGATGCTGGCTCCTAAATGCCTGGCAAAAAAAACTCAATCACAGCAGCCAGCCTGCATGGAGCAGGATGCTCACTTGACTCTCCAAGCACTAGCAGGAACACAAAGGCTAACATAGTTCCAGGTAGGCTGAAAGAAAAAGAAGGGACAGGAGCAGTCGACAGAGCAAGCAGCAGTAGCAGCTGATGTACAGCTCTGGGTGCTTTGCTGCTTGGTTGCTGAGCCTGCTCTGGATGCTGAGCTGGGTGGATCCACAGATCCCAGGGCTGTTCTGAGATGGTGCTATTTCAGCAGTGCAGGGAAGAAACCAACCAGGGAAATAACTATTACATCATCTTAAAGGAACATAGCTCTAAAGAAAAAAAAAAAGATATAAAAGCAGGAGATGTGTTTGTGGGTCGTCTTATGTTTAGAGGTAGATAAGCTTTAAACAGATTAACATCAGTTCTCAGCAAATGGTAAAGTGTGAAGAGCTGCTTAAGCTGTACTTTTCCCCTGGGTGGTTTAACCTATTAACCTCCATTTAAATTGTCACATAAAGCATTGATTCTAATTGGTTATGTTGTTTCAGATTACAGCAATTAGGGACAAAGCGTTTACTTGCAATTATAGTCTTATCTCTGCAGTTGCAAACACGTGTATATATTAATCTTGCAGATTTTCGGTGCTTTGTAAGTGACTACCATTCTAGGTACATATAGTGCTTCTTACTGTGTGGTGTAGATTCTTTTCTCTTTACATCCTTTGCATAGTGATCTAATACTGCTCGATATGCAGAATGGAACTGTAACCTAGATTCTATGAGACCGTCACATTCAATAGATAGTATAGGCAATTTCATTGAGGATCACATTGTTTTTCTGCAAGTTCAAACAGGGACACAGCAGAGAGAGGCTGCCATCAGCACTTCAAACTTATACAGTGACCTGAACACTGTGGGAGATGTAGTCTAGAAACAATTGGAATCCAGTATCTGCTACATTTGATTTCATTTACTCTATAGGTGAACTTTCACACATATAGTGAAATACGCACGTAACTACTAGATTTTTCTATTTTATTTTATTTTTTTAAATACACAATTCCAAGTTTGTAATGACCACCACTAAAAATTAAAGCAATTTAATATATTGAAAAAATAAAATGTTACTAACTATAGATTTTTTCTGTGTTATGCATTAAGAATAAATTAGTTTAAGAATACTTTAACTGAATTATCAGGATCAGTATGTTTGCTGTGTGTTGATCATGAATGCAATCATGGTAGCTTGACACTCTAGGCTCACACACTAAAGCAATCAGCTAATGTACATAGATTTAAAGCTCCCATGAACCAGGTTTCTTAGATGCAGAAACATGTTCATTCTCAATGAAGCACCTTCTGCATTTAAGCAATAAGAGCTGGTTGCAAGTCTCAGCAAAAGGATAGGAACAATTTCAGCTGATTTATTAGAAAAATGTAACACGCTACCATCATGAATTAACAATTAAGTAAATTAAAAATTACTGATATATTAAGATTTTCTTTAGAGCTACAGTAATATAAGTTTCTCATTATGTTTCTGCCCCCCTTTCTTACCTTTCCTCCATGACATCCGTATATATACAGTAAAAAAAAAGGGAAGAGTAAGATTAATCATGTGTTTCAGCCTATAAATGACATTTGCAACTAAGAACAACATAAAGGTAATCATTTAATTTTCATTGTTAACACACACTCAACCAGACGAAAGCCATAAAGCAGTCTCCATCAGTGGAGGCTCCTACCTTTTTATGTTAGGAGGGCTGCCTGTCTGCTGCAGTCTGAGCAACGGTTCGATCCCTGTTCTCTTTGGCATCTGCCAGGTGTATTGTGCCTGTCCAATGCATTTGCCTGGGCCCATGATGGCACATGCACACAAACGCCAGCTTCTAGGGACTGCATCAGCTGCAGCATGCAGGACAGTAGAGAGCCGGCCTGGGGGAGACAGCGTGACCTAATCATGGGAGGCATGGCCACGCCCCCTTAGAAAAAGAAGAAAAAACTTTGCAGCGCCACTGCACGCTGGGGAGGGGGGATCTGTGAGCCCCTCAACCCTGTGCAAATCCAGGAGAGAGGCGCAATCAGTGTGACTGCTCTTCCCCACAGGCAGAGGAGATCGCTGCTGCTCAGTCTCCCACTGCAGCCCAGCACACAGCAGCTTGTGCTGGGCTGCTGACAGCTAAGAGGGAGGGGTGTGGTATCGGACCAGGGCCCACGCCAGGCCTTTCCAACAAGCCTGGGCCCGGTTAATTAGTATCTGCTCTCACCTCTTGGTGCCCCTAGCAGTACCTAGAAGCAGGGTAGGGCAGATAGATAGGCAGAGGATTGACGGCTTCCCATTTGAAGCACTCTTTCTGCAAATCGCAAGCCAGACTGGCAGTCCCAGGGGAGAAGTAACCTGTCTGGCTGTGATTAGCAGATAGTGCTTCTAATAGGAAGACACTGGCAGAAGACTCACTGGGGTATATTTACTAAAGTGCAGGTTTTTAGAATTGGAGATGTTGCCCATAGCAACAATCACATTATGTTATTATCTTCTAGAAGGTGCTAGATAAATGATAAGTAGAATCTGATTGGTTGCTATGGGCAACATCTCCACTTCTAAAAACCTGCACTTTAGTAAATATACCCCACTGTCTCACAGGGGGGTGGCAGGTTTTACTGCGGGGGAGAGGGGCTGAAGCCCTGCAGCTCCTAGGTAAAATCTGCTACTGGTCTCCATATTGAGCTGCTGGGAAATGCTTGCACCTACAGTACTCACGGGAATTAGCTGTGGTCTGCTATACAGTTGCCTCAGCATACCTACTCTCATAGTATAAATCTCACGAGCAGGGCCCTCTTTCCTCATGTGCTTCTCCATATACTTTCTTCTTCTCCGTACTCCACATAAGGGCAACTAACGCTTGACTGCTGACTCCCTGCTGCTTATTTTGAGTGTTTTAATCACTAATGCAGCTAGGTATATAAACCATGTCCTTGTCATGCACTGTAATGTACTGTAAGTTACTCTTTTCTTGTTCACTTATTTGTTTAAGTACTTTGTAAGGCACAATACTTGTGGCACCATATAAAGGATAATAATAATAGTTCAATCTATTACAGCAGTGCGCTGGGCATCCATGTTGCATAGAGGAATTGATGAGAGGGTAAGATATAGAGATCAGCTATATGAGAGTTTAGGTCTTCTACTTGGTTAGTAATTCCTTTTAATAAGAATTTAAAGACAACTTACTGTAGTCATGTTTGTGTTGAAGACCCATAGTTGCAGTGGTTCTTAGATCTCCCATTCCTTCTTCCCCATTATTTCAATTCTATTAAATCCAAACTAATAGTAATGTACTCAAGGAACTTGTGGTAGTGGTTAGTGTAAAAAGTTTATGATGCTAATTGCACAGGAACAGGAAATTCTATACCACTGCAGGTTGTTATTAGAGAGAGAAACATGGCCAGTTGTGAATAACATTTTAGCTTCCATACAGTACGTGTATTCAGTGATGGAAGCTTAGACAGACAGAGCTTGGAGCCATTTATTTTATCAAGTACAGTACACAGAAGGGGAGAAACCACTTATACGCTCCAATGCCTTAATATGACATAGACTATGCAGGCATCCTGTTCTGTGGCTTGAGGTTTAGTGGGCTATTAGTAATTCTCTTATCGACCCATGGTTAATGTTTATTAGTAATGATGAAGTTACACATAACACTAGACACATAGCGAAGCTCACATAACACTAGACACATAGCGAAGCTCACATAACAGTTCACTTCAGGTATTGTTTATATTGCCATTAAGAAATCAACTTTAAGTTTCACTACCAATATAAAACATTACTGTGGTTTCTGCATGAAACTATATAGCTAGGTGATGCCAGACACTGACAGATATTTTCTGGATACTCACTTCATGTGATCCATACATATTGCCTTCATTAATATATGTATAATGCATCCCAAACAGTTTTAAAAGTAAAGTAGGCAGAGCATTATTATTGACAAAAGAGTAGGTGATTATATGATAATGAAAAATGAAAAATGTACAGATGGAAAGCAAATTACATATACACATGTTTTTCGTTAAAATATGTCTGTGTTAAATTTTTGTAATTTTAAATATTCTCTAAAGAGTTGTTCTTGTATTTAAACATTGCTTAAAATGATTTAAATTTCACTCTATTCTGTCTGTTAAAGAGGAAAAAAGTGTAAGCAAATTTACAGTATTTTATTCATGTGGAAATTAAACATAATACAAGTGTGTGATAAGTTTTGCTACTTTCAAGTCCATATGACAAATATTGGTTCTTAGATAATGTATTTTATTTATTTTTATGTTTCAATTATATGCATCTAGATTCATCTACAGTGATTCCCAAGCAGCATGCTGGTGCACATTTGAATAGGTGGGGACAACTGACCCGGGATTTTCTAAAAGGCATCATATGTGCAATATATGGGATGACCAATATTTCCACCATTACAAATCAAAATCTTTAAATTAGGCATGCCATGCTCACTCAGTATTGCCTCTATGACATTAGCCAGTTTATCACCACCTGCGGTGTGTCTATGCTAGCAAGCTCAGCACATGAGTCTGAGGCATTGCAGATACATGGCAGGCAGTAAGAAGAAGTGTATCAGATCCAGGGCCATAGCACAGGGCACCGCAGGGCAGGGGGTGCTGCTTGTACCTATCAACTTTCAGTTTATAATAATTCTCACTTACAGTTTTCTTTACTTTTATCCCCAACATCTCCTGGCCACCCCTATCTCCTCCCTAGCCGACTTGCCCTCCATCTAGCCACCTACCCAAGCACCTTCAGTCACATACTCTTATTTCAAACACACATTTCAAAATACTGTCAAACCCGGGCCTCAAACCTACCACCTCTCACTTGACAGGCAGAAACCTTACAGATGGAGCTACCTGCGCCACAATTTCTGATGGCGGGCCATAAGGCCACACCCCTTTTTCCGGTGCGCATCTTATGTCCATATTTAAAAAATAGGTTTGAGGGGCGCCAATGCTCTTTCTGGTCCAGGGCACCAAAATGGCTAGTTACGGCTCTGACCAGATCTTCCCCTACACTAACTGCATTAGACATTATATTATAGTGATAGAATTTACTTTTTGAACTACATACCATTAGATGTAGGAACTTTAAGGCAGAGGAGAGATCCACCAGACCCTCATTTTACTCTACTTGGCCTCCAGGGCTGTAGCTAGGGGAATGCAAGTAGTGCTGTCTCCCAAGGTCCTCGGGGCAGCACCTTCACCAACCCAAAAGGCCCTACAATTATTGCTGCTACAGTGTAATCCAGAGTGTCCCTTGAATGCTCCGGGCAAACATCCTTCAACCTGTACAGCTGCTCAGAGCTTCCTGAGGTCAAAACAAAAACCAATAAAGTGAAAAACAAAAAGAATAAATAGCTTTCCTTTCCCAACCCCCTGCATGATATCTTTATCTATGCTGAACTAACAAAAATATAAAACAATGGGGTAGATGTATTATAGCGGCACTTAACGTGCCGCTATAACGCTTCCCGCTTTGCCTCTTTACCGAGGCGAAGCAGGAAGCACTACCGATGAGATGTATAAACATCTCATCGGCCGGAGTGGGGGAGCGTTAACTCCCCCCTCCGGCGCTACCCGCTAGAGACAGCAGCGCATCAGCCTAGTGCTGATGCGCTGTGTCTCTCACCCGGCCGGCTCCACTGAGCATGCGCGGGATCTCGCAAGTATCGCGAGATCCCCGCGTGGAGCCCTGGAGCCGGCAGTCGCCGCAGCAGGGACAGCGCTGTCCCTGCTGTGGGGATAGGCTAACGCCAGGCTGTAGCTGTTGATAACGACAGCTACAGCCGGCCGAACGGTCATGCGTTATGACCGTTCGTACATGGCCCTGCCGTCGGCGCTGCTATCTTATAGATAGCAGTGCCGATAATGACAGTTACCGCCCAGACCCCCGATCATACATCGGGGAAAAACGGTATCAGCACACATAACGTGCGCTGATACCGTTTCTGGTCTTCGTATTTCTCCCCCAATATGCCCTATGTGTCACAGCAGTATAGAATTTGACATATGTGGGCAAAGAAATATAACAGACACAGAAATGTGAAATCTAGACTGGTGATAAATATGGGTAAAGAATCAAGCTACTGATAAAACAGTAAACTGCTTGCAACTGAGGCAATTTATCATGTCAATTTATCACTATTTATTCACTTATTGTCTCATCCTTGGATCAGACTCAGTGTTAAGCTGGCCATACACGGAATGATTGATCACACGATTTTGGCATTTTCTACAGGTCGGACAGACCAATCGTTTGCAAATAGTTGTATTTTGAGTCTTCTGCGACACCGATGCACGTCCCCGCCGTCGTCTAGTTGGATCGCAGATCAGATGGTTTTGCAGAGAGATCTCAACTGATCGAGTACGATTGGAGCCCAATCGTATGTACTTTTGGTCATGTACGATCCGACATACGATCTGCACTGTCCCTGGCCACTCCCCTCCGCCAGTTTCACAGACGCCGTGGACAAGCAGAAATGATCAAGCAGGAGTGCGATCGTTTCAGTGTTTGGAAGTGAGTATATACATCACTGCCCCACCAATGTGTATACTAAACCCACTGCCCCACCAATGTGTTCCCCTGCCCCATCAATGTGTATTAACCCCTGCACCACCAATGTGTATACTAAACCCACTGCCCCACCAATGTGTATTAACCCCTGCACCACCAATGTGTATACTAAACCCACTGCCCCACCAATGTGTATACTAAACCCACTGCCCCACCAATGTGTATTAACCCCTGCACCACCAATGTGTCCCCCTGCTCCACCAATGTGTATTAACCCCTGCACCACCAATGTGTATTAACCCTGCCTCACCAATGTGTATTAACCCCTTACAAATGTGTATTAACCTCTGCACCACAAAAGTTTTCTTTATAATACACCAGACCATGCTTATTTTTGCCCTTTCAAATTTAAAAACAACTATAAAAGTTTGTTTTTTAACTTTTCAAGATTTAATCCAACAGTTTCAAACATATAAACGCATTGCAAACATGTCAAATTTCAAAACCTTCACAAATAGATAACCTTCAAACTTTGCAAATATCAAATTTGTGTAGATAACTAAATGCATCATTTTTTTGTTATAATTTATTCAACCAGTAATGTCAAGTGCAATGGAGAAGAAATTCTTAAGTGAATTTATTGAAGAGTACCGGCATCATGAATGTCTATGGCGGATTAAACGTCCAAATTACCGCAACAAACCCATGCGAGCTGCTGCAATACAGGCACTTTTGGATTTATCAAAGCCCTATTATAATGATGCCAATGCAGATTGGGTTAAGCGCAAAATACAGAATTTGCGCACAGTTTATGTCCGTCAGAATCGTAAGCAGATCGAGTCTCGGGCATCTGGAGCAGGGGCTGCCGATGTGTACACAAGTACAGTCTAGTACTTTGATATATTAAAACTCCTCCCTGAGCAGGAGCCTATCCGCCAGTCAGAGGCCTTATTGGTGGATACAGTACCTGAGGAAGCTGCAGGGGTGAACCCAGACAATCAAGACGCCTCCTCCAGCGAAGTTGTAAGTTTTAAATGTTTTCATATACTAAATTTTTGTAATGTTCAATGGGTTTTTTGGCTCAATTTCTAATCCTGTCCTCCTGCCACGGTACTGCCCCCACTCCATTGAAGTAGGTCACATATTGTTCTCTGACCTCATTAGCCCTTGCAGTCCCTGTTGTCACCATCAGTTTAGATGGGGCTACCGAAACCATCAATGGGGTGTCTGTTTTTCGCGTTTATCAAGCACATCGGTTTCTGAGGCCATACTATGTCCAGGAGGTGATTTTTTACGTAGTAAATTGTGGAGAACACAGCAGGCAAACACAACTTTATCTATTTTCTCCACACGCAGGTTAATGCTTGTGTGAAATATCCGGAAACGGTTGCATAAAATTCCAAATGTATTTTCAAGTACTTGCCTCGCCCTGGAAAGACGGTAGTTGAAAACGGTTTTGTCATGTGTCAGGGCGCGTTGTGCATATGTCTTCAGCAAACGCCTCATCAGCCACAAACACATAGTTTAGGCTGTGCTTCGTTTCTGTAGTTGGTTGCATGTTCAAGCATTGGGATGCCAGTCTCTCATAGAAGAGGTTTTGCTTGAATGACCCCCCCATCGGAAGCAGGGCCATTTTATACCACATCCACAAAAATAAACTCATAATTAGCGTTGACAACCGCCATGAGCACTATACTGTTAAATTCTTTATAATTATAGTAAAAGGGTCCGCTGTGGCCAGGTGGATTTATCCTGATGTGTTTCCCGACTATGGCTCCTCCACAGTTGGGAAAGTTCCATCTATGGTCAATTTCCTCGTCAATGGTCTTCCAGTCCTCCACCATTGTCGCGAACTAGAATAAATCAACAATGAAATTAATCCTTTGTATAACGAAAATTTAACAGTAATAACATTAATCTTTTAACACTTTCCTCCAACAGCCACCAACACCTAACCTCGACTTGATGACCAGCCCGCAAAATCCCACCCAAAGCGCCAGTGATGCGGAAGTAATCGAGCTCTCTCAACCTACCCTTAAACAAAGGAGATATCAACGAAATAACCTAGTCACACAAGATCCGCTGTTAGACCAGGTGAAGATGGCTTTAACAAAGCCACCTGATAAGTTTGACCACCTTGGAACCCACATAGCGAGCATGGTCAGAGAAATGGGGGATAGCCAACAAATACACACTCAGCGGATTATCTATGAAACCACAATCTGGGGGAGAAGTAAAAATCTTACCAGCAATACAAGGCTGACTGATGAGCCCGTCTACCAGACAACCATGCAGCCCTGCTATAGGCCATCAGCATCTCTCCTATGCCAAATTACCAACCACCAACACAAATGGTGCCTTACCCACCCCAGCCAACACCCCATCACAGTCAGCCACAAAACACCCCCTCAACATCCTCAGCCCGTTCAATCTAGTGGCATTTTGGGCAAGGATGAGCAAGTCAGCCAATGGTTTATTCTTTAATGTTTATTTTGCAAGTTGCTAAACATTAGATTTGGGTCTGCCTGCAAATGGTTTGTAAATTTTGATTAATCTGTAAACAATGTATCACCTAGTTTGTTCTTTCTCAGTACCTGTTGCATGGTATGGGGTGTGGATGATGCGGATTGGGCAGGTCCACTAAGCGCATGGCGCTAGGACAGATAGGTGGTTGCCGGGGTCTCATTCTGTCCTTGTGCCATGTGTTTTTGGGCTTGTTCAATCCAGCATCTGACACACCACATACCATTCTGCTGGTATTGGGCAACAATTAACTGGGTGATATTGTAGTTTTTACATAGTTTACATACTATTTGTTTGACCAATACGAGGCAAAGCAAACATGTTGGTTTTGTGTTTTACTACGTAAACATGTTATATAAATATACAGCCGTGTTGGTTGTCTTGATTGCACACGGAGTGTTACCCCTAAACAATAAAACATTATTTTTGTTTTCACAAGATCACAATTTGTAGTGTTTTTACTTACTTTGAAGTAGTCCAATTTCAGGTGTCTGGGATGATGCTCCCCAACGCCTGGGCGGAAATGAGGGCCGCAAACTTCAGGTCTTCAAAAGACCGTCTGGTTGCCAGATACCGCAGGGTCACCACCAACCTCTCCTCAGCCGGGACGGCCATCCTCATATTGGTGTCCTGCCGCTGGATAATGGGGATCACCAGACGCAGCAACTCCTGGAATGTGGCGTCATCCATTCACAGGAAGTTGTGATAGTCATCCGGGTTATTCTCCCTAAGCTACATCAGCAGGTGCATTTGGGAGCGACTCTCCCTCCTTGTCAGCCGCTCCTTGGTCCAGCAGGACCGCATCCTCCTCCTCTCCTTAGGCCCTACACCTTTCAGCCTCAGATAGCCACAGGCTAACAGAAGCTTATGGCTATAGGAATCCATGAGAAAGTAGAGAAATAACACACTTTGTAAAAGGCAAGCCTTAAAACAAAGCAAAACACACTGGCAAAGTACAGCGTTCAGCAGGTAAACCTAGCCTCACAAGTCACTGAGCAGAGTGTGCAAAGATCCTAAAATGGCTGCTTCCTTTTATACCAACTAGATCAGCCCTCCCCTAGCTGACATTCCAGCTGATTGAGTGTGATCGCTCACTCCCCCCCACAGGCATAGGAGACTGCTATGGCTGCTGCTCAGCAGCCATAGCAGTCTCCCACTGCAACTCAGCACACGCTGTGTGCTGGGCTGCTGTGAGGGAGAGATAAGGGAGGGGGGGCGGCGCTGGACACAGGCCCCGCCGGGCCCCTCAGGTAGCCCGGGTAAATAGTACCCACTCCCCCCACTCTCGACACCCCTGCCTATCAGCACATGCAATCACTTGCATTTGCGATGGTGCTGGTGGGTGTCTCAATACACAACATGGTGGCTGAATCAAATGCATTAGTGTACATCTCTGAATCAGGCCACAGTCAGGACTACTGACCTCTCAACATCCTCAGGTGCATTTAAACTGTGTTTGGTTCAAGTGATTGCTTTCAGCAAGTATTACTGGAAATCTATGCTTTGTCACTTCCTCTACATTACAGTGCATCTCAAAGTGGTAGTTTCTCCCCATTAGACAGGACTTGCAAGGATGAAATAGAGATTTTCCACTTTTATTAATGGAAAAGTCACTAAGTGGCAAGAGTAAGCTGGTGAATTCCAAGACATGCCAAAATGTGTGTGGTGCTATCAGTGTTACACCAAACTTAGGGGTCTATTTACTAAGTAGTGTTAGGAGATAAAGTGAACGGTGATAAGGTACCAGCCTGCCATTTTTCAAACACAGCCTGTGACATGGCAGTTAGGAGCTGATTGCCTGGTACCTTATCACCATTCACTTTATCTCCTAACACTGCTTAGTAAAGAGACCCCGTAGTATGCTAATCATATCACACTGGATGCATTGTCACTCCCAAACCTTGTCTTTTCACCTTAGGCCGGATGAAGTGACACCTTCAAGGGGACAAGTTCAAATGAAAACTGCAAAGTAATACAGGTTCTTTTAGAGAGAATAATAATTACTATGCAGGAATACACAAATATTAGAAACATTATATACTCTTTAAAACATTAAGAATTTACGGCACCTAACTTTGTGTGAAAAATTAAGGAAACTGTTCGAATTTCCATTGTATTACCCATGCCCCAGTTTACAAGATATTGCCAAAATCTATTGTTCTATTAATACTGCTACATCTGTCCCCCTGTCTACAGTGCTTAGCAAGCCTTGGTTGTTGGGTAGGACTATCAGCCACAAAGGGGCAATAATCCATTACTTTATGCATTTATAAGATACAGCAAATAAGGTAATAAGACCTCTCATTGGAGTCTATTCATGAAGAATTGCGGTATAGAATTGTTACTTATCACTCTAGATCACATCACTTAAATGCAATCTATAGTTTTGATAAGTAGCAATTCATGTACACTGTTACCAAAGCGAAGCGGTATATCCAGGTTAAGCTGTGCGGTCTCTTCTTCTCTGTGTCTTCAGAGTTTTCTTTTATTTTTTTGGTCATGCGACGGCATCTGTGTGGATGCTGGACTTGTGCATGTGCCAGGTCATTACGGCAGCAGCAGGGGAGGGGGCAGTTAAGATTAAGGTAACCGGCATATTCATATGCCAGGTCACTTAGTGGTGGCAGGGGAAGGAACAGGGGGGCACGGGGGCTGCAGGCAGTTAGGATGGAGGTGATCCGGCATATGCACATGCTGGGTCACCTTACTACAGTGGCAGCAGGGGTAGGAACGGGGGGAGTGCACTGGGTCAGCAGGAGGTGACCTGGGATATGCTTATGCAGATACCCTGGACTCCTCTGATTGGCTGCTGGCACAGAAGGGGGCGGAGAGAACAGGGAGAAGGTAGGAAGACAGCTGTCATTGCTGCTCTTCTCCCCTAACAGCACTGCTTACGCCATCCTGAGATGGCGAATGTGGTACTAGCAGAGGAACGGAAAGCTGACCTTTCCATTCCTTTATAAATCGCACTCACCATACCAGTGTATACTGGTGTATGGTGATGCAATACACACAGGAGCGGATGCCCTGCTGGAGAAGTAATAAGCTTCTCCAACAGTAAATTGCTCTATGAATAGCAGAAAGCAGAGAAGTGCCATGTTTTCAGTTAAACAGGACACTTTACTGCTTCATGAATAGACCCCATTGTGTAAATTTATTCAACTTGTATACATACGTATAATCATGACTATGACTTTGGTACAGATTATTTTTCCACATAGTCCCCATACTTGTTTCAGTGGTACATCAAGGCATTTATACTGGCATAGAAGAAATCAGTGTCAAGCACCTGAAATCAGGACATGACAACTTGCTGAACGTTACCATCGGTTTGTTTTTTTTTCACTAAGTTGCTTCTTCAATCATTCAAAGATATGGAAATCACTTGGTTCGAGGTCAGGGCCTCCCAATGGTATTGCTTGTAGTTGGTTGAGTGTGGCCTGGCGTTATCAAGCAGCAATACAACACCTGTTTGCAGCAATCCTAGTCGTTTTTGATAAATTGCCCTCTGTAACTGGCTCAATGAGTCACAATCGCAGACAGCATTCATAGTACCTCCCTTAGTGAGGAAATCAACAAGAAGCACACCCTTGTGCCATGACCTTCTTTGCTGGTGGTGCGGTTTTGAATTTCTTTGAAGGTGGTGGCAGATGCATGTTTCCATGTCATGGATACTTGCTTCATCTCCAGTGTCATATGATGCACTCCCGTTTCAATATGCTACAAGAGACAATCCCATCCTATTGGTTTTGGGAACTTCTATGAGTGGCTTCGGTACCCAGCGTGAACACTTTTTCCTGTTCCCCAGTTGCTCATGAATGATGTTGTGCACAGTACTCACTGCGATTTTCAGTTCGTGAGCAATATCACTAACATGAATGCTTCTGTCCTCCTGAATCAGACCTTCAATGGGGCACAATCATCTGTGGTGGACGTGCTTGACTGGCTGGATCACTGCTTATCTTGAAAGTCTGTCCTGCCACTATCATAGGCAGAGCACAAACCCAAATCTGTTTCAGTGACTTGACGTTATCAGTGTACACCTCGACAAGTTGGTGCTGAAATTCACAGAAATCTGATCACACTATGCACATCAATGTTTGAGCAAATTTCCGCCAGGCCCGCCATCTTACAAATTATGTTGGGACAGTGTGACTGATATGAAGCGTAGTCTAATGGTCGTGAGGGGAAGCAGTGGTCTATCTGCTCTGGCCTGGCAGGAACTTAGAATTAAATAAGAGAACATTACAAACGTGAGAGGTCTTGTTACCTTAGTTATTAAACCACTCGCTTATTTAATTCTTTGTTCATCAAATTTACCTGTGCATAACTGATTAATATAAATGTAGGCAGTGTTGTTTAACTGTACAGCTTACTGTATGAGTATGCATAAATGTATGTCTTGTCTAAAAACTTAGTGCACCACTATACGACCATTCTTCTAAATTAACATTCCTTTTAACTGCAATGTCCCCACTTAAGTCTTAGAAAAATATTCATGTGTTCTCCATTAATGCCTTGTCCATAATAATTCTAGATTTCCAAATATTACAAAAAAAAATGACATTATTTTTTCAAAATTAATGTAAATCAAAAATTTTTTCTTGGGGGGGGAGATTGCCGGCCATGTCTGTGGGGGGACCACATAATGTCTTTGGATTTTGTTCTAAGTATATTTTTGATATAACAACTATGTTGTTCCTTTATTGGATTGTTATTGTTAGCTGTATGCTCTCACTGTAATACGATTACCAACTATTTTTTGAGAAGTAACGTACTATGTTTTTGCTCTGATGAATAAGGAAATGTTTAAAAATCAAAATGACACTACACTTTAACTAAGATAGCTTTTGAGTTCAGTCAAAGCTGTCAAGACATCAGACGGGCCCTGGTACTGGAAAAACATGTCCAACGGAGAGTTCATGGCTTATGCCCAGTGGTGGACTATGATCCCATGATGCACGCAGAGGGTGACATGGTCACAGCATCGAGGCAGGATTGATTATGCCTCCAAGGAACTCCCAGGCCCCACATTGTACAGGCCCTCCCTTCTTAGCACTCCTGATTGCAGCATTTGCACATAGAGAAAACAATGTGTACCTCTGCCCTTCAATGTAAAAAAGTAAAAGCTTAATATTTCAATGAAAATTTTATAATTTTAATATATGCCAAAAAAATCACGTCTTTTTTTTTGTTTTTTTATTGCGACCCTTGCATGATTGGGATTCCTCGATTCCCAATAGCAGTATTCTGGCTTTGCATCTGTTAAAAATGCCATGCTAGAGGGGTGAAGGACAGCCTGTGTGCAATAGCTGTAGGCAATTAACTACAATTTATAGGATGTATGTGTCAGTCTAATATATTCATCGGGATTATCCCTTCTGTAGACTTTCCTTCTAATTGTTCAGAAGTAAAATACTTCAGAGTGAAATATTCATAAGTAACGTTTAATAGATTTTTTTAATACACATTAGGACATGCTGAGAAGAAAGCATACAAAATGTTAATGCTTACAAATGAAGGACACAAAGCTAATCTTTAACTTTGTAGTAATATTATAATATGTTTTTATCAGCCTAAAAAATACTTTAAATACTGTTTGTAATGTGATACTGAAATCAATCTGTTGGGTAATCAAATAGTAAAAAGTCTACATATTAATCTAAGAAATGATTTAATAATGTGATGGAATTTTATGTTGCTCTGTCCTTTTTTTTTCAATTATTTATGGTAATGCCTGGTAATCTTAGAGGTTTCCAGTGTCTGCAAGACTTTTTAAGGAAAATGTAATCAATTGTAAAGTAATAACTCACTGTATATATGAAGCATGTACTGTTCAGGCAAGAAATGAAAAGAGTTACATTTGTTGTTGCTTTCCGGTGGCTGTTTAGCCACCGGATCAAATACCAACAGCGGCAGCCTGGCGGGTTGAAATCCCGGCACCTCGAGGTAAGTACCCTAAACCCTCCCTTAGGGCTGCCTAACCCTAACCTCTCACCTCCCCCCCATGGGTGCCTAAAGCTAACCCCCCCTACTTGCACCCTAAACCTAACCCTCCCGGGGGGTGCCTAACGCTAAACCCCCTTCCCCTAAGTCCCCCAGTGGGTCTCTAAACCTAACCTTCCCATCCCCGGGCTAATTGTATACTTCCCCGGCAGAGAGGATGATCGGTCCAGCGTCCTTGGCGTTGGGATTAACATAGGCGTCGGTAATTCGACGCCTATGTTAAATCCCATGCCGGGATTACGCTGTCGGTATTGAGACATCCCGATTTAGGGGCATATTAAATTAGCTGCAGGCTTGTACCAGTGCCCGGGGCTATGCAGGCTACACTTACCGCAGATTTCTGTTTGCAACCTAGAGAAGTGCAAACAGAACCCTGTGGTACGTAAGGCTATCTGCCCTTACCGCAGCTACCACGAGTGCGTTAACTCATAGCATTGGACACTTAACCTGGAGCTACGAGGTAACGTGTGTTAACCACAGGCTTACGGTGGGAGGAAATGGGCTTATAATTTAATAGCTCTGAGCATTAATGCTCGAGGCTTTCTGCAGCTAATTGAATATTCCCCTTTCAAATTATTTAACATTTTTGGTAAGACATGTATGCACTGTACCCATAAATCTTTGATATGATGGATCATGTGCTACCAACACACATGGCAGTTACTAGAATTTCCTATTTCTATGCTTCAACAAAAATATACTTAATTTGTAGACAACAGTAAATTAAAAAATACTCTAAGTTGTACAGCAAGTCATGTGTTTACAGTGATCTGATGCATGATACACTACAATGACAAACAGATGGCAAAATCATTAGTTATAAAAGACAGAGTGACATAATGTCTGATTGGAGAAATTGGATTTGAACTTTTTCCTTGCTTGTTGCGAATCTCACCGTAATGCAGCAATATTATATTTTGTTTTCTCTCCAGCTGTGGAAAGTCTTCTCTACAACATTTTGAGAGTGATTTTGTAACATGAAAGCCAAACCATCTTCCTCATTTGAAGAATTATGTATGACTGGTCAAGCACATTTTCATAGAAATGAACTCAACACATTAAATTTAGATTGCAAGCTCTCACCTTCAAATTCAGAGTGCAAATTTTGTTATCATGGTATGTCTAGTTTATCTCCCAGTGGCACATGCAGGGGTGTGTGGGTGTTCTGACTACTTATAAACCTTCCCTGATGGGACAAATATTTTTTTTCAGAGGAGACTGCTGTGTCTCTGTATCAGCACAAGCTGCGACCGCGGAGCTGGTGCTACAGAGAGCTCTGATCAACAGAGCTCTCTGCATACAGAATGTCCAGAGGGAGCTGCTGCCCAGCCACAGCAACGCCCACTATCCTCACACACAGTGGCCACCAGTCTCCTCTCTGCCCAGGGCCCAGCTACAGCAGCTCCCTCTATCCTCACACACAGTGGCCACCAGTCTCCTCTCGGCCCAGGGCCCAGCCATAGCAGCTCCCTCTTTCCTCACACACAGTGGCCACCAGTCTCCTCACAGCCCAGGGCCCAGCTACAGCAGCTCCCTCCATCCTCACACACACAGTGGCCACCAGTCTCCTCTCAGCCCAGGGCACAGCTACAGCAGCTCCCTCCATCCTCACACACACAGTGGCCACCAGTCTCCTCTCAGCCCAGGGCCCAGCTACAGCAGCTCCCTCGAACCTCACACACAAAGTGGCCACCAGTCTCCTCTCAGCCCAGGGCCCAGCTACAGCAGCTCCCTCCATCCTCACACACAGTGGTCACCAGTCTCCTCTCAGCCCAGGGCCCAGCCACAGCAGCTACCTCCATCCTCAAACACAGTGGCCACCAGTCTCCTCTCAGCCCAGGGTATGGGCTGCTATAAGTATGTATCAAGTATACCTTATGTCAGGAAAACAAGATGTCTGCAGGCTGGCTTTAGTTATGCCAGAATGCATGAACAAAACGCAAAGGATTGCTCTCTCGGTAAGAACTTTCCTTTGTAAGCGAAGGACTCCTGGGTCTATGACCTAGAATTCCCACTGGTGTCATTCTGTGACATTTTCAGGGATTTGACCACATTTCTTGCCTCTAGTGCTTCCCAAAACTGCTTAAAAACTAAAGATGTGCGCGGACCTCCATGTTTTGGTTTTGGTAAGACCACCCTCAAGAGTTTTGATTCGGTTTTGATTTTGGATTCTTTTTTAAAACAATTGATAAAAACAATTAAAATCATGTAACTTGGACATGTTTTTGTTCCTATAATTTTCCAATCAATTTTGGCAGCTGAAATCACTTTGGAGGGACTTAAATGCAATCAAAAACATGCAAGATCCGTTTTTTAGATCCGACTTGCAGGAAAACTCAAGTTGGGACCCGGTTTGACTCAGAACCCCAAAGTTCGGGTGTATACAATTTTAAATTTTTCGAATCTCTATTAAATACCTCAGATAATCAGCACTTTGTAAAAGCGTTGTACAGGAAGTAAACCCCTTATTGTCAACAATTTTCATTATGAAAAGTACTATATATTTTCTTTATGAACTGCTGTAATATAATTATAAAAGTTGATTTTAACTGCTGTAGTTTGCTTAAAATGATCATGTTATATAGTTAGTGTATAAAAAATATCACTTTATACATTCATTGCATCAACTGTAGTTTACCAATAATATCTCAAATTATTGTGTTAAAGAACCTTTTTGGCAACTAACCTGTGTACTTGATTTCATAAATGACCCCTCCCCCACTATCTTCAATTAGTTTAATGTTAACCTATAGCTATGCAATAACTGCAAATGATAAGTTGTCCTCAGCTTCTAGTATTTCTTAGGGCTCTATTTATTAACATTATTTTTACAAAAATAAAGTGAAAAGGGTGTTTTCACACCCTTTTCATATTATTTTAGTTTCACCTAAAGTTACTAAAGGGCAATTGGAGTAGAATTCGTAAAATTCTACTCCAAGCCCTAATTATCACTTATTTTTAGTAAGCAGATTGCATTTCCCATAATTGTAATGGGAAATGTGATCTGGCCAAAGTTTCTAAAAATAAAATGTGAAAAAATACTGGGGAAAACCCTGTGATAATAACGCCACCTGGAGGTGGCGTTATCCAGAGTCTCCCCTGATTACCAGACTCGTGATCAGCTGTGTGGTCTAAACAGACCACACGCTGATCTCTACTAAAATAAAATTTTAAAAAAATTGTAAAAAAAAAAAACTTACCTGAGTCCAGGGTCCGGTGATCGGGGCTCTGGGTGATGTCCTCCCTCTGGTCAGCTGGTCTCCCAGCCTGCACTGCTGCCCGGTTGTCACCTGACTGAGTCCTAGTGACGTATGGGATGTCAGCTGACCGGAGTCACGGAGGACATCATCGGAGCACTGATGACTGCAGGTAAGTGTAATTAAGGGAGGGGGGGTCACGAGGGTCCACGATCGTAGAGGGCAGGGCTCAGCGCTGGTCGGTCGGCGCATGCGTTGGCACTCGTCACGGTATTTTTTGTGAAAATACCATGATAAGTGTGCGGAGGGGATTCGCAGGGACAGAGGTTTATCGCAAGCTCTGTCCCTGCAAGGGATTTGTAGTAAATCCCTGTGATATTGCCTGAATTCGCATTGCGAATTCAGTCGGTAATATCACACTATAATCTGCATTACAATGCGTATTGTAGTAAATAGAGCCCATAGACTTAATCTTCCAGAATGCAAATAAAAATAGCATTTCTACTGTATCAAAATTATTGAAAACCTTGTTCTAAACCAAATAGCACAATCCTCTATTGACATTCTTCTACCGCCATCTACTGGTCAATAGGAAGGATGCAGTTACAGCATTGTATAACAAACACATATTGTACTACCAGTTAAAAGCAAGTTAGATGAGTAATTAAAATACTCTTTCCCGACATGTTATATATATGCAGCTGTGAAATGCCTTCAGGGTACTGATGTTTAAATTATCTAGAAGCAGCATTTTAAAGAGTAATATCTCAAAGTTATTAGCACTGACGTTGAGGCTAACAAATTCTCCATGTACGTGCTGCACTTGCAAAGATGAAGACTATTATTGAGCACATGATATAAAGCATCAGTATAATGTACTTGCAACACAATATGCCTTAGATTAGCCCAGATATACTCTTTTCCCATTATGCTCCATTCATTAGTATGGAAAGTAAGTCCCTCAATTTCCATTTGTGGCATTTTCTTTAAAAAAAAACAATAGAGGTTTATGATTGGTACTTTCCCCAATATGTATTTAGAATGTGTAGATGTGGATCATCATATTGCTTTATATGAAAATAAGTATCGGAACAAATCCTTACAGCTCAGCATTTAAATATTCTGTCAATTTTCTGAATCACTAAAAAATGTCAAAATCCATAGTATACCGTGTTTCCCCGATAAGACACTGGCTTATTTTTTTTTTTGGTCTAAAAAACACCATAGGGCTTATTTTCGGGGTAGAGCTTATTTCCAGCCCCCCCGTTGTTGAATACAGCCTGTGCCTCTTTCCCCCCTGTTGTTGAATGCAGCCTGTGCCTCTCTCTCCCCCTTCTGTTGTTGAATGCAGCCTGTGCCTCTCCAGCCCCCCCCGTTGTTGAATACAGCCTGTGCCTCTCCAGCCCTCACCCTGATGTTGAATGCAGCCTGTCCCTCTCCCTGTTGAATGCAGCCATTTCCCCACTTACCTTTACAATAAGAATAATCCGGAGGCGGCTCCTTCCTCCACAATCTGCGGCTCCTCCGATGTCCACCTCGCCCTTCAGAGTCGCGCCGTGACGTCATGACGTCACGCGCGCTGACTCCAAAACAAGCTTTATTTAAAGCTTGTTTTGAAGTCTGACTATGGTACTGTAAGCAGGTGGAGGAGCGGCCCGAGCGGGCCGGGCAGCCTCCTCCATCTCTATCATTTAGTATTTCATGCGGGGGGCAGAGCTGGGGGCATTTTAGTGTAGTGCAGGGACCGGGAAAAATTTGGATTTTATTGGGTCTTATTTTCGGGGTAGGGCTTATTTTTTACCATTCTTCAAAAGTAAGGATAGGTCTTATTTTCGGGTAGGTCTAATTATCGGGGAAACACGGTAGTTTCTATAGCCAGACTACAGCTGTTGTTAAATCAAAACTAGTAGTTAGACTGCAAGCTTTGTGGAACACGCTGGACTTTCAGTCAATTTCTTTAAGTTAGTTTTGCTGATCTGACTAAGGATCTAAGGACATGTTTAATAGAATTGTATTAGAACCTTACATTAGGGATGTGACAAGTTACCCGTGATTATTGCACATACATAGAAGATGTAAAAATAAAAATAAACTCTAGTAGTGAAAGGTAATTGCAGAGAGTCTGAAAATGTAGTTACCTTCTATTCCTAACAGGAAGATCTAACTGAAAGGCAACATTTTAAACGGTCCAAAAAATTTATTGGAAGTCTAATGAAGCTTGATATTTCTAGAAAAAAGCCATCCCATATCAAATTCTTTCTGCTTACAGGGTCTCTGAAAATGATCCACAAAAAGTTTAGAATGAGATACAGCTCATTATGTGATATATGGACCTTTTTACAAATTATTATAAGTGGTCAAGCAATCTTCCCAGACTCTACATGAGAATGTATAGTATAAAAAGACGATAACTTGGTATGTACACCATAGTCACAAAAGAAGGGAACACATCTTGAACTATGAGAGAGGAGAATCACTGTATGCAAACTCTGCTCCTGGCAGATATTTGCCCAACAGTCAAGAAATTCAGGGACATAGTGGTGGGATGTAATAGAATGGGAGTTTTTGTGCAAGATGAAACTCGCACCTTGCACATGTAACAGGGTGCGAGGTTTCAGGCATGAACAGAACTCGCATGCAAATTCTCGTGAGAATTCACACAAGGAAGCATGCACGTTTCTGACCAACCGGAATGCAAGTTTCAGAATGCGATTTGCACAGTTTGAAAGAAGCTCACCCTTTGGCACCCAAAAGTTCCAAGACTTATACCTCACAGAGGAGGCATTGGTGTGGCAAGCTGTCAGTGAGGAGGATGAGGGAGGTAGCGAGAACTAGGAGGTGGATGTGCTCACACAGGAGGTGGAGGATGAAGAGGCTGCTGGACCTTTGCCTGGAATAACCCGCACTGGGAGAAATGTGCAGTTTTCATACGAGAAAAACTGAACATTAGTCCACGCAATGGTGCGAGTTTTCCACCACTTCCTAGGAGATCGGGTACACCGCACTCCCATGCATAGAAAAAAGGAGATGTGGCTGTCCAGCACAGATGAAGTAATCGCTTTAAGCTCCTGTTTGCCTGATGTATACAATATAAAAAAATCTTTTAATGACGTGAAGCGCGTCTTGAAACAAAAGATGTCAGATGAGCTGCAGCAGGCCCACAGGACAGGGGAAGGTCGCCAAATACCTATACAGCATACGAGGAGTTAAAGCATGTGATTCCACCTGAAGTCTTCCGTGGAGTCTACATAGAGGACAAGGACAGACCTCCAACCCAGGGCCTATCTGGGGAGTGTCAACAATTTTAAAATCTTTATTATCTGTAACTAACATATTCAGTTTGTGCTTGCTAATAGATCAGGCCTCACCAATAAGCACAGCCCCTGCTGTTGTGGAACAACATATCTCAGCATACCCTGACACACTTTCATCATTGACTATACTTCGCACTATCATGGTATGCTGAGATGTGTGATTCTACAGTATAAGGAGGCATAATTATTATTTATCCCTGTAATATATCTATTACAAAGTTAAACCGTTCCTGAGTATAAAACATTAACTGGTCTATTTACTAACATGCCATTTTTCACGAAGAAAAGGGCCCTCCTACTTCACCTGTGACCGCTGCAAAGCAGGAGGCAGCTACCGCGATAATTACTATTGCAGCTGCTATCGAAGAGGGTGATCGGTAAATCACCCCCTCTGCGGTAAGAGCTCGGGCACACAGCGCATCCCACATCGTCTACTACACATATGTGATAAATGGCAACCAATCAGATACTGCCTATGCACTGAATGGATTGTTTACTTTCCTTAGCAGCATGTGATTTGTATGTGGAACGCACGCACAGTCTTCTGGGAGTGCAAGTAGATGACTCAGCTGTCTCCCATGTCTGACATACTGCTGTACTCAGTGCTTTTCCTGGGCTTTTCACTCCTACTGCTCTGTGACATCTTATAATCCTGTCTGGACCTTGTCATCTGCACCCGAATGCTGACTGCTCCCATAGCCTGCAAATGTAAGTTATGTGGCCATGACTCATCTCCCTGCTCCTTTCAGACTTTATCTAGTGCCTGGGTTACTTACATTTTGTGTAGGTTGCAAGAGATTGCTGGCTCAATTCTTCCTCTGTTCCTCCTTCCCAGTCTTCTATCTCTCCCTTCTCTTCCTCATTCTTTCCTTACTTGTCTTTCACCGGCATGTTGATGAAGTTCAGTGGGTCTGAAGAAGCAGCTGTCATGAGCAGCACAACAGCGTCTCTCTCTCTGTTGTGTTAAGTGAGATGGGGGGGTAGAAGATATGCCTAGGCTGCTCTTTATAAAACCCATCTGTCTGTAAGTAGGTAGGGACAGTCTGTATTTTAAATCCACTTATAAATGTCTAGTATACTGTACTTTAGGGGTCTATTTATAACATGGTGTGAATGCCGCGCTGTGTTAAGTGATCTTGGTGGCAGATACTCAGGGCCAGATTATAGGCAGGGTGACAGGGGTGGTCGTCCTGGGGCCCCCACACACTGTTCCCTGCCCCTGGCCACTACTACTAAAGAAAAGCCAGAGTACTCCTAGGCAGTTTAGCTGTTCCCATACCCCGGCCACTACTACTAAATAAAAACCTGAGTACTCCTCGGGAGTTCAGCTGTTCCCATAGTAACAGCTGAACTGCTGAGGAGTACTCCGGTTTTTATTTAGTAGTAGTAGCCAGGGCAAGGGACAGTGTGGGGGCCCCCTACGTCCGCTATCCAAGTAATCACCATGAAGTCCTAAGCTCCGTCCCCATACCGACCGAAGCTCCGTTCCCATATCGGCCAAAGCTCTGCCCCCAGTTCGTGCTAGGTCTCCTCTCTCCTGTCCACAATTATGTCACCCGGGTCACCAGAAGCTCCAGTCCCCCGGTCATCTGTCTGAAGCCCCGTCCATCCATCCCCACCCACCTCCCTTGATTGACAGCTGGCACAAAAATTGAGAAAAGTTAGAGAGCAGAGGCTGAGCTGCTTTGCACAGGAGTGAAGGCAACCCACAGGCTGGTGTAATGTCTAGCACCTATGTAATATATATATATATATATATATATATATACAGGTTGAGTCTCCCATATCCAAATATTCCGAAATACGGAATATTCCAAAATACGGAATATTTTTAGCATGACTGAGATAGTGAAAACTTTGATTTTTGATGGTTCAATGCACACAAACTTTGTTTAAGGCACAAAATTATTCAAACTAAAGTATAAAATGACCTATAGGCTGTGTGTATAAGGTGTATATGACACATAAAAGAATTTCATGTATGTACACACACTTTGTTTGAGGCAAAAAATTATTGAAAATATTGTATAAAATTACCTTCAGGCTGTGTGTATAAGGTGTATATAAATCATAAATGCATTCTGTGTTTAGATTTGGGCCCTATACCTAAAACATTTCAATATGGTATGCAATTATTCCAAAATATGGAATATTCCAATATCCAAAATACCCCTGGTCCCGAGCATTTTGGATATGGGAGACTCAACCTGTATATATATAGTGGTATAGACTTTGATAATTTTATTGGTAAGGGTTCCCACAAGATTGTTGCCCAGGGGCCCCCACAGACCTTGTGCATGGCCCTGCAGATATTGTATTCCAGCACTGCTCTTTAAAAAAGCCACCTGTTAGTAAGTAGGTAAGGAAAGACGTATAAAGTAATAGATACTTTACAAGTGGATTCTAAACACAAATGTAATGTCTAGTATATTTGGCAGTAGTTAGCAGAATGTTACTTAGGGGCAGGGGCGTTTCAAGAGAGGAGGGGACCCATGTGCAGACTCAGCGAGGGTCCCCTCCTCTCTCTAGTGGTCCCGTGGCGCAGCACTTGAAGTAGAATATGGCTTAGTGCTAGAATCTACTGCGTATGTGTGGGTTTTTTGGAAAATGGCACCTTCGTCATTTTCCAGGGGACAGCGGAACTGCATGTGCACGAGTCACTGGGACTCGTGCTGTCATTTGCCAGTGATTTTTGATGCTTTGCAGCGCTGGCTGGGCACTGCAGAGCAGCACTATGGACAGGTTAGTATAAGAGTCTATTGGTTCTATTTATTTATTTATTTTTTTAACTAAAATAAAGTGAAAAAGGGTTTTTTTTACACCCTTTTCACATCATTTTAGTTTCACCTAAATTTACTAAAGGGCAATTGGAGTAGATTTCTTAAAATTATACTCCAACCCTTAATTATCACATATTGTTAGTAAGCAGATCGCATTTCCCATAATTGTAATTGGAAATGTGATCTGGTCAAAGTTACAAAAAATAAAATGTGAAAAAATACTGGGGGCAGCCCTGTGATAATAATGCCACCTGGAGGTTATCCAGGGACTCCCCCAGTTACCGAGAGCTGGCCCCAATGATCAGCTGTGTGGTCTAAACAGACCACAAGCCGATGATTGCAAAAAAAAGGAAAAAAAAAAAATTAACTTACCTGCATCCAGGGACCGGAGATCGGTGCTCTGGTGATGTCCTCCAGGGCTTTGGTCAACTGATCTCCCCTCCTGCACTGTGACCCAGTCAGCTGCTGCATAGGACAGCTGACCAGATCACAGTGCAGAATGGGAGACCAGCTCACCACAGGGCCAGAGGGAGGACATCTACGGAGCACCGATGACCTGACCGGTGGTAAGTAAAAGTAAGGGGGGGTCGGGGGGAGCGTGAGGGGCAGCTGTAAGGGGACGTTCGTGGGAGGGGTGTAGAGACGGCTAGTCGACGCATGCGTGGAACCTTGTGACTGTATTTTTTACGAAAACTACAGTGATAAGGCTGCGGAGGGTATTCTCAGGGACAGAGCTTTATCACAACCTCTGTCCCTGCAAGGGATTTCTAATAAATTCCTGTGATATTGCCTGAAATTGCAATGCAAATTCAATAGGTAATATCACACTACAACCGCAATTTAAATGCGGATTGTAGTAAATAGAGCATATGGTGCAGGGTGTAAAGTGTGAGGCCCCCGTGGAGTCTGGGGTCTGTGTGCACCACAAACTCTGCACCCATTATAGATACGAGCCTGCTTAGGGGTCTATTTATTAACACTCAACATACTGTGGAGTTAATGCTGCTCTAGCTTCGCCTGGTAGCGATGTGAAGTCGGAGCCGGCTATTGCAGATATTATCAAGAAACCAGCTGACGAAAAGGGGTAACGTTAAGTTCACTCCCTCAGTGGTGTCTGTCCATCTTTTTACCGCATGATGCTAAGTGACTGCGTATGCATGGATGGAGCGAGTAATCCGGTGGCCGACGTTATGTGAGTCAAGTGCGACCTTCAGCATCTGACGTATTGTCCGCTGAATTTTCTTATTTCGCTTATCCAATCTGATTAAGAGTGCACCAGTAAGACTTTTTTGTTCTTCTGCTTCTTCGCTTAATAGTTGTATTGTCCGCTGGGCAGAGCATCCTGGAAGGGGAGAACAAAATGGCTGGAGATGATGTGTAACTGTTGGATGCTTACATGAAAAATAAAGGTATCTTTGTAGAATGTTCTGCGGAGTGTAAAGATGTATGTGAATGAGGAATACCTATTATTAATGAAATTGGCGGCACTGCATAAGAGGTGCTACTGGGGGCACTATATAAGAGGCACTGTATTGGGGGCACAGCATATGGAGCAGTACTGGAGACACAGCATAAGGGGCACTACGGGGGACACTGCTTTTGGGGCACTGCAAAAGGGACACTACTGGGGGCACAGCATAAGGGACACTACTACAGGGGGCACTACTGGTGGCACTGAATAAGGGACACTAATACAGGGCATTGCATCAATGGCACTAATTCAGGGGCCATTGCATTATGGATTAAAAAATATTGGGCATTGCATAATGGACACAACTAAAGGGGGAACTGCATAATGGGCTCATCTACAGGGGGCATTGCATAATGGGCTCTAATACAGGAGGAATTGCATAATGGGGTCTACTACAGGGTGTATCGCATAAGGGGGTCTAATACAAGGGGAACAACATAAGGGGCAAAACTACTGGGGGCATTGCATAAGGGGCACTAATATTAGGGACATGGCATAAGGCGCACTATTACAGTGTTCATTGTAAAAGGGGCACAACTGTGTGTCGTAATGTGAATAAGGGACTCTACAATGTGGTGTAAATTGAATAAGATTGTGCATGGTGTATGTAGTAATTAGAATTGTGAATACTATGTGTTATTTTGGCAGGACAGACCTCACGAGTCTTAAAGTCTGGCCACCCCTGGTGTACCCAAATCAATGTTTGGTATTTTTTTTGGTAAATTTTAATTGATTAGTAAAAACATGGTTTGTTGTGAGGCATTACTTGGCACTGTGTTTTTTGAAGAGGTTTTGTGGGGTAGCCATGAACGATGTGGGGTATTGTAGTCAGAGATGGATCTAGCTGGGGTTTGGCAGTGATAAGCTGTAAAGTAGTTTTGATCTACAAATGCCTGTATGCCAGTCATACAGTATTAAATTCTGAAAAGTGAAAAAATATGGCATGTCAAACTGGTATGTGTATTTCAACAACTAATTTACGTCCACTTATTGATAATAAGTCATTCAAGTGGGGGAGGGATTTAAGTGTGCAGTCATAGGAATCCTTCCCTAACCCTCAAGAAATATCAATGGTAATTTTAATTAATAATGATTTCTCGCCATGGCCCGTTGCCAAAATCAAACCAAGGCCATAAAGATAAGTCTTCGAGAGTAACAGAATGCTAGATGCTGCACGTTTTTAATGACATACAGGGCTGGTACTGTGCAGCACTGTGTTTATGATGTCTATGGGAGATGAGGAGCATAGTAAGGGATATGGAGGGGAGTAGGCAAGTGTAGAATTTGCTATCTGTAAGGTTGAAGGGGCCTGCAGAATGATGGATGTTTATGGGTGAAATGAGAGAAAAAAAATTTTGGATGAGGATTATGAAGGGGCACATAACTAATCCTAACTCTTTAAATCTACTGGAACAACAGCTTACGCATTACCGCATTCTCCCCGTTAACATTAACTTTAAATTAGGCAAAATTTGTTGTGCATATTGTGACTGACTTTCACAATGTTAACATTGTTATTTTAACAGTGTTTATTTAAAAAAAAAAATCAACATATTGTGGAGTTAAAGCCACTCCGGTTTCCCCTGTTAGTGCAGCAAAGCAGGAGCAGAAATTAGCAGCTAATATTAAGATCCCGGTTGATGATAAAGGTGAACTTAAAAGGCCAGCCTTCAGAGAGCAGTAAGTTGCAAGTTTGAGACATGAGGAGCATAGTGAATGTACTTGAGGGGATGAGAGAGCAGTTTGTAATGTGGATGGTGAAGCAGCCATGCATTTTGGTGGATGAAGAAGGGTTAAAAAGATAAACAGTGTGTATGATATCGCATTGGAAGGACATGCCGGACAATCCAGGATTTAAGGGAGAAGGATAAGTGTGCGGGGATGTGGATGGTGGAATGGGAGTGCTGTGTGCCATATTGTTTTGGTAACTATTTTTGTTGTTTGGGTTTGAAAGTTCTAGGGGAGAGCTGTGTGAAAGAATGAGGGCAAGTGAGGTGTTGGATGAGGTTAGCTGTTTGGGCTAGTAGAGTGAATATTAGGAAGTGGGGAGCAATGAGTGGAATGTTGATGGTGGAACAGGTCAGTAATAATATATGCAGATGGGCTAAGGAGATCAATTTGAGTTGGATGTGAACTGGGTTCTGATGGCACATTCTCTGTGAATGGGAATGTAGAGGAGGATAGATCTGTCCGAATTGTATATGAGATCAACAGTGCATTGTAATGGATGTGGGTTAAGAAGAAGGGGAAATGTCGTGTGTAGTTTGTGGGTGTGTGAGGTCGAGCACTTTTTAGGAAAGTGAGTGGAGAAAGGGAGAACTGTGTGGGTGGTGGATGGGAGTAAGCTTGTAACTTTATAATTTTGCTTTGGATGTTTAATGGAAAATACATTGTTAGATTATATATGGGCAAAACTAATAATTGAATGACTTGCAGATAAGGTAAGGGATGGACTTTAAAAGATGCTGATATTGGAGGGGTTATAGAGTTGGTACATAGTTATTAATGTAATAATGTTATAATACATATATATATATATATATATATATATATAATGAAAGAAAAATGTATTACTTAAATCTTATATATAATAAAATAAAAATACTCCCCCAAGAAACTTAAAAAGTAACAAATCTAAAATTATATATAGATTTGTAGTAAAAAATTGGTCTAGTTTGATATAGTAGTGACAGTAATTTGTATTAATTTTTGCTTAAAGGCACAATTTGCAACTATACCCTAAAAATCTAGAACTCTGGGAGCATCCATTAGCATACTCTAATTGGCCTGTGAGGTTGTCTGGAGTGTTTTTTGTACACAAGGCAAGCGTCAACAATAGTAGGAGCATCAAAAATTCACTAATGAGCTACATGAGGAGAGAAATTAAGATCTAAAAAGCTGGAAACATGCACAATACAACTGTCTTCTTGTGATTCCTCTTGGATGAGTGCTGGATTTTTCAAGTCTGCAGAAAAGTGGTGAGCGAAGAGTATATTATAGATGGTATGTTACTGTAAGTGGGCTTGTTTATGTGGCTATAGCCGGGCATACTGCGTCAAATAAAATGCATGTCAGACCGACAGACATTTTATCTGGCAGCCTAACAGCCAGCAGATATCGCAGTCAAACACTGTGAGATATCACACAGTGTATTTGCCTCGATAACAGCACTCCACAACCCAGTGGTGGAGACATTTTACTGTTCTTTCCATGGAAAGGTACAGGGGAATTGTCTGTCTGTCAGCTACAGCTGCACATTCACTGCCCCATGCGGGATACATTTAAGCTTACAGATATCACATTGGATGGACATGCCGGATGATCCAGGATTTAAGGGTGAAGGATAAGTGTGTGGGTTGTGGGTGGTGGAAGGGGAGTTCAGAGACCCATGAAGTTGAGGAAAATTTTTAGCAGTATGAGTTTTTGAAATTTCTAGGGGAAAGCTAAGTGTGCAATGTTTTAAAGGATGAGGGGCGAGTGAGGTATGGGATGAGGTTAGCTTTTTGGGATAGTTGAGTGAGTATGAGACAGTTAGAGCAATGTGTGGAATGTTGATGGTGGAACAGGTGAATAATAATAGATGTGGATGGACTAAGGGGATTAATTTGAGTTGGATGATGAACTGAAGGCACATTCTGTGTGAATGGGAATGTACAGGAAGATAGATATGTTAGAATTTCTATATGAGATCAACAGTGCATTGCGATGGATGTGGGTTAAGATGAAGTGCCGTGTGTAGTGTGTGGGTGTGTAAAGGAAATTGAGTGGAGAAAGGGAGAACTGTGCAGGTGCTGGATGGGAGTTAACGTGTTAATTTATTATTTTGCTTTGGATGTTGAAAGGAAAATACATTGTAGGATAATATATGGGCAAAACTAATGTTTTGTTGATAAGAAAAAGGATGAACTGTGATAGATGCTGATATTGGAGGGGATATACAGTTGATACATAGTTATTAATGTAATAATGTTATATTATGTATATATATATATATATAAAATACCCCCTTATGAAAGTTAAAATGTGACTATTCTAAAATTATATATATAGATTATATGTACAAATTGGTTTAGTTTGAAAAAGTAGTGACAGTAAGCTGTTTGAATTTTTTTTTAATGGTTACAGTTTGCAGCTATACCCTAAAAATCTACTACTCTAGGAGAATCGATAAGCGTACAGTGACTGGCCTGTGAGTTTTGTCTATAGAGTAGTTGAACACAAGGCAATCGGCATCCATTAGCAGGAGTTTGAAATATTCCCTATTGAGCTATATCAGGAGAAAAATGAAGATCTAAATAGCTTGAGACCGGAACAAAACCATGGTATTCTTGTGATTCCTCTTGTATGACTACTGGATTTTTCAAGTCTGCAGAAAAGTGGTGAGCGAAGAGTATAAAATAGATGGTATGTTAGTGTAAGTGGTCTTGTTTATGTGACTATAGTCCGGCATCCTGCATCAAATCAAACTCCTGTCAGACCAACAGACGTTTGATCTGGCTTCCTAATAGCCAGCAGATATCATGGTCAAACATTGTGAGATATCACACAATGTAATCACTGCACCATGCGGCCAACATTTAAACCTACAGATATCACTTTAGATGGGCATGCCTGATGATCCAGAATGCCCATCAAATTGATATTTAAGCCACAGTTGGTCACACACACACTACAATTTTCCAAGAGATTCATGTATATCGGGTGGATTGGCTAGATTATTGTAACGTATATTGACATTATAAACATCACATAGGGATGGGGAAAGGATTTTGTATTGTAATAATAGTTTTATTTATAATAGTATGATACATTTTTCAGAAATTTCTAATTCATTAACAGTGAGTGTTTTTAATTAAATAATATAATTACTTTATTTTTTAAAATTCAATTCATAAACATCAGTATTATTAATTAGTCTTCTATGTCTGCAGACATATCTGTCCATCGGCAGGTATGTACGGGCGGTCTGCAGACCGCCTGTACACACACAGTGGTAGCCGCGGGGCCCGCTGCAGCATGCAGATGATGGTTGTTCAGTTTGTATGAATGACCATCATCTTCAGATCACTTGATCTACAGATATATTGCTTAGGTGTGTACCCACCTTAAGACTCTATAAGGGAGATAAAAAATTAGACTTTTAGAAAACAGTTCATGGTAATATTTACATTTATTAGTATAGGTATGCGATAAGTACTTAGGAATGATGGTGGTATCTTATTGTATTGTTTAAAGGAATATGATTTGTAGTAATTTTTAATGAAATTCTAATAAATTTATGGATAAAATTTGGATTTTTCTAAATAAAAATTTTGGAAAAGTTTTCACAAGTTTATTTTTCCCTTTGAATTCATAATTATCATCTTAATTATAATTTTACTTAAAATAGTTAATAAATATCTAATAGTTTTGAGGTGTAATATGTAGATGTTAAAACTTAATTGATATAAACTTTGCCATGTCTAAATCAATTTACTTTCTCTTTAATGCCTGCCTCAAACCTCATCTCTATCCTCTGGATGTTTTCAAGTCCTCATACAAAGCCTAAAAAGCTCTGTATTTATGAATAAAGAGAGATAAATACACCTTATCAGTGAGTGACTTCCAATGCTGGATAGAGGTGATGGATGTTTTGAGAATGGACTAGGGTATTTATTTCAACACCATAATCTAATATATATATTAGTAAAGCATTGATATTTATAAAACATCTTTAATTATGTAACATCATTTGTTTATAAACCTATTATTTAGGTAATTTTGCACTGATATTGACTACATTAATAATGGTTCTCTAGCTGCATCATTTATCTAGAATGAGAACAAACTTGTACTACTGTAACAACAGTAAATATTTCAAGTTTAAAAAAAAAAAAAGAGAAAAAATACCGAGGAGCATATAAGATCTCATCGGTTCACAGACCAAGAAAATGAAATACTAGTAGAATCTGTCATAAAGAATTATAGTAAACTTTTCGGCCAGCCTGGAATTCAAAATTCTTATGAGTGGCCTTATTGAGACAAATAGCAGAAGACGTTAGTGCAAATGGGTATTGCATATGAACAGCAAATGCCTGTAAAAAACGATTTGGTGATTGCAAACTTGCAGTTAAGAAAAAATTATCCAACTTGCACAATCATGCTAAAGGTACAGGAGAAGGTCCTCTTCTTGAGATTGAATTCGTTCATTGGGAAAAGATTTTGGAAGAAATATCTCCTGTAGTAGTTGCTGGAGTGAAGGGAGGTGTGGATATGGGTAATTTTAATGATAATTTTGGTAAGTTATTAAGATAGTGTTTTCTCTTATACATTGCTTTTATGTATTTGAGTAATATAGGTCTAATTTAAATGTAATAGTTTAGTCTCTTAGATAACATACAAAAAACAGTTGTATTATGAAATTTTTTTTTTACATTTTGTTGATGATCAATGATTTTTTTTTTAATCACAATAATATAATGGTTAGTATGTTTTTAAATTATTGGGCAGTCATATTATTTTTTTAAAGATAAAAATTGTTAAAAAACCCCCAAAACATTGTATTGATTGTAGATAGCAGTCTTGATTTATTACATATACATATTTACAATCATATCAGATGATGTAGTGTTGTTGAATTCATCCTGGAAGATGAGTTAAATGATTTAGGGGTATAAGTATTAATAACTGCTCCACTGGCGCAATTTTTTAACATTCCAAATACCTATAGAAAATATCTATATTATCACTCACATCACACCGTGGATCACTGCTTGACGCCGTGGGCATCGGTAAGGTAAGAAATGGCTCCCAGCTACAGGGGGTCTCATCAGCTCTACATTCAAAGCCAGTGTGGAGACTACTGGTGGTTTTAAATAAATAGATTGCAAAGCCAACACCCCCGATACACCAGCAGGGCACTTCTGGCAACGGGGGTTACTGCAGTGCTTACGGCATCACTGCTTTATAGTTTGCGCAAGCGGGCTGTTGGCAGCCATTAAGTAGTGTTTTGATACATTCCAGAATTTTTTCAGTAAGACCTCCAAAGCCAAAAGCAAGCAGTCCTGGCCTATCTTGACGCCTGGCTACCAAACCAGCAGACAAGCCAACCGCATGACTGTGTGGGCCTCTACCAGGGGGACCCCAGTGATGGAGGCTGGCTTCTGCTTTTCTCCTAGGTTTGAATGACAACCTCTTTGGTTGCCTGGATTTGCAGGCTTGGTCTCGCAAGGCCACGTTCTGACTTTCAGAAGGCGTCCACAGGCCTTCCAGGTTATGCTGGAAAAAAAAAAGCACATGTGGTACTCAATTCGTACTTTACAGGCCTCCAATGTAAATGGTTCATGTCCCTTAGGATCAGTGGGGGGCTGACTTCTACACCAATCTCTTTTTGGTTCAGAAGATAAAGGACACATTCCGCCAAGTTCTCAAACTCAATTCTTGAAAAAATTATTTAAGGTTTACAAAGTTCTCTTTTGAGTAGTTGTGCTCCATGTTCTTTGCCTTTGTAACCAGGGGCAATTAATGATCTGAAATAGATATCCATGAATGATTATTTACATGTGCCTATCCAACTTAGTCACCAGTGTTTCCTCCAGGTTTGCAGTCAAGGAGGAGTCTTACCAAGTCATACTTGTATTCAGTAGCTCATTTGCGGCGCAAGTTTAAAATAATTCTTCTTTAACTGGATGATTCACATATTCCAGCCAGATAACTAGGATATGCTTAGAAAGCACCCTCGCCTAACAAACTATCTTTTACAGTCACACTGGTGATTCATTAATTGGAAAATTTCATCCTTGACTCTGGAACATAATATGCTCCACCCGGGGGGCCCTGTTAGATTCTCAAATTTAGAGAGTGTTTCTCCTAGTAGACAAGATTCTGGATCTGCAAAACATGAATCGAAAGTTCTTACTTCATTGCCGGCTGTAAAATAACACCTGCACGCGGATCCTGGGATCTCTAGTCTTGACCTGCGATTTGGTGGAATACATCCAGTATCACTACCAGCCTCTTCAGGCGCAGATTTTGTCTAGTTGTAATGTATCTCAACTCCAGATCTAGGCTGAGATGGTTATCCTAATTTAGGTTTTTTTTCTCTCCTTTGCATTGTGGCTCCAGAGCTCCCACCTGGAGAAGGGTTGCCCATTCTGAACTTGCTCCTTCTCACCACGGATGCCAGTCTTCACTGGTAGGGAGCTGTAACCTGCCAGGAGTCTTTCCAGGTTCTATGAACGGTTCTGGAGAGCCGTCTCCTGATTAATGTCCTGGAAGTAAGAGCTGTCTTCAGAGATTGAATGATTCAATGATTCCTTGAGCATTACCATGTACACATATAAACAGTCAACTTGACGGCCGTTGCATAAATATAATATCCGGGAGGCAGTCATAGTGAAAAAGGTAAGTCACATATTCTGTTTGGGCAGAGCATAATGTTCCAGCTCTATTGTGAGTTTTTATTTGGGGGTTCCAAAATTCTCTAAGTCTTCAAGGCGTATACTGGGAACATCATCCTAACTTCCTTCAGCTTCTAGTTCATTGTTGGGGCCTGCCGTAAGTCTATCAGATGGCGTCTTGGTACAACCAGAGTGTAATGTGGTATGGATGTTGCACCAGATTCCCTGAGGGCTGTCAAGGTTGACTTTGACTCCTTGGTGGTTACGTGGACTTGTAAACTTGAGTACATATTTCCCTCCCACCTCATTTCTGATGAGACTTCTTTGTGAGTTCAAGTTGGAAGGCAGCACCTTGAATATAGTATTTCAAAATGGCTGTGGAAGGTTTTGTATGCAGATCTTTTCAGCCTTCATCATTCAGTGGCCCACTGCGTCTTCCTCCACAACAGTATCTGTTTCAGGACCCATTATTCCACCTGGATGTGACTTGTATCACTTTGATGAGGTGCCTCTTGAGAAATCCATCTTTAGAGCTAAAGGTCTATCATGATCAGTCATTTGTACCATGTTGAGTGCACGGAAATCTTCCTCCATTGTTTATCATTTTTTCCAGGTGTACTTTCTGAATGTTTAACCCCAAATCCATCTGGATTTCATAAATTCTCTCTTTTCTACATGCTATCCTGTTTTTGTGTCTTCTTCTGCCTTCCTGAAAAAGTGGAGGTCACGGCCCTTTTGATTCTCTTTCAGAGAGATTTTGACTTGATGCCTGAATGTTCTTACCTTTTTTACTGGGTGTTCTCCACGTGCAGCCTTTGTTTGGTTCTCTGGTGGCCCTGCGGATCCGGGCTCTACAGGCACCACCCATCAAGCATTTAATTTTGGTAGACCTATCATTGGCTCACCTGGTAGAGTATGTTCCTTCTGGAAATAGTTTTGGCTCTGACAGTGTGAGACTTGAGTGCGCTGAAAAGTCGCTCCCATTTTCTGTTCTTTAAATTGGACCAGTCTATTGTTTGGACTCAACTAGGTTACCTTCCCGAAAATGGATTTGAGATTGCCCCTTCAATCAATAGATTATGGTCTCGGCCTTTCAGTCTCTGGAGGATTCACCTGAAGAGGCATATTTGGATGTTGTTAGGGCAGTTTGTATATTTATCTTACCAGGGATATCTGTAAGTCTAATTTCCTTATCAATTACTATGGTTTCTATAAGTATGTTTGGCCGGCTACGAAGCAGACCTGAGCCAGGTAGCTCAGGTTATCCTTCCGCCTTAAGGTGCATAGTGGTAAGCCTGCCAGCACTGCCCAGGTTGACTGCTTATCCAACAAGATTGTTTGTTACATCCTGGGCCACTCGTAATGGCACTTATGCAAAGCAGCTTTGCAAGGCAGCAACGTGGTCTTCTGTTCACACATTTATCTGTTTTAAAGCCTTTCAAACCTGCCTTAATCAACACATGTGGAAGACTAGGGATAATTACTCTTGCAACCATAAGAACAAAATAAAGAGTCATTTTGACCACCCGTGTGTCTCACCGATCCACCTTTATGTTTTTACATAATTATGGCGCTGAACCTTCTCTGTGTCATCTACTCTATCTCCATTCCATTAATCTTTACATTTATAGTATCTATAACACTATATAATAATAAATTTACATACGTTTTATCTACCCATAAATAATTTAGCATAACAATAAATTTTGTTTTACTAATTATATTGTTTTATGTATAAAACCAATGTTTATAATATTAATTTGTTTTATTATTTTTATTTTATTTTTTCTAGTGGAGGAAGTTTTACCGAAGAGAAAGAAAAATTTTACAAAAACCTTAAGCAGTGTCTTCTGAAATGCAGCCACACACCATTGAATGTATGTATTACTTAACATTATTACATTTTGTAAATAATTGTAATAAATGTCTTGTATACAATTTGAATATTTTTTTGGATTTGATGTGTATATTAAATAATTTATAATATAAATAAGCATTTTAATCTATTTTTTTTTTTAAAGGTGAACATTATCAATCTCCTTGTAAAAACTCAATTCTGAATGATTTTTCTACATTAAATCCAGGAGGTAGTGGTGCAAATCTCAATCAGGAATGTCATGACCAAATAAATGGTAACTATACATTTTAAATATATTTGCCATATATGGATAACAATCATGGCTCATTTAGATTTCTCTATAATGTTTAGGGGGTCACTGTAGAAATTTGATATAGGTGGAGCTAAATGAGGCAAAACACCAAAGTAACATTTAAAGTAACAGGACAGTCTCCTCCTCCTCTATGCCCCACCCTCTGCCTCATGTTTCCGGTTTTTATTGTGCTGCTCCATTTTATATATTATATATATATATATATATATATATATATATATATGCCATAGACAACAAACCTTACCGTTTCACATGTCCCATTATGGCTTCTTAGAAATTATCTGAAATTTCACAAAACCTATTGAATTTCTGCCAGTCAAACTTCAAAAAGCAAAGAATTTTCATTAATTAAGGCTGATGGATACCAGTGAGATTGTTGTGATGATCCAATGGGAAGATTTTGGGCACTGAGTGGGATGTGGGAGCCATATAACTGCTCAGACCTCAGTTGCATAGACTGCATTTGTGTATTCCAATGAGCACACAGTTCTGTGAATTAGTAGCTCCACCATTTTGTGACTTACAGCAATACCATACCATATCTGTATTACCCAAGGAACACGCCCATTAAGGTGTCAGCCTTAATGATTGTAATTTCATTGCTTTTTGAATTTTGAGTGGCAGAAATTCAATGGATTTTGTGAAATTTCAGATAATTTCTAAGAAGCCTTAATGTGAAACTGTAAAGTTTTTTGTCTAAGGAATTTCATTGCTTTTTTAAAATGTATTATTTATCAGGGTTTGGGGGAGCAAACCGGGCCAACTGCAGGGGAGAAGGGCAACAAAATGGTACATTAGCGCAAGTGGAGGAAGGCCAGCACACAGGAGGTGTTTTGGGGATGCACAGGGAGAGAAGGCTGCAGAAGCGGGCTGCAGGAGTGTGGGGCAGCGGCATGCGGACCAGTGGTAGCAGTGCACAGGGGCATCAGCGGTGCTCACTGGCGCTGGGCATGCATCTTAGAAAATAAGACACAGATGCATGGATGAATCAGTGAGATCCATCTATGCATTTGTGTTTAAAATTTGAATTTGTGTAAAATAAAAATGAAAAAAAAATGGGACATCACCCCCCAAACACAACCCGCCCCTGGATTTTCATCGGAGGTCCTGGTTGTGAAAATACAGAGGACAAATGATGTAGGGGTCCCCCCGTATTAAGCACAACCAACACCAGGCTAATCAGAACCAGTCCTGGTTGCCAGAATATGGTGGAACAAACTACGTAGGAGTCCCCAGTATTCACCACAACCAGCACTGGATTCTGATCCGATACTGGAAATACAGGGGAAAAAAAATGAGTAGGGTCCCCCTGTATTTACCAGAACCAGCACCAGACTTTGTCTAGTGGCAAACTGATGTTATAGCCAGGGGAGCCCTTTCAACAGGCCCCCCAGCCGAAGCATTAACTCTAACCACAAGTCATTCTAAGCAGGGGATCCTTGAGGACCCCCCCAGTAAAAACAGACACCATTTGTTTTAATCTTTTTTTGTTCTGCACCTTCACCTGGTAAACCATTTGAAGAAGATCAGGATAAACAAATTATGAATTTGTCACACATGGAATTTGCTGCTTTAATAAATCTCAGTACCTATAAGGACATTGTCATTCGATCTGCTGACAAAGGCGGGGAATCATGATATTAGACACCGACAAATATAAAAACGATGTATACAGACAACTATTGGACACCACTTTATACTCAGGTATAAATACAGATCCCACAGAAGCATATAAAACAGAGGTAGATGCTGTACTAAAACTGGCAGTAGAAAACAACTTAATTAATCAAAAGTGTGCCAATGCACTGACAGTTCCATTCCCAATAGTGCTGCTGCTGTACATGACTCCAAAACTACACAAAGATCCATTAAACCCCCTGGGCCGGCCAACAATCTCTGCCTGGGGATCTCTATTATACACAATATCACAATATTTGGATCATTTCTTGCAGCTGGTAATTCAATCAGAACCAACATTCTTGAAAGACACTACAAACTTGATTCTGAAATTGCAGTCTTTGTCTTCCATTCCTGAAAACTCACAGTTGTGCACAGTCGATGTTGTCAATTTATACACAAATATACCACATAGAAAAGGCATTGAAGCTACTCGATGTACCTTAACCAACAATACGAAGTATGCTGGCCCTGATATCTCGTTTATATTAACCTACTGGAGCTAACTGTAAGCCGTAATTACTTTTTTTATGACGGTAATTATTACCTACAAAACAAAGGATGTGCCATGGGATCTTGCGTAGCCCCAGCGTACGCAAACGCCTAAATGTTTGGCATTGAAAAGGCTATTTTTTTCCTCTCCAGAGATTGCTAGTCACATCAAGCTATTCTTAAGGTACATAGACGATATATAGTCATAATTTGGACCGGAACAAAAGAACATCTAAAAAAATCCTTGGAACACTTTAACACCTGTGATCAAGATATAAAGAAATTGACGAACAAGAAATAAATTTTTTGGACGTAGTGATCCGCAACTCATTAACAACATCTATCTATCAAAAGCCAACAGATCAAAAACACACTTTTACAGGCTTCCAGCCATCACCCTGTACCATTAAAGAATGGATTGCCATTCTCACAAATGCTCAGAGTACATTGTATTTGTAGTGACCCATTAGATGCAGCAATACAAATGGACTCTATGATTTTAAAGTTTATTGCGAGGGGCTATAAGCCATCATTGCTAGCAGCTACTTAAGAAAAGGTTTTAGCCATACCAAGATCCAAAACTTTGGAAAAATTGGAGAATAAAGAAAAACCTCACAAAAAAATCATAATGATCAACACCTTTTCCACTTCAAGTAATTCTACAGTCAAAATAGCCAAAGATCACTGGAATATAATTACAAGCGATTCAACCTTGCCCGCTCTGAACCAAACTAAATTGATGCTCTGCTACTGTCGTGGCCGCAACATAAGGGATTATGTGGTCCAAGCAGATGTGACCCAACACAGCAAAGCAGATAAAAGCCATTTCCTGACGAGAAAACCTGGTAACTACAAGGGCACGGGATGTGTCACCTATAGTTCCTGGAAATTGGTGACCTCTGTAATGTATCAAACAACAAAGTAGGGTGGCAGCGGCACTCCGTAATAAATACGTTACAGCGAGGGTTATAAGAAACCACAAATTTACTCCAACATTTCAATCAAACGATTTTCATCAGGAAGTATACAGAAATGCATAACAGCACTTACCTAAGTAGCTTCACCATGAGTGTGACACAGCTCGTCAGTCGGAGGTACCGTCTGACGTCACCGCAACGCGCTTACACTGGCAGAACCATCTCCCTAGTAGGTTGGTTGATGCACTGGCTTCTGTGTCAGTGTCACCAGGCTTTCCCAACAGGCCAGGTAGTCATTGCTTGTAGGTTTGCCATTTGTCAACTCACATCATTACCTTTAGAACTGTGCGGACACAACCACAGCTTTAAGATTTTTGTTTTATTTTCTTACTCAGATTCCGACACCATGCACAATGAGATTGATATCATGTCATGGTCTGACTGTTAGAATTTAGATAATTTTTCAAATTGAACAGAGAATTTACAAGATGAACCTGCAATGGTATACTCATGAGAAACTGTGGATGATGAACATACCCATATTGAAACTGATTTTAACGGGTCAATTAGTTCGAATATTTCCAGTGCTACAAGAATACTTTATAATGTTCAAACAAACCCCTTAGCTAATTTTATCGCCATTCCAAATAATAATAATATATCAGGTCTTATAAACAATAGTTTTGTTCAAACTGTTACACAATGTCAAGCTATAATAAACAAGGAGGTTCATGGATTGCCTCAAGATTTAAACATTCTAAATAATATAGTGCAATCATTCCTGTCTCAACAAACCGAAAGTTATTCTCAAATTGCAGTGGTGTGCATATCTATTACTATATCTTTATCCACTTCATCAGATATGACCAGTGTCAATTTAAATGTTCACAATAACAATCACAAATCTGATGTGTTTACTCAAACTAGTCCAATTCCACCCAAAAAAGGGAAACAACATGAGAATGAATATCCAATGTCCAGGCCATACTCAAATCATCAAAATTATAATGAAAAACCCTCCAATAAAATTGAAAAAGGCCACACAACAAACACTGGAGATTTCATTTGTAGTTTAAAAATAAAATGTTACATGTTGCTATGTGAATCAATATTAAACTAAAAATAAAATTTTAGCTAAATGTAATTTTTTCAAGTAAAATATATGATTTATTTTGTTTAAATCACCAAATATTAATGAACTAACAATGTTAAAGCAAAATAATATAGACATAAAAAAAGAATAATCACCTTTCAATGTAATATCTCATATACAGTATATGTTACTTATTTTGTTAATATTTTAAATATATATACAGTATGTGTGTGTATATATATATATATAATCCAAGAATACTCTGCACTCACACCTTTATTACAAATTTTGTTCAGGGTGCACTTCAAGACAGAAAGTCCATCAATATAGAAAAAATCGTATCCTCCAATAAATGTTGGATGAAGGCACTCACTTAAAATAATTTTTCATTTTATTGAGACATGATGGATGAAAAATCTATTTAAATGTCAGACACCACTCCATATGTGTCGACGTTTCGATCTGTTAATAGACCTTTATCAAGACAAGTGTCTGTAACACTACATCACATATAAACATCTAGAAAAGAAACAGAAACAAAAAACAAATCACTATCATATGACAAAGTCTATCTGGCCCCATTCTATTTAAACCCCCCAAGTGAACATATATTGCCAACATACCAAAAGACATGTACACTCAATAATCCTAGCAACAGGATAGTCACTGAAAATCGATCTCTATAGAAAACAGCAAAAGATCATTAAGCTTCAATATTTAAATATAGACTGGAATACACATTAATAATGTCCCCAGTGTCTAATGAATGGAACAATCTAGTCAAGAAAAACAACATAGAGAGATCTTAAACTGATGGATCATAACAGTAACCCTTATAGCAAATATTAAAAAATTAAAGGTATAGAGACAATGAGGGGAACATGTACCCACATCTATATTAACCCCTTATATATATTTTTTAAGATAGATTCCAATGGATAGCTGGTTTCCCAAATCTTCTGAATGTTAAATCAACATACTGAGATAAGTACATATATAAACACAGTGTGTCCCATACCTAGGAAAAAATTCCTGTATCAACAGGTTTCAGGTAAATCATAATGCCCGCATGTATCACGTTGCCCAGTGATGATGATCACCTGAAAAACCACATTGAATTACATAAAACCAATATAAGAAACACATGCATTTAGATATACTGCCGCCTAATCACCTCACTAACTATAGATAGTGGGATCAGTAATACATGTTAACAGCTGCCCATAGCCTATGGCTGACCAGCATATAAACAATCAATGGACAGACAAATAAACAATTACCTCTAGGAACACTGTTCCAATCATGCAGACTGTCAATGCAGATGACACTGCCCGATCATGCCGAACGCCAAGAGACCAGTGCCCAGTTGTCCTCCACATCCCCCTAAATACTTCAAACGAGCGCCGTCATCAACCTGCGACGCATGAATCACTCAGGCGCGGATGTGTTATGTCAGATGGCTAGATACATGCGGTGGCCATCTTTCAGGCCCAATTCACCGCATGGAAAGGGCAAACTTGCCCACACTCCAGATATAGGCCCTCATTCAGAGCCGCACGTTAACAACAGTACGCTCGTTGCGTTCCGATGTTGACTAACCGCGCATGCGTTGGTGTTACACTGCGCATGTGCGTACGGCAGATTGCGAGTTTTTTTTCTCTCGTTCCTAAAATAGCGTACAGGAAGTGACATGTCAAATGTGATTGACAGAACAGGGCGTTTTTGGGTGTTGACGGGGGTGGAGATGAAAAAACGCAGGCGTGGTGAGGCGTTTTGGGGGCGTACATACATTAGCAGATGCGAACGTCAAATGTGTTCGGACCGTCTCATATGTCACTGGAACATCCGCTTTCCCTTCAAAATGCTCGCACAGCTTAGGGTCAGGATTACTCGACCACATTGGCGATGGCCTTCTCCTCCGTCCCTGGACTCAAGGATGGTGCTGCGATTAATCGCGGCTGGTCAGTAAAGTAATTAGTGTTGGATTGAAAACCGGCTTGGTATGTGTTTGGAAAGCAGTTTATTGGGATAGCACAAAAGCGTACGTAGGTGGAAATCAGAGCTGCTAATGTCATGATTACACAATCAATTAGCGTACATTTTTGATGTTTTATTTTGGCCACAATTTGTTGGTTATGGCCTATTGTAACAATAATGTCATCATGTTTTAATTAGCTCCCCTTTTTTTTGGTTTACTGTGGAATTTGCATCGCTATGTGATTTTTTAAACGTTCCTTAAAGAGGCCTTTTTTTTTTTTTAAGAGGGTCAGTTTTTGCCTTTAGGGCCAGGATTAAATGTAACCCATTTGTACAATAATGTCACAATACAATGTCAGTTTTTTGTTTTAAATTTATTGTTTAAACACAAACAAATTGGCCTAATATTTTGTTGCCTTTTTTTTGTGGCAAAGATATTTGTTAAAAAAAAAAAAAAAGCCATAACTGGTAACATAAACGTAAATACCAAATGTAAAAAAATTTCACAAGAAAGGAGAGGGAAGTTTTGACCAGAAAGGAATATGAGCCAAGCACAGAAGGAGTGTGGGAAAAGTCGCCATTGCTGTCACCGTTTTCTCGCCCGTTTGGCTGGGTGAGGGTGGGCGCCAGACCGGGTCCGGGATGCCATCGGGCTGGCCTGTCCAGAGGCAGATGTTGTGGCCTCTGGACTAGGCACAGGGCTAGGCACATTTGGAGGATTGGCTGATGTTGTGCCAGAGGTGGAGGATCCGGATGTTCCGGCAGGAAGGGAGGTCGGCTCCACCATGTGCTGGCGAACGAGCTGCTCCAGGGCATCGGCGATGCGGATGTTGGCCCTGGTATTTTCCGCCAGGGCCTGAGCAATGGTCACGTTGGCCGCAGCATTTTGCTCCAGGGCCTCAGCCACCCGTATCAGACTGGCGTCCATCCTCTGCAGAATCTCCGTATGGAAATCCGATTTAAAATTGAGTTCTGTGAGGAGGCCCACTGCCTGCGAGGGGGCACGCCCTGGACTGGCTTCTGCAGGGTCCTCAGCCGGATGTACTGGTTCCTCCCCTGCAGAGCCAGCAGAAATTCTGCGGCCAAGGCTCCCCTCTGGAGCAGACTCATCCGCCTCTGTCTCTGTTAGGAAAAATGCGAAAAGACTCACATTAGAATCTACATATTGGCACAATAGCATTTCAGAGTTGGTGACATCACAAGACTTACCTTGGCCAACATGAGGAGCCGCAAAGTCTGGCATGTCCGTATCCATGTTGGACACGCCAAACACCTCCACAGCCTGCACACACCCCTGTGCCAGCTCTTCTAAGTCTGTCAACTCCAATGACACAGGGGTGGGACCCCCACCTGTCCCCCTTGCATGCCTAGCCCTGTCGGCAAGTTTTTGCTTGAGACGATATTTGAAGTCTGCCCATCTGTGGAATGAAATTGGAACCATTATCCTTTTTTTTACAATGGGGTTTGTTTATAGGATGGGAAAGTGTTTACTTACCGCCGTTTGACATCCCGGGCTAGACGGACATAATCACCCACCCTATTGACAGCAACGGCGACCTCCTCCCACATTCTCCACTTCTGGCTTTGGCTCATATTCCTGGCTGCCTGGGGCAGGATGTCAACGCACTTCTGGATCAAAACCTCCATCTCCTTGCTTGTGAAATGTGGCTGCCTTTTTTTTTTTGGCAGCTTTGGCGGGTTGACTGGGGCCAGCAGTCTCTTCCATGTCATCCTCCTCACCTATTTGGGTAAATATGCAGATTTAGCCACTTCACAACTTGCCCAATATTATGTTTAAAAAGAATCATTGAGACAAAATGCATGAAGGCCTTACCGCCGGATTTTTGGCCATTGTTTCCCTGGTCTGAAGCCATGTCTCTGCTTCCAGAATGAAATCAACCAGAAATTCAATGTGATTTCGTGACGTATTTATACATGCGTCCTTAGTTTGCGGCCGCATCATTGATTGTGCGTCCCTATGATTCATCCTTAATTTGTGCGGGAAAATAAACACTATTTATGGCTTGGTGTGTGTGGAGTCGAGGTTGGGTTGTTGGATTGTTGGCGGTTAAGTTGTTTGGATTTGGTTGTTTGCGGTTGGAGGATTTGGCAGAGTTGGGTTTTTTTTGGTTTTGCTACAGTTGTTTTGGTTTTCCGTTCGCATTTTTTTGCTTTTTTCCCCATCCTTTCCTGATTTGGTAAGTTTTGTGCAGTCTAATTTGTGGCCAATTGGTGTCTACTTCTGGTTTTTGGTTAGCTATTTTTTTTTTTACACTAATTTCATCTTTTTTAGTTTGTTTTGGCTTTCGGACCCAAAGACCTTTTTTTTGGAAATCTTATATATTCGAGTTGGGTAAGTCCATTTTTTTTCTTGCATTTGCGAACTAATTAACGCATTTTTGACTGTTGGTGTAGTGACTTGCATTTGCGAACTAATTAACGCATTTTTGACTGTTGGTGTAGTGACTTGCATTTGCGAACTAATTAACGCATTTTTGACTGTTGGTGTAGTGACTTGCATTTGCGAACTAATTAACGCATTTTTGACTGTTGGTGTAGTGACTTGCATTTGCGAACTAATTAAGGCATTTTTGACTGTTGGTGTAGTGACTTGCATTTGCGAACTAATTAACGCATTTTTGACTGTTGGTGTAGTGACTTGCATTTGCGAACTAATTAACGCATTTTTCGAGGCTTATTCATCATGTAAACCAGTTTTGCTTTTCCCTTTTCCATTTTTGGGGTCCATTTGAACCCTATTTGACGTAAGGTGTGCAATGTAGTTTTCATCGATGGCCAAATGTGTGTTTCGCCTATTTTATGTGTTGGCTTGCAACAATTTGACAAACAAAAATTCACCCTCTAAATTTTTGATGTCTCATTTTTGGCTTTTTTACAGTTTATACGTATCATGACAATACCCCGGCATGTAAGCAGCTATGGATGGTATCAGAAAGCTAAGTTGTTTTATGTTACTTTTGGGGTGGCTCAAAAGCCTTACATTGTAAACTTTGAATTTCAGGTAGATCTGGGGCGAATTGTTCTGGCCCTGCTCCCGGAAGACGACCAACCTCAAACTCGTCCCAGGCGTAGGCATCGTAGGCATGCAAGGCCCCAGATATTTCGAACACGTGTCACCCTTTTTGGAATGCCCGATGATGAGGTTTTAAGATGCTACCGTCTACCTCCCAAAATCATCATAGACACTCTCTCATTAATAGAAAGTGATCTTGAGCGGCAAATTGACAGTCCAACAGCAATACCACCACTGACGCAATTTATGGCGGTGTTACATTTCTGTGCCTCAGGATCGTTTCAAACAACGGTGGGAATAGTGGCGGGCATCTCCCAATCCTCCTTTTCCCGGATCCTGAGGGCAGTGATGGAGGCACTTTTCAAGCACCTCCATCATTTTATTAAAATGCCTTTGGATATGGGTGCCCTTAGTGTGGCCAAGGCCAATTTTTACCAAATAGCTGGCTTCCCACACATCATAGGGGTTGTGGATGGTACTCACATACCACTTCAGCCTCCAGCACGGCTGGAGGCAATATTTAGAAACCGTAAACACTATCACTCCCTGAATGTAATGGTGGTATGTGATGCCTCCCTCCAGATCCTGTCCCTGAATGCTAAATTACCCGGAAGTGCTCATGACTCCTTCGTCATCCGGCAATCAGGGATATGGCAGAAATTAAACAACCTACAAGCTGGTGATGCGTGGCTTCTGGGTAAGTGGAGACCTTTAGTACATAACAATGTTAAGCTTGATACACAGTGTTCCTGATGTGGTCTATTTTTTTTCACAGGAGACAGTGGATACCCTTGCATGTCCTGGCTGCTCACTCCTTATTTGGCTCCCACACCAGGGCCACAAAGTGCGTATAATTCCGCACTTACAGCCACCAGGCAAGTGGTGGAGCGCTGTATCGGCCTTTTAAAAGGCCGATTCAGATGCCTCCACCGCTCTGGTGGCGAGCTCATGTATGTGCCGGATATGGTGTCTAAAATTGTGGTCCTGTGTGGGATATTTCACAACATTGCCATAAGGAGTGGTGTCCCAATGCAGCCAGAGGATGCCTTACCTGAGGATGGCCCCCCCGAGGTTGGTCGAAGGTCAGTATGTGGGGGGGCCATACGCGATGATGTGGTGGCCAGATTTTTTAGGTAAGTTTGAACAAAACTACAGTGTTTATACCTAATGTGTTTGTGTTTGTTTGCGAACATCTAATTTTTTTTTTTTTTTCTCACCATCTTCTGTTTGTTCACATAATCTTTGGCACTCCAACGCTCACTACTTCCTGCTACCCTTACCAAACCTGGATCTAGTCCTTTTGGGCATATATTCTGGAACCCATATCGCAACGCCATGTTTGTGGAATCATGTTGGCATGGTCCTTCGTCAACCAGTTCTTGATTTTTTGTTTTTATTTAATTATTTCTTGGTATGTGTTGTATTTGAATTTATCACTGTGTTCTTTTTTTGGGAGTGACCACTTTGTTTTCTCTGTTATGTTGTGAATAAATGTTTGGAGAGTGAAATGGTCTTCCTTTTTTGGGACGTTAACAGCAAGTGTAACCAGGTTAACACAAGTTACATTTGACTAAGGGGTAAACCAGTACTGACGCCAGTTGAGCTAAACTGAAATATGTTTTCAGCTTCCCAACCCACACCAAAAGGAAGCCTGGCCCAACCTTGGGATTTGTAAGATTGGCCTAAGCAGCTTGCGCACCAACTAGGAACCTGTAAAATGTAGAAATATGTAATTGACACTACACCCAAAAAGGGAAATGACATTGTTACTGTTATGTGTTTCTTGTGTCTGTTTGACATACAAAGACAAAACACAATCTAACTTTTAAAAAAGGGAAATCCTTGCAGGAACAGTCTACTTATGTCATGCTAAACTATCTTGGTTTTGGATTTTAAAAATGAGCCACAACGTATATTTGTCTGAATAAATTTATTTTGAAAAGATAACAAAAATAAAAAAACTACTGCCGAAGGAGGCCAGACAGCCGGTCGAGGGCCACCAGAATGCCGATTACATGTTGCCGCATCTGCCCCACACAATCCGCCACCTCTTGCCGACGCCTCTGTTCCTCTGTGGGTGAGAAAAGTGTGTGGGTTAATACAACAATAGGGAATCCACATTAAAAAAAAAAAAAAACAACCAAATCACTCCTAAACCGAAAAAAAAAAAAAAAAAGGGGGGGCTGGCAAAAATACAAGGCCTAGGTACAAATTCCCACAGGTATGATATGTGTATGTTGAAATCACCAGGAAGAGGTCAAGGCAAACCTTCAAAATCACCAAAAGTCAAGCCACAAAAACACGAAGAAAGGCACGACACATGATTACATACAAACAGTTTGTGCTTTAAAAAAAAACAAAAAAAAAACATACCGGGAGCCAAAACGGGAGCTCCGGAAATACCTCCATGATCCTCCTCGGAGGATCCGTCATTACCCAAAGAATGGGGAGGAGTTATGATGGACTCTGTGGAGGGGGTAATTGGAAGAGGGGTGGGTGGAGGAGAGGGGGAAGTGGGACGGAGGGGAAGGAGGCCCGACATTTCCGGGAGAGGGTCTGGGAAGGATGGGGAGGAGTGGGGAATAGGGGAAAGATTTGGGGTGGAGTGTTGGCTGGGGGTTGGGGATAGTGGCCGGGAACGCCGTCTGGACGGACGGTGATGGCGGAGTCTTGGCTGTCCCCCTAAAATATGACAAAGAAATTGCGGTTAGTTTATGGACAAATCCGGGCAACAAAACTAAAAAAAAAAAAAAAAACAACAAATAAGCCAAATAGCAGTAGAATGAATAAATCAGAAATAGAGGGAAAACATGCACACGCAGATATGAGTACAAATAATAAATAGGACAGACAGGAAAACATGCACACGCAGATATGAGTACAAATAATAAATAGGACAGACAGGAAAACATGCACACGCAGATATGAGTACAAATAATAAATAGGACAGACAGGAAAACATGCACACGCAGATATGAGTACAAATAATAAATAGGACAGACAGGAAAACATGCACACGCAGATATGAGTACAAATAATAAATAGGACAGACAGGAAAACATGCACACGCAGATATGAGTACAAATAATAAATAGGACAGACAGGAAAACATGCACACGCAGTTTGCCCCACAAACACAAACATTAAAACCACAATACATAACACTTACTTTCCAGGATCTGCATGCGAAAGCATGCCAGCAAGCGGGGCGTTCGCCGTTGCAGGTCAGACCACCTGCGCTCCAGCTGCCCGATGTTGCGGCGTGAGCCGAAGGAACGCAGGCGGGACCGTGCCTCCGCATACGCGGAGCGCTTCTGCCGGTTGGTCATGGGTTGAGGTTGGCTGGTGATCCGGCGATCCATGACCTCCGTAAGCACCAGCAGCTCGCGCCTGGTGAATGCGGAGGCTCTCATGATGGCAATGGTGTTTTTCTTAAAAATAATTTTTGATAAAGTGTGTAAAAATTTTCTGATTGGCTAATGTATTTTGGAAATTAACAGGAGCAATTTTATTGGTTAGTGTATGAGTCATGTGTTCGACAGGGCCAGAAATCTCTGGAGAGTTATGATAGGCTTGATGCAGTGACATGCGTAAGCAAATTTAAATAAAGAAATCAACTCAGGGAAATATGCGGGGATCCACAGCAATAGTACAATTGTTTAATTGTGGTTCACATGTTTTTTGAACAATAAAAGCGAATGTTTCATCCGTACGTATTCTGCGGGTAAACACAAACACGGACAAGAGTAAAGTTTCTTGCATTGTGTTGAAAAAAACAAACAATTAAGCTAATTGATACATTGATTGGCATGATACGATTGATGGAGGTAGGCAGAATAAAGGAGCAGCTAATCGACATCTGACAAGGCCACTTCCTGTTTATACTTGTGCGTGCGTTCCTTTCAAGCCATTTCGGGGATGTACGCTCGCTATTTCGTACGCTCGTTAGTTAGAGGAGGGGTCGTCAGAGTTTAGGGAGGAATTTTAGATGCGAACGAAAATACGAGCGAGCCATTGAATTTAAATATTTTTGTACGTACGCCTAACGTACGTGCGCCCGCTTGCGAGTGGGTCTGAATGAGGGCCATAATCCACCAAAGATAGGAAAATATAGGGGAAAACCGGCAGCTATCTACAAGGATGAATATTCAATTAATAGAAGGAGCACCTTATGCCCATATTAGCCAAACAACCCTATAATAAAAAAATTGAAGGAAATATGTCAACCATCTTAGGAGCTAATATAAAGGGCATATTTGCCCATATTTCTAGAATAGCTCTAACGATTAGTGGATACCATTCATAATAGAACAGGACCAGATAGAAAGTAAACCAGAAAACCCATAATATACCCAATATTGTTCTTACTAAAAATAGTGATAAAGTATGACCCATAATACAAATGCAGAATACCAAACTGTTTCACCTATATAAATAATAAAAATAATCTATAGAAACAGATAAATAGATGAAATAGAATCCCAAGGTTTTCTCCTTATTCTGATGCACCTTGGGATTCTATTTCATCTATTTATCTGTTTCTATAGTGGTATTTGAACTTTTTGTCCAAGTAGATACCATTCAAAATATTTATTTTGGTGTTGTCTATTTTTGTTTAGTTATTTTGATATACACGGTAGTAATGGGGAATTTTTCTCTTCTCTTCTTTTTCGTTTTTTTACTTGGATACTTGAAATTAAATATTTATTTCAATTTTACATTTTCTAAAATAACAAAATTTGAAAAGGTTAATAAAAAATATCTAGACATGACTGTTAGCAAACTATTTAAATACTTTGAAAAAAATAATTTGTAATATATTGTGATAGTTTTCTATTTACCAAGTACAATAAAATATATTCCATGTTAAAACTATGTACTTTGTTATCGGTCAGTTAAACTTAAATATTTATCAAATTATAATACATTTTAATTTTTTAGTTCTATTCCAAAAAGTATCTTTTACCATGCCATACACCTTTAATACTACTTTTAAAAATAATTTGGTCAAATGTTGATTTAAAAACAGGTATTAATAAACCAAAAAAATAAAAAAAATTGGTAAAACAAATGTTTTTGTTTTTTAAAACAGCATTATCCTATAAAATCACCAAATATTAATAAACTAACAATGTTAAAGCAAAATAATATAGATATAAAGAAAAATCATCTTTCAATGTAATATCTCATGTATAGTATATGTTACATATTTTGTTAGTAGGTGTGTCCTGTCTATTGGACTGGAGGTGTCTTGATAAAGACCGCATTTCAGTGGTCGAAACTTCAACTTTTACTGCACCAATGTTGTGAATATTAAATAAGGTGTTTTACACTTTGAAGAGAAGCCCTGGTGTCTGTTCTTTTTTCTATGGATTTGGTGGTCGTGGAGCACCATTGAGGCTATCACCCCAGGCTAAGCCTGAATTGCAAACATACAGTGAGTGCTGGCTGTCATTTGAATATATATATATATATATATATGAAATTAAATATTTATTTCAATTTTACATTTTGTAAAATAACATTTGAAAAGGTTAATAAAAAATATCTAGAAATCACTGTTAGCAAACTATTTAAATACTTTGCAAAAAAATGTTATAATATATTGTGATATTTTTGTATTTACCGAGTACAATATAATATATTTCATGTTAAAACTATGTACTTTGTTATCAATTAGACTTAAATATTTATCAAATTATAATACATTTAAATTTTTTAGTTCTATTCCAAAAAGTATCTTTTACCATGCCATACACCTTTAATACTACTTTAAAAAATTATTTGGTCAAATATTGATTTAAAAACAGGTATTAATAAACCTAAAATGTAAAAAAATTGGTAAAACAAATTTTTGGAAATTTAAATAAAACTACTTATTTGGTTTATAAATCTTTAAATATTGTTATGCCATAATAATGGCTATATTACTTTTTTTATTTGTTATAATAAATTTATGTTTTTACATTTGCCTAGTCTGGCTACTTGAACATCACATATCTATAAGTCCATAGTTTCTTCAAAACAAAAAAAATTATATGTATAACATTACCAAAATATACTAATGTTATAGTATGATTAATCAAATATTTTTGACTTTGCATTAAATTTAAATTTAATAGGTCAAAGTTATATGAATGTTCTGTATGATGTTAAAACTTAAAATCTTTATGTAATTTTTTAAAAATTTTACCACTATATAACCGTTTATATGAAAATAATAAATACTGTATCATTATATAAGGTCATGTTATATAATAAAATTAAAAAACATATTTTATTTCAATGTTATACTTTACAAAAAAATAATCAATATTAAATATGTATTAATAATGATTGGCATTTCTAATGATTTTTTGTTTTTTTTATTTAAAAAAAGTTATACTTAGACAAGGTTTTTTTGAACCCTCTATTTGAATATACCAGAGTGAGTGACAGGGTCAGCCATTTGTAGGTGGTAACAGGGGCTGGCCATTAAAAACGGAGGAGTGGAGGTTCAAATGCAGGCGCAGAGCATCTCAACAGCATTTTAGAGGTGTGCATAATTAAAAGACAGCATCATAGTACACGTCATCTGGCTTTTTTATACACTGAAGTGCTCGCAGTGCTGGCAGCAGGGTATGGTCAACCTCAAGCACTGCGATAGCATCCGATGTTACCTGATGTACTAATGGTTGCATACACTTCCTGGACATGACGTGCACAAGTAGGCATCTTAAAACAGGCTGGTGAGTGTCTGCATACACTATGTGATCGCTGTCTAATAAATATTGGGCGTGCTAATGCATTGCTGTGCGATAGCACTGCCTACACATCTTGCGAGTGGCGCTGAATCAGCCCCATAGTGTATATAAATTTTTACCCTTTGGAAGCTATGGTTCTTGTTCCTTAGCCAAGTTCACCCCTGCCACCTGGGTAACCAATAGTATTCCTCAGCATACCATGAATAGTCCCTGGGTAAGGAGGAAAAGAGACAGAAAAGAGAAACAGGTGTGTGGATAGTATCGTACACAGACCATGAGCCTCACAGAATTGTCTAGAGAGGAGAAATCAGCAGGAAACCTTATACAGTTGGGTGAATGGTATTGTAGTCTGACCATGAGCCCCACAGAATTGGCATATGTGATAGAAGATTTTGCTAAACTTTTTGATAATGTCACTGATGAACTATACCAGGTGGTAGATATTGTTACAAGAGAAATGTAGTTTCACAATAAGATTTTGCAGCAGTTTAGGATGGTAATAGACTATCTGACAGCATCAGAAGGCAGTATGTGTCAGATTGTGGAATTGAAGAATTTTATAAACGAATCATGGGTAGATCCCGGAAAAAAAGCAAGAACATCAGTTATAATACATTGTTCATCACACACGACTTGAAAGTTCATGGCATGGTAGTGTTTTCTGTTCCTTGAAATTTCGTCCATATCATGAGTAGGCCGATAAGCAACATGGGTGCAGTCAATTGCCCCTATTATATTGGGGAATCTTGCGACAGAATAAAAAATTATTTTTATACTCTGAAATTCGGTGGCAAGTTTAGGAAAGCTGATAAATGAACTAACTTGGGACAAAATGGCATAGGTAACTTGAGTAAAAATCGAGAAAGGGTTGATTGTGAGCATCCACAATCGAACATGTTGGCTGAAATGAACCTGTTGCAAGATAATGCAAGGTAGCCAACAATTTGGTAATACCAGGTATAGTGTGTGAACAATTGGTTTTAGGTGCAATTTTTTCTTTAATCAAATCATATAGCTCTTCGATAGCCCTCCTTGGCAATCTATATATTTTACTATATCCTCCACTCTTTTTTCCTCCAGTGTCTGCCTGTTTCGGAAAATTCTTTCTTTCCTCTTCCTCTTACGACAACTCGATAACTGTGTTTGATTTGAAGCAGTTGGAGTATGTTAATGTTAAAAAAAAGTCTCAATAATTCCAAACCAAATAGCATGTTGAGTCAAAAATTGGAATAAGCAAATTTCTATAAAGAGATAAATAAGATTACATTTATTAATTTATTACTTAAACTATATAATTTTAATAATATAAAGATAATAGTATATAAAAAAAACAATTGTAAACTCCCATATTTAAATAAAAAAATAACAAATTATTGTTTATTATAATTTATTGTTAATTTCAAATAATCTTTACAGTGTATCATACAGTAATTATATGAATAATCATAATCATGTACTATTATTTATTGCATTAACATTTATTCACTAATTTATTACATATATATATATAGATATATATATATATATCACATATTAATGTTTATCCAAAACTCATAATAGTTATTTATAGATAAATAATCCTATTCGCATGTTCTAAACCACATATATATAGACAATGGAGAATAGCTTTGGAACCCACTCCAAACAGTTCATAAAGGCAGGTACAGGATGGTCAGCAGACACCATATATTTGCCAATTACATAGTTAGGATGATATCCCTTTAGAGAAATTTACAAGGATTGTGTCTGATACCCCTAGTCAAAATGATATTGACATTTTTTGATATCCTTTGCTTTATTTTAATTTGCAATATCACATTGAAATTTTACTAGATGAAATTAAAAATATCTATATATTAAAATGAGTTTACTATTTTAATAAAATAATTTTTTGAATAGGCACTGTAGGTGTAAGTTGTTCATCAAATGGATATTTATATTGAGCTGGAGGGAAAAACTTTTGAAAAAAGGTAACAAGGACTTAAAGAAAAATGTTTGTGTTGAAGATAATTATGGTGCATGATTATGTGTCAGATTGAGAGATGGATTAATGAGAGTTCTTTAGCCCGGACACGTCTATGACTGTATGATATTATTGTAATATAGTTTTTCCATGGTGTGCAACCATTCTTTAGTATTTTAGGAGGACAATAAAAACCTCTAAATGTTGGATTTAAGTCATAATTTATTATCATATTATTTTTAAAAAACATTATATGGTACATTTATTTTTAAAAAAGGCACAATCACGGTTTATTATATTTCATCATCTTCCACTGACGTTAAATATCGACCACATGAGGACAATCTCTGTCATAGCTGTAGAGGCTACAGACTAAGGCCCTCATTCAGAGCCGTACGCTCTGAGCAGAGCGCACGCTCTGAATGAGGGCCGGGCTCCATTTTCATGGAGCGTCCTCCTGGACGCTCGTATAGCTGTGGGTCACCACCCACAGGCTATACGAGCGTGCATTGTGATGGTCGCGATGGTCGAGACCATCGCGACCATCGAATTTGCGAGCCGGAGCCTGCGGTTGAGGTTTTCAACCGCAAGCTCCGGAGTGATTTTGGCTCTATCAGAGCCAAAATCACTCCCACTGACATCACTAGTGATGTCAGTGGGCCGGCTTCTGACGGGAGGCGTTCCCTTAGGAACGCCCCCGTCAGGGAGGCACGCCCCCGGCACGCCCACCAAAGGGGGCGTGCTGTCAATCAACATTGACAGCACGCCCCCTTTGATCGGACACAACGAGCGAAGGACTTTCCTTCGCTCATTGCGTCTGGCGCATGCACACGACGGAGCTCCCTCCGTCGTGCGCATGCTCAGTCCATAACATCGACCCACTTGCGAGCGGACAGCCGCTCGCGAGTGGGTCTGAATCAGGCCCTAAGGGTCCTGCACATTGTATATAATGAAGTGCAGGGTTAGATTGAGTCACAGGGACAGTTCCTGCTGGGCCGGTTCATTTGGTGGCCGGTGGCTGCCCAGCACGCCCTTCACAGACTGACCTCCTTCCCTACCCTTGGGACTCCGCTGCTGCGATCGGAGCTCCTATCGGACAGCTGCACAAGCTTAATGAAGGGGCTCTATCCAGTTCCACAAACTTATTAAAGATTATTTAAAAAAAAAGGACTAAAGGTGGAGCTGCTGCTCATGGCCACCTGCTTCAGCACCTCCCATAAGCCTTTGCGGAGTCCAGGGCCATCTGTAACTACTGATAACTCCACCTCCAACACAGACTTCATGTTACCTCCACACAGGTCGCAGATGGGATGTAGTTAATTTAATGACTGTCAGGATGCTGGCAGACAGATTCCCAAAGTCCGACTCAGGATTAAAGATAGGCATCGAAATACCAATGTCTATCTTTATCCCAACGTCCAAATAACGACAATCCCGAATGAAGGTAAGCAGGGACAGGTTAGCATTAGCACCCCCGGGAAGGTTAGGGCTATGCTCCAGGGAGGGGTATGTTAGGGTTGTGCAACCCCCCAGAAGACTTGGGTTTAGAGTGCAGGCAGGGGAGAAATAGGGTTATGCACCACTAAGGTAGGGTTAGGGTTGGTACAGGGGAGGTTTAATATACTTGCGAGCCCCTGTCGGGATGTTGATCCTTTGGGATGCCGATGTGGGGATATGAACCAGTGCCTACTCAGTCGCCTGTATTTCATACCAATTCCATTGCAGACATATTAAATAAATTAATTGTACTCTACTCTTTATTTATATACAAAATATACATAAAACATATATGATAAATATATACGATATAGACATTTTTAATATATATGACATAATATGTATAATTATTTTTATATATTTAGTTTATATACACATATATATATTATATACATTATATATGCAGCACATTATATATATGGGATGTAGTTTGGAAGCCGACGGTCTAAAACCCGACCGCCGGCTTCCAGACGTTCTAATTCCAGCGTGGTACTAATGACAGGCATCTAAATCTAGATGCCTGTCATTAACCAGACGCCGGAAGACTGACGCCTGGCATCCCGATCGAAGTGATGTCGGGCGCGGACAGCCGCGGGGGGGAAGGGGAGGTTAGGGTTAGGCTAGGGGAAGGGAAGGTTAGGGTTAGGCACCGCCGGGGGAGGATAGGGTTAGGAACCCCCCGGGGGAATTAGGTTTAGGCGGCGGGGAAGGGGGGGTTAGGTTTAGGAAGTTAGAGGGGAGATTAGAGTAGGGCACTTGGGGGGAGGTTAGGGTTAGGCACCCCTAAGGGAGGGTTAGGGGGGGGAATTAGGTTAGTGATACTTACCTTAGGGACGATTGGAATTTTCACCCTTGCTGGGCTGACGCTGTCGGGATTTGAACCGCCGGACATGCGCCGGACCTACTACACCTATATATATATATATATATATATATATATATATATAACAAACAGAGTTGGCTGGCACTCAATCCAATACAAATACCATCCTGCCCGGGTGCCTCCAGGAAAATCCATACAAGTAAACTTCAATGCAGTGGCACTCACAGGACTTGCAAACAAAAATATAGGTGGTGTAAAAACACCTAACACAAACTGGCATCTCCGCGTGGTCAAAGTTTCATTTTATTACAAAATTTCATCAGGATAAAGATACAGTGCATCTTGCTTACCTTATATACACAGAAGAAGATCCTCAATAATGAGACAGCTGCCAAGCCCCGTTTGCCGTCTGTCAGGTACTGGTGACGTCACAACCAGCGCAACGCGCGCCCTCTGGCGCTACCCAGAACTCCCTGCAGGGGCTAGAAAGAAAACACATAAAGAATTTCACCAAGTGCAATTAGTCCCAAGCCACAAGATGGCAGTAGAGGTAAAATACATATAACGTCAAGGCTATACACACGTGGAAAGCCTGAAGAATTCTGAAACAACATACTATATGAAATATTGATAATCAAGACTAACACATATTGTTACAAGTTAGAACATGTAAATCCTCAAAATTCAACAGTATAGTAAATTAAGGTATAATTATATGCAACATACTTACCTTAAATAACCTGTCAAAGGTGGTGGGTACATAAAAACTCTTTACCACTTTAATACTAAAAAAATATAGACTACTAAGCAATTTGACTAAATGATTCAACACTTTGTACGGAGAGGATATGACCTTCATGAATTAGTAGGAACTAAACACAAGGTATTAGCCCTCCCTAGGGATCAGGTCTTGCACACTTCGAATAAAGTGAAACAACAAAAGGATAAAATTGCCTTTGTACAACGGTTTCATCCATCCAGCCCACAACATATGTTACATGCTAAGGAAATGTGGCCCCTAATTACTTCTAATACAGGTTTAAAACCTCTGCAAGGTACTGCTCTCATGCCAAGTTACACTAGATCAAAAAATCGTAAAGATCTGTTAGTCCACAACGATATTTCCTCCATGGGCGTCTTGTTCAAGCAACTTTTTACAATGTAAACCAGGATGTTACACCTGTACTGGGTGCATGACATGTTGGTACATGGAGAGTGGCCATTATATTTTACATCCCCATTCAGGTAAACAAATACCCATTAAACATGTGTTAACATGTACCAGTACATTTGTAATATACTACATCCGCTGTCCTTGTGCTCTTCTCTATATAGGGAAGACCACAAGGCAGTTTAAGGAGTGTATGGCCCTTCATAGGTCAGCCATTCAGCTGGCTCTTGAGGGTAAGGACCAAGACCAATCAGTCACCCGGCATTTCAAGACACAACAACATTCACTGGCAACTATCCACTATAAATTATGGACTTTGTACCGAAACAGATCAGAGGGGGCAATAGAGCAAATCGTCTATTACAATTTGAAGTACAATGGATTTTTTCCTTAATACCATAATTCCTTATGGATTGAATGAAACTAACCATTTAGGATGTTTCATCTAATAACATGCACTAATGTTTCCATCCTTTGAGTTCTTTGGATCAATTTGTATTTATTGTGTTTGTATTCACAAGATCATTAGTTTTCTGTAGTGGTTCATATGTCTGTATTTATGTATGTCTTTAATTGTGTTATATGGTTAACTATAGTAGGTGGCCAGCCTGGTGCTTTTTAGTATCGATTGTGCATAGTTGGTAGTCTAGGTGTGGTTAGTACAGTTGTGTCCACTTTTGGGATATGTTTGGGTAATTGTGTATTACCCAAACGAGAGCTAGGCTGTTTTAGCTGCGCCGTGCCCTGCCCGATTTTTAAAAAGGCAAATTGGGTCCTGCTCCTTTTAGAAGCGCCTTCCTAAAGCAGCCACGTCTGCTGCCGTTCTGCAGCTGCATGAATAGATGTTGCGCACACCTCATCTATACAGTTTCGGGGGAGCCCAGCACCTCGGTAGTTGCTTGGGCACGCCCCTAGTAGTGACTATGCCAGCTTATCATGCCCCTAAAAAAGATGTTGAGGGGGCCAACACCGCCCCTAACAGTGATGTCGGCATAGTCTAGCCACTTTCGCCAGCCAACCGTGCCCTTTTTTCACCCACGAACTTGGCTTTGCCACATGCACGCGCTAGTGCACCCGATCCCTGGCACACAGCCCATTAATTGCTCCTAGCAGTTACAATACTTGTGGGATATCATGAATTATTGCCTTTATTATGCCTTGTGCCCTCCCCATTAGTATTATCATTTCTTTATATGGCGCCACAAGTGTTCCGCAGCGCCTTGCATAACACCCAGATAAGCTTCAGAGCATACACAACCTTGTGTTAGGTGCACTAGTGGGGAGTAAGAAGTAGATGAAATTAAAGTAAGTAGAAGCACAAGAGGGTAGAGTGTCCTGCCTGTGAGAGTTTATATTCTAAAGGGGAGGGGATGGCAATGCAAAATATCTTTTTTATATCCAAAATTTATATGTATTTTTATATATATTTATACTATTTTTTTTTAGGTAGCTGGAACAAATAAAAAATTGGAATTGAACCTGCAAGATATTTAAACCATCTCCTAAGTTTCCTGACAGTTTAGAATAATCTCTTCAAAGAGGTAAACTTGATTAAAGTTTATTTATTTTTAAACCTAATATCTAATATCTTTGAGTATGTTAAATTTTAAAATATCCCATCATATTATTGGGAGCTGAGGGCAGGCAGCAGTTAGGGCACTGCTGGAGGCAAGTAGTAATTGGGGTAGAGGGGGTTAAGGTACAAGCAGCAGTTGGGGTAGAGCTGGTAGTATAGACAGGGAGAAGTTGGGATAGAGCTGTGGGTAGTGTGGAGTAAGGGCTGGCAGTGCCACAGGCAAGAAGAGGCAAGTGAACACATTAGTTGTGACAGTGCTGGGGTGTAAATAGGGAGCTAGGGCAGGCAGTACTGGGAGTAGGGAGGAAGGGCAAGGGTAGATAGTAGCTTGTGCAGTACTGGTGGGCAAGAGGGGTTAGGGGCATGCAGTATTGAGGAATATGGTGGTGGCAAAGGTAAATAGCAGCTGGGGCAGTACTGGGGGCAAGGAGGAGATTAAGGACAGGCAGTCCGGGGAGTAGGGAGGGGTTAAAGGCAGATAGCAGCTTGGGCTTACTGGGGGCAAGGAAGAGGCTAAGGGCAAACAGTACTGGAGGTATGGAGGGGGTTTAATGGTAGATAGCAGCCAGGGCACTACTGGTGGGCTAGAAGGAGGTTAGGAACAGGCAATACTGGTTGTAGTGTATGGGGTAGGGAGGAGTTCAGGATAGCAGCTAGGGCAGTATCTTGTTTAGGAAGGGGTCATGGTAGCAGCTGTGGCAGTACTGGGGCTAGGGAAGGAGTTGTTGCTAGATCCAAGTTGAAGTGAGGACCCACGTGACTGCTATGGCAGGGCTTTTCAACTACCAGTGTTACTATCCTCGTGGGCATAGATGGGAAATATAAACCTTGTGGAGAGCAATGCGATCCTGCAAGTGGTATGAATACCCCAATATCAGTAAACAGAAATAATTGCTTTCCAGACTTTCATTGTGGTTCCAAAGCACAAAAAGTTCTTATTGCAAAAAAAAGTAAGTTACACGCTTTGATCTATCACAATTAGCGCAAAGACAATTAAATACAAAAGGTACAGCCAATACATATGCAAGTGCTCTGAATCCAGATTCCCGGCATCAAACGTGAAGCCTCCGTCATAAGAAAGAAAGAAGACGATGAGATAACACTACATACAAAGTACATATTCTACCCAATAATTCCCTATAGTCCATAAGCACTGAACGCAAGATGCTACTCCTTTGTCGATAGATTCAGATATCTGGAATTAAACAGGGTGTCAGTATGATAGCAAACATGACATGTCTACTAAGTTCTATACCTTACATATCATATATGTACATTTTACACTATAATGATTAGCTAACAAAAACCTTTTCTATATGTGCTTGCATAAGTAATAGTGAGATATTTTCAGAAATATATAAGTATTCGTTGTGTGTCTGAGCACAGTGCAAATGTTGCAGTGCTTCTTCATATTAAAATAGCTACAGGGTATGTTTGTGGGTATGTGCTTAAGAATAGGAGCATCTATGTGTTCGCATTGTGGATACACATACGATTGTTTATATGTATGCATGCGTGTGCAAATGTGCATTAGTGTTCGTGTCATGGATAAAAATTATATATATATATATATTTGAAAAAACAAGAAAAGTCGTTAGACTGAAATGTTGCACTTGACCTTAGGAGTCTTGAGTCTTCTTTACAAGTCCTGTGAGTGCCGCTGTTTTTTCATATGTACATTTTGGCCTGCTTGGACCATCCCAGGCATATGTATTTTGTTTAGCCTGTGGAGTGCCGGCTTTATTTTGATATACAGTATATATATATATATTTTTATATATATATATATATATATACAAATGGAACAGTCCGGCACTCAGGACAATGTGATCTCAAAAGCGGGTGCCCTCCTAGAATAAATACAAGTGGGATGCGGAAAGTATGAGAATGCACTCAAACAATCTAGGAAGCAGGCGGCACTCCAGTAGAAAAAAAGTTAAATTGTATTGATCAAACTTATATCAACATAATAAATACATATGTCGACGTTTCAAGGCCCTTGGGCCTTTTCATCAGTTGCTTTATTTGTGTCCTGATGAAAAGGCCCAAGGGCCTTGAAACGTCAACATATGTATTTATTATGTTGATATAAGTTTGATCAATACAATTTAACTTTTTTTCTACTGGAGTGCCGCCTGCTTCCTAGATTGTTTGAGTGCATTCTCATACTTTCCGGATCCCACTTATATATATATATATATAGCTTTATCCAATAACTGGTATTTTTGATATTATATCCGTCTGAATCATATAAAATGAAGTTTGTCCTGCTCACAGGTGGGGCAAGCCTTGGCCATAGTCAGAAGTCTGATAACTCAACAAAGGCTTTCCAATGCTTATTTAGAATACAATTGTCAGTACTTCTTAACCACATCAGCATTGGACACAAGGCATACAATTGCTAATGATTATCAAACTTATGACAATTGTTTCTAACTCTACATTCAGAACACTTCATCTGAGCATATCAGTGTCTGTGTTAGGAAAACCAAATCAGCATTGGACACAAGGCATACAATTGTTAATGATTATCAAACTTGCTAATGATTATCAAACTTATGACAATTGTTTCTAACTCTACATTCAGAACACTTCATCTGAGCATATCAGTGTCTGTGTTACACTTCAATTGCCACAGACATACTGTGTCTGTATGCAGAGATTCTCAAACACTCACAGTATCTTTGTGTATTTTTAATTACTTGTCACAGACATACTCCTGTTTCTCACACACTTGGCTAAACCTTGAATGACATATATGTATACGAATGTGCGCATCGGCTTGCTTCCAATGCAGAGTAGCGTCCGATTTACTCTTTATCAGCCTATAAATGACTAGATCATCAGATAATTATAAACAAACATAACCAATTATTTAACTTCGAAAGTCCACCCTTTGATAGCAAACAATACGCTATCACACTCTGATCTTAACCTTTTGTAGTCATGCATAATAATGTATTATTCAAGGTTATAAACAGTGCGACACAAGTAGGCCACTGAACCATTAATAATGCATTTCAAGAGGGTAGAACAACCCTTATACGCCATCTGCGGATCTATAGGGATCATTGGTGGGATGAGGGATCTCATCGAACTTATAAAGGAAGTTTGGGGGAGGATTGAAACTACATTATCTAGGATGTTTAAAAATAACATTAATAATACATCTATGCATGACCACACGATTTTATATTTCATCATCTGATGGTACACTATAATTCAGGGTTGTAATACAGTTCTTCCTTGACCTTGGTATCCATAATATCATTGCTTACCACCATCATAATCTCTGTTTCTGTTTGCTCTTGTACATTTTCCACACTTCAAGACATTAGGAACACACCTGACATATAAGCCAATTACTAGGATGACAATAAGTATGATGATCAGGAGCTTACCCACAATAGCAACCAGTTCCTGGACCCACTCTCTTAGACCGGAGAACCATTTCACAGGGTTCAACCAAGAAAATCACTCTTCTACCTTTTCCTCTACTTCAGCCAGTGAAGCATTATGGTTCTTTTGAAATTCCCATTTCAGCTGCAGTATTTCATCCATCTTCCGATTTATCACCTCCTTGGGGTCACTAGTGTTATTGGTGATGTATGTGCAACACTTGACACCAAATTGGGTGGCTAGAGTCACACAGTATCCATAGGAACAGCTGTTAAATAATTTAACACTAGCCTATGTTGCACAAGTTCTTTCTTATAAGCCTGTAACTCCTTACCTGTATACCTGAACGTGTCATCATACATCTCATTGATATTATCTATTAATTTAGCAAGATCTTGGATGTATCTAAAATTTAAAGAACCCCGCGCGATCCTAGTGCTACCAAAATTTGGAAACAAGTTGTTTCGCTAATCAACTGTGTGGCTGTATGTATTTCACCAGGTATCATGTTTCTTTTGTCACAGTGTTCATAATGCATATGGAGATATGGGGTTGGCGTGTCTTTATGGATACCAAGCATTTCACCATGTGTAAGGGTCATAACCTCTGGGAGTACCCTTCCAAGCTAACATAAACCTTCAGAACTCGGAGAGAGCCACTTATACGCTTTCCTTCCACATATAAAATACACATTGTCTGGGAGTACAACATAAGGAATAGAATGCATCATTATCATCGGGCACAATTCTCTGACAAATAATCAGATTTTCCCATTTGACTGATACACATTTTAGGTTGTACAATAACTGCACAGTACCCTTCTGGTACTCTCCCAACCATTACCTTGGTAGAACTAAGTGTATACTTATACCGGAAGTATCTTCCACTGGTAATGTTATGTATAAGTCCACCATCTACTGGGGCATTATCAGCTCTGGGTGAAAAGGTCATTGTCTGATTGTTCCCGGACACCTCCCAATTTCCTGGTTTATTGGAATTGCTGATGTTTAAACATAACAGGGATCTATCTACCTGGTACTGGTGGAGATTAAAATTTGGAGGCTTGGACATAATGAATTTCCCATCCAGCGTCTTCCCCTTATGTAATCCAAGGACCTCAGAGACACTTAATGGGAGTGGTACTAGTCCTACATTATGTTGTCCCTGAGGCACGTGAGAGCACACCCAACATTCAGTCTAATTTAAGACTTTGCCCACCAATGTATGATAATCCTCTAAAGGATGCCCACCCCAATACTGGTTATACTTGGGCTGACACCGTTGGAGAAATCTCTCATCAATTAGGGACCCACAATACAAACAAATACAGTATTCCTCAGACAATAACCCCTCACACTGCGTCCGAGTTTCTAGGATAACAGATCTCTTAGCAATTACTGTACTGAGTTTGGTCAGATACTGCCCTTGTGAATGTATTGCTCCTTCTCCCGACTCCACTCCATCAATATCACCATCGACCTCTCCCCTCCATCATCTGTCCTCCATTACAGAAGGACATCCTGAAACAAACAAGGATGATGAGAATTCTGGAAGAAAATATGAACGCAACCCAGCCACTCCATTGCTGAAATCATGGACTGCAAATTTCCCTAGCTCAAGTATCTCACTGCAGTCTTTAACTCTCCCGGAACAAGCTCGCAATTGACAGGTCTACATTATCTGCCTCAACTACGCCTTGTATCTCCACCGGTTGGTTGACCTTTCTGCAGTGAGTGGAATGGACCCAGGTATCCCTCTCTGCCACTTTCAAGGATGTTGTACTTGTCAGCAACACTTGATATGGACCTTCCCACCAATCTGTCAGACAACCTGAACATAAGAAATTTCTGATCATAACAAATTCTCCAGGTTCAGCATCATGATAGTTTGTTTCTGGCATATCAGCTGACAACAATTTAAATTTCTGCTGCTGCTGTTTCAACTGTTTACTCATTGTTATAAGATACTTTACAGTAACCTCGTTGTTACTCTTCAAGTCTTCCTGTGGACTTACAATCAGATGAGGTTGGCTCCCAAACAGTATCTCAAAGGTGGACAAATTAAGAGGGGGTCTAGGAGTTGTCCTGATGCTATGAAGGACTAGCGGTAAGGCTTCTGGCCAACCTAATCCAGTTTCAGCCATGATCTTACTCAGTTTGTTCTTAATAGTACCATTTACCCTCTCCACCTTGGCACTGGCTTGAGGTTGATAGGGGGTGTGAAGTCTACTATTAATACCCATCAACTTACACATGTTCTGGAAGACATCACCAGTGAAATGAGTACCTCTATCACTTTCTATGATTCTAGGGATACCGTACCTGCATACAAATTCCTGAACAATCTTTTTTAGCAGTAAACGAGCAGTATTAGTGGCAGCTGGATATGTCTCTACCCAATTAGAAAACACATCGGTACAAACTAATACATACTTGAGATCCTCCAGGGTGGTAATTGGATGAAATCAATTTGTATTACCTGAAGAGGTCTGTCTGTTAGAGGGATGTGGGATGGCTCGGTTGGTATTGTTTTTCCAACATTTTTCCTCAAGCAAGTCAAGCAGGAAATTGCCCTCTTTTCAGCTTGGGAGGAGAAGCCCGGTGCACACCAATACGCTCTGACCAACTTGCACATACCTTGCTTTCCCAGCTGAGTCAGACCATGCGCTGCTTCAGCAAAGCTTGGGTAGTATGCCTTGGGTGCCACCGGCTTACCTTGTCCATCTCTTCAGAGTCCAGAGGACTCCTGTCCACATCCCTTTGATCTCCAGACTGCCTTTTCCTGAATGGAACATAAATTTTGCATCTCAAATAATTTCTGCATATCAATTGTCTGAAAAAACATAATTTTATTAACTGGCATGTTAATTCTTAACCCTGCTGCCCATTTGGCACCTTCATCTGCCCTGCTATTGCCCAGTGACACCGGGTCTTCTTCACATGTATTGGCTTTACATGTGATGACAGCTACTGCCTTTTGTAACTTAGCATACAGTACATAAGTTTTATCACTGCAGGATTTATTAAACAGAAAAAAATGGAACAGAATAAAAATGGAAAGATATACCATGTACGTATGTGTGTGAAGTGTACATGCGTGTGTGTATGGGGGGAAGGGAATTCTTTTTTAATTATTCACCTGCACTTCTGGCCCGACTACTCGTCTATAGATAAATTGTGGAAAACAATCGATCAAGAGAAAATAATTATTAGTGCATGTATGTGCATGTGTGTGTGGGTGGAGTTTAATGGTAATGTATCCATGATGGTATAAAGAGATTGTTCTTCGTCATTTACAACAACATAATCCTGTGCATATTCTACTGTGTCAGTTTGTCTATGACAACTCCCATCTGTGTAAAACCATCAAATCTGCATTTTCTACTGATGTATCACATATGTCAGGTATTGCAGTAAAGATCTGATTCAAATACTCCATATAATCCTGTGAATCAGTAAAACTCACCTTTAACCATCGACTTACCTCTCTCCACCCTTTGTGCATCTTCAGGCACACATGGCAAGCATGTCGCTGGATTTAACGTATTGCACCATTTACCTGGCTGAAGAGATGTGCCTGGTTTAGGCAGAATTCAGCAAAGCAGACACTGCATGTGGTGCATAAATAATCATGTCATGACCTAATAATACATTCTCGCTCTTGTTTACCAGAAGAGCGGTTGCTGCTACACTTATTAAACACGTTGGGATTGATCTTGCCAGTGTCCAATTGTGCACTGTTGGATGCCACAGGTCTGCTAGCATCACCATGTTTTTGTGTGAGGACACCTGCTGCACAGCCATCAGATTCCGTATAATATAACTCAAAAGTTTTTTTCATAATCTGGCATTCCGAGGGCAGGTGTTCTTGTCAGACAATCCTTAAGGTTAAGGAAAGCCTGCTCTGTTTCCTCAGTATGTGTGACGCGGTCAAGTTTTGACGATGACACCAATTCCTGTAATGGTAATGACAAAATAGAAAAAAAACCTGGGATCCATGATTTGCAGTATCCACACATGCCCAAGAAGGTATGGATTTGCTGCTGTTTTTGCAGCAGTGTCATGGTCTGTATGGCCTGTTTTCTGTTAGTGGTCAAGTGTCGTAGCTCCTGGGTTGACAATGTCTCAAGTATTTAACCTTAGTCTGAAATGGCTGTGATTTGTCCTTTGCTACCTTGTGTACTGTGTTTGAGAGATGAAGCAACAATAGTTTACTATCAGTCAAACATGACATAAATGAATTAGAGTACAACACATATTCAGCAAACCTTCAAATCATAAACTGCAATATTATATGTGGTTTACAGGCGATCTAATACACAGATAATACAGTATAACACACCACATGTTAACTTACTAAGAAGTGAATTCCTTAACGGCTGTATTGCAAGGATTTTTCTGAAGTACATACACATGCGCACATACAAAACTCCAGACAGAAAATTCTCATATGCAGCATGTACAAACTTATACATAGAGAACCTTCATATTTGGGTTTGCTGTGATTAATTATGAATGCATAAGTTTTACTGCAGATTGCCTAGACTTTCAAGGAGATCAAGGAAAAATGAACACCTATAGTAGCTACTCTGGCCTCAGTTCTCAATATTTACTGTAAACAAAGACACCTAATTTTTTTTTCCTAGAGGTGCAATGACTAAGGCTTGTACACACTTACAATTCCTAGAGGTGATTTAAAACACATTTTCTTTTTTTTTTTTCTAGTTCCATTTTTCTTTATAGTTACTTGTTATGATATTTATAATTTTTTTGGCATTGGCTGTACCATCGCCTGCAGTCGCATAAGGCGGCGGAGGCGAGCATGCGCTAATAGCAATACCTTGGGCAACGCTACCTTGCGGTGCATGCATTTCCCTGGTTGTGTGCACCCGACGCTAACTGGCGTCGTGGGCGCACTCCCTGGTGGTGCCTGAGCAATGCTGTATTGCATTGCATTCACACTCTTTTGTGTTGTGCTCGTGGTGCTACTTAGTGGCACAAGCACAGCACTCAACCACGTGTTCCCCTCATGCTGCCACAATTTTAAACAATCATTATACTTTACTCGTTTCTTTAGAGATTTCACCATACAGATACCATCTCTAACATTAATCAACACTTCCATATCAAAACTGCCAATTTTAGGAAAAGGTTTCACACATTAATTGGTCATCTTATCCCATACATCACAGTATGCAGTTGCATACACACCATATTTTGTATACATTATATGCCTTGCCGAACCTGTCGGCCCTTCCAAAAGCAGCACAACATCCACCATACCCAGCGTCAGCCAGGCAGCCATCTGGGAAAATGATAAGCGCTTTTCGCTAGTATGTGGACCGGTGAATGATTCAATAGAGCTACGTTCACACACTCCTATCCCGTTGTGCACAGCCGGCCCCTAACCGTTATGGACGGCTTGCACAGTCAGGGTACAGAATAACGTCTTATATGATTAGACTGTCTTTCCAGACACCTTTCAGCCCTTGTCCAGTAGCTTACCCTTTGTGAGAACTCTCCCCTGTTAGAATTTAAGTGTTCCAATAACACTTACCCTTTCCAGTGATTTCCTCCTCTATCCCCCAAGCCGCAATCACGGTCTGCCCAACCGTGTGGTCCGGTCACAGTATCCAGAGAACCTAACTGATCAATGGGCTTTGTGACTACAGTTGGGGGCCAATTTCGAAAACACCCTTGTTTTCTTCAAGGTACAAAATCCTTGTCCTTGCTGCAATACACCTGCTATGTGTACATACTCAGTAGCTTGCAGCCTCGTCAGACACCTACTGAGTCTTTTAGGCCCGACACATGTTACCTCGTCTATAGGTTCCGACACACAGTCCCTATCTTTCACTTTACAAGCACACGTTTGCTCACATACACTTTTAGTTTTCTGCGCAGAAAATAAACTTTTCACTAGTATGGCAGTATGATACAGAGGTTTTAAACAATGTAATCGCTATCAATATGACAATACTATGAGAACGATTGTTTGAAACTCGTGGCAGCAATACAGGAAACATGTAAACGCTATTGTGCGACTCACACTCTAGCGCCAAGACAGACAATTAAAGAAACAAATGCTCCTTGAAATCACATAACAACGGATATCGGTTTCACAACACCAGATGGTGCAGGTTTTGAACACAGTGCGTTCTTTCCTGCATATGGCGCCTTATTCCACCCTTTGTTGCAAAATCGAGATCCGTACGTTATCGTGCGACCTCTTGGTAGTGTGACCTCCAAAACTATGAGCCCCCATCTATGAATACCCCAATATCGCTAAACAGAAATAATTGCTTTCCAGACTTTCATTGTGGTTCCAAAGCACAAAAAGTTACACGCTTTGATCTATCACAATTAGCGCTAAAACAATTAAATACAAAAGGTACAGCCAATACATATGCAAGCTCTCTGTATCCAGATTCCCAGCATCAAACGTGAAGCCTCCGTCATAAGAAAGAAAGAAGATGACTGCCTACAGGACTGAGAGCGCTTGAATATATAATAGACAACACAATAGGAACGAGCTTGCATAATTCCATTGGTTCTTGTTCTTGTCATTCTGGTATGATGCAGGTCATAGGACAGTTCATATGGTGAAAACAGGGACATGCTCCATCCCTCCAGATCAGATGAGATAACACTACATACAAAGTACATATCCTACCCAATAATTCCCTATAGTCCATAACCACCAAACGCAAGATGCGACTCCTTCATCGATAGATTCAGATATCTGGAATTAAACAGGGTGTCAGTATGATAGCAAACATGACATGTCTACTAAGTTCTATACCTTACATATCATATATGCACATTTTACACTATAATGATTAGCTAACGAAAACCTTTTCTATATGTGCTTGCATAAGTAATAGTGAGATATTTACAGAAAAACATAAGTATGCGTTGTGTGTCTGAGCACAGCGCAAATGTTGCAGTGCATCTTCATATTAAAATAGTTACAGAGTATGTTTGTGGGTATGTGCGTAAGCATAAGAGCATCTATGTGTTCGCATTGTGGATACACATGCGATTGTTTATTTGTATGCATGTGTGTGCAAATGTGCATTAGTGTTTGTGTCAAGGATTAAAATTTTATATATATATACAGTCAGGTGCATAAATATTGGGACATTGACAGAATTCTCATATTTTGGCCTCTATTCACCACCACAATGGCTTTGAAATGAAACAAACAAGATGTGCTTTAACTGCAGACTTTCAGATTTAATTTGAGGGTAATTATATCCAAATCAGGTGAACGGTGTAGGAATAGCAACGATTTCTATATGTGCCTCCCACTTTTTAAGGGGCCAAAAGTAATAGGACTATCAACTCAAAAGCTATTTCATGGACAGGTGTGGGCTATTCCCTCGTTATTTCATTATCAATTAAGCAGGTAAAAGGTCTGGAGTGGATTCTAGGTATGACATTTGCATTTGGAATCAGTTGCTGTCGACTCTCAATATGAGATCCAAAGAGCTGTCACTATCAGTGAAGCAAGCCATCATTATGCTTAAAAATCTAAACAAACCCATCAGAGAGATAGCAAAAGCATTAGGTGTGGCCAAATCAACTGTTTGGAACATTCTTAAAAAGAAAGAATGCACCGGAGAGCTCAGCAACACCAAAATACCCAGAAGACCACGGAAAATAACTGTGGTGGATGACAGAAGAATTATTTCCCTGGTGAAGAAAAACCCCTTCACAACAGTTGGCCAAATCAAGAACACTATCCAGGAGGTAGGTGTATATGTGTCAAAGTCAACAATCAAGAGAAGACTTCACAAGAGTGAATATAGCGGGTTCACCACAAGATGTAAACCATTGGTGAGCCACAAAAACAGGAAGACCAGATTACAGTTTGACAAACATCTAAAAAAGCCATTACAGTTCTGGAACAACATCCTATGGACAGATGAGACAAAGATCAACTTGTACCAGAGTGATGGGAAGAGAAGAGTATGGAGAAGGAAAGGAACTGCTCATGATCCAAAACATACCACCTCATCAGTGAAGCATGGTGGTGATAGTGTCATGGTGTGGGCATGTATGGCTGCCAATGGAACTGGTTCCCTTGTATTTATTGATGATGTGACTGCTGACACAAGCAGCAGAATGAATTCTGAAGTGTTTCGAGCAATATTATGCTCATATTCAGTCAAATGCTTCAGAACTCATTGGACGGCGTTTCACAGTGCAGATGGACAATGACCCGAAGCATACTGCAAAAGCAACCAAAGAGTTTTTTAAGGCTAAAAAGTGGAATGTTATGCAATGGCCAAGTCAATCCCCTGACCTGAATCCGATTGAGCATGCATTTCACTTGATGAAGACAAAACTGAAGGGAAAATGCCCCAAGAACAAGCGGGAACTGAAGACTTTTCTAGTAGAGGCCTGGCAGAGCATCACCAGGGATGAAACCCAGCGTCTGGTGATGTCTATGTGTTCCAGACTTCATGCTGTAATTGCCTGCAAAGGATTTGCAACAAAGTATTAAAAAGTGAAAGTTAGATTTAGGGTTGTTTAGTTTGTCCCATTACTTTTGGCCCCTTAAAAAGTGGGAGGCACATATAGAAACTATTGTAATTCCTACACCGTTCACCTGATTTGGATGTAATTACCCTCAAATTAAATCTGAAAGTCTGCAGTTAAAGCACATCTTGTTTGTTTTATTTCAAAGCCATTGTGGTGGTGAATAGAGGAAAAAATATGAGAATTCTGTCAATGTCCCAATATTTATGCACCTGACTGTATATATATATATATATATATATAGTCAACCATGATCCGGCACTCAATGGTACAAATGTATACTTCACCGGGTGCCCTCCTCAATGAGCCTGATGTCCTCAAGCACACTCTCACATAACAATCCCTCTGGCGGCACTCTGGATAAGAAACTTCAGACAAGCAAAGCTGTGTTTAGCAACGTTTCAGCGCCTTTAATTAGCGGTTTCTGCCATTGTAAGCTTAACAAAAGTGCTTATTAAAGGCGCTGAAACGTTGCTAAACACAGCTTTGCTTGTCTGAAGTTTCTTATCCGGAGTGCCGCCAGAGGGATTGTTATATATATATAGCTTTATCCAGTAACTGGTATTTTTTATATTATATCCATCTGTATCTAATAACAAAAGGTCATATAAAATGAAGTTTGTCCTGCTCACAGGTGGGGCAAGCATTGGCCATAATCAGAAGTCTGATAACTCATCAAAGGCTTTCCTATGCCTATTTAGAATACAATTGTTAGTACCTCTTAACCACATCAGCATTGGACACAAGGCATACAATTGCTAATGGTTATAAAACTTCTGACAATTGTTTCTAACTCTACATTCAGAACACTTCATCTGAGCATATCAGTATCTGTGTTACACTTCAATTGCCACAGACATACTGTGTCTGTATGCAGAGCTTCTCAATATATATTCAAACACTCACAGTATCTTTGTGTATTTTTAATTACTTGTAACAGACATACTCCTGCCTCTCACACACTTGGCTAAACCTTGAATGACATATATATATATATATATCACAAAAAATCCCAAACTGCGCTGATCAATTCACATACAGCAGCACCCTTCAGTAAGTCCCCTGTTAGAAGGACTAATTCTGTAGCAGTTGGATTCAGAAGCATAAGCATCTACCCAGTTGCACGGTTTTGGTTCAATAAATTGACCACCAGATGGTCTGACATAAACTACGGGTACCGTTTTTTAGACATCAAGTATGAGTTCTTACAGTTTCTGTTCCAAAGAATTGCCTAATTTTGGGTATACATTAAGTACATGTGTATACATCAATATTGAGATCTACCCCTGAAGTCTCATAAAGAGACGAAACGCGTAGGGTTTTAATGAAAGGTGGACACTACATTTAAACATCTGCTGATTGAAAGGTGTATGATATCCATTTCCTTTGATTGGAAGGCTGTGCATTACCAAATTGTGTAAGATTGTCCATCTAGCATACTGTTAAATTTTAATAAAGAATTATTTTACTTTCTATTTTTCTAATTCTTACTAACGTTGGCCTTGGGCCTGTGTTTGGGTGTCTTGGTACGAGGGTATCTTTTTTAGAACCTCGAGGAGGACTTAATGCGAACTCATAGTTTGGACTAATTGATCAAAATTGAGAACGAGTAGGAATAATGGTGAAGTTGTCTCTTCAAAAGAAAAAGAAGACGTATAAGCCTTTGGAGAGATTGCATTGTGTTTTACAAATTTTAAAATAAATTGTGTTGCGACTTAGCGCCCCGTCAGTAATCCATTTGTATATATATATATATATATATATATATATACAAATTTGTGTGCATCGGCTTGCTTCCGACGCAGAGTAGCGTCCGATTTACTCTTTATCAGCCCATAAATGACTAGATCGTCAGATAATTATTATAATTGATCATAACCAATTATTTGACTTTGACAGTGGATACTTTTGTCCCCCCTTCTAAACCTTGCCCATCCCCCTTTACTTGTGCTTCACATGGTTGGACAAAGTATCTGTAAAGCATCTCCATCTAAATCTGGACATAACCGAATGCATGGGCTGTAAGAGATACTGTAGCACATTTGAGGCTGGTTTCCTTCCTCATCCTGCATGCAGAGAGCTGGGATGGAGCTTAGGCAGCATTGCTGCAGCGACAGGCACCGATGTCATGAAAAACTTCAGTGAATACGCTGGCGAGCAGAGAGGTAAGGAGCTTCTCTAAGGTGTTCTCAGGTTGGTGGCAGTGATGGATAAAACCCTGCCGGTGGAGATTGGTGGAGAGACCATACCAGCAGCAATTGGCTGAGAGAGGGGTCTTGCTGCATGTGTATGCTTTGTCCACTGCAAACAATCACTGCCTGGCAGCTTATCCTGAACCCATCACTGCTGGCATTGATTGTTTGGGGAAGTTGCTGCTTGCAGTTGATTTGCTGCTGAGGACACAGCATACACATATTGCCCTGCAGGTCTCACTCTGTTTTTAAACCCAGGTCCTCAACTGCCTGTTTCGTGTAAATACACGATACAGTGCATATTTTGCCAACACTGATATATATACTGTATATATCTCTATAATATATTTTGAGATATATATAGAGTCAGGTGCATAAATATTGGGACATTGACAGAATTTTCATATTATGGCCTCTATTCACCACCACAATGGCTTTGAAATGAAACAAGCAAGATGCAGACTTTCAGATTTAATTTGAGGGTAATTACATCCAAATCAGGTGAATGGTGTAGGAATTACAATGGTTTCTATATGTGCCTCCCACTTTTTAAGGGGCCAAAAGTAATGGGACAAACTAAACAATCCTAAATCTAACTTTCACTTTTTAATACTTTGTTGCAAATCCTTTGCAGGCAATTACAGCCTGAGGTCTGGAAAGCATAGACATCACCAGACGATGGGTTTCATCCCTGGTGATGCTCTGCCAGGCCTCTACTGCAAATGTCTTCAGTTCCTGCTTGTTCTTGGGGCATTTTCCCATCAGTTTTGTCTTCATCAAGTGAAATGCATGCTCAATCGGATTCAGGTAGGGGATTGACTTGGTCATTGCATAACATTCCACTTTTAGCCTTAAAAAACTCTTTGGTTGCTTTTGGAGTATGCTTCGGGTCATTGTCCATCTGCACTGTGAAGCGCCGTCCAATGAGTTCTGAAGCATTTGACTGAATATGAGCATATAATATTGCTGTAAACACTTCAGAATTCATTCTGCTGCTTTTGTCAGCAGTCACATCATCAATAAATACAAGGGAACCAGTTCCATTGGCAGCCATACATGCCCACGCCATGACACTACCACCACCATGCTTGACTGATGGGGTGGTATGTTTTGGATCATGAGCAGTTCCTTTCCTTCTCCATACTCTTCTCTTCCCATCACTCTGGTACAAGTTGGTCTTTGTCTCATCCGTCCATAGGATGTTGTTCCAGAACTGTAATGGCTTTTTTAGATGTTGTTTGGCAAACTCTAATCTGGTCTTCCTGTTTTTGTGGCTCACCAATGGTTTACATCTTGTGGTGAACCGTCTATATTCACTCTTGTGAAGTCTTCTCTTGATTGTTGACTTTGACACATATACACCTACCTCCTGGAGAGTGTTCTTGATTTGGCCAACTGTTGTGAAGGGGTTTTTCTTCACCAGGGAAATAATTCTTCTGTCATCCACCACAGTTGTTTTCCGTGGTCTTCCAGGTCTTTTGGTGTTGCTGAGCTCTCCGGTGCGTTCTTTCTTTTTAAGAATGTTCCAAACAGTTGATTTCGGCACACCTAATGTTTTTGCTATATCTCTCATGGGTTTGTTTTGATTTTTCAGCCTAATGATGGCTTGCTTCACTGATAGTGAACAGCTCTTTGGATCTCATATTGAGAGTCGACAGCAACTGATTCCAAATGCAAATGTCACACCTAGAATCAACTCCAGAACTTTTACCTGCTTAACTGATATTGAAATAACGAGGGAATAGCCCACACCTGTCCATGAAATAGCTTTTGAGTTGATAGTCCCATTACTTATGGCCCCCTAAAAAGTGGGAGGCACATATAGAAACCGTTGTAATTCCTACACCGTTCACCTGATTTGGATGTAATTACCCTCAAATTAAATCTGAAAGTCTGCAGTTAAAGCACATCTTGTTTGTTTCATTTCAAAGCCATTGTGGTGGTGAATAGAGGCCAAAATATGAAAATTCTGTCAATGTCCCAATATTTATGCACCTGACTGTATATAAAATTATAAGATGAAAATTTTGTTTGACATTGAAACGTTGACACTGCTGGGAGACATTTAGTATACTATGGTCATTGCAGAAAGAAGGGGACATCATATATTAAATGTTAGAAATATTAATTTTATTATTACAAGCTTTATATGCTTTATAATTTGTCTATACGGTAGCCAACTAATATCTATTGCAATGTGCAGTGTTTGGTGCTTGTTTGTTAATAAAGTAAATAGGGTGTTTTCTGAGATATAAACTAAAATATATGTTTTTTCTTACCTTTAAAATTCTATATGGGACACAGGAACTATGGTGGGTATAGGCTGTGCAGAAGGAGGACTGTGCACCAAACAGTTAAAATATTTAAATTCCCAGCCAGCCCAGCCTCCTTCTCCAAAGCAGAAGCCAGGCATACTTACAAACAGGGGCTGCTTCTGCAGCCTGAAGTCTTTATTTTATTTTTACTTTTCTTTGAGTGGGCGATGCAGAGCGTCCTATAAGACACCCAGCACTGCCGGTCTACCATCCCCGATGGCTGCGGCGCAGGTGACTGGGTCAGTGACCTCGACCGCCTTGTCCTCAGACACAGAGGACACCTGCCACAGCCGGACACCGGGAACTCAGGCAAGGTGGCTCCCTGCTAGCAGGGAGCCGCATTGGCATGGGTTCACAAGCTGGTGGGTCTCTGACACAGCGGGTGGCCGGGCCACCTGCACTCCTGCTGGACCATCAGGGCACATAAATAACGGGGATATTATATAGGGGACAATGCCCTGGGGGATCTCTGTTAGGAAGGGGATGTTGGATCTCTCCGATAACCTCTCCCCCGGCCCTTGGCGGTTTCCCTCACAGAGGCCTCTCCCTTCCACAAAGATGCTGAGTGGCCATTTTATTACAGCCAGCTACACCTAGTCTCCAGAGAGTTGGGTACATGCAGGTGTGCCAAGAGTGACACCTGGGTGAAGGGGGCATGGCCATGACCTTTAGGGAAAAAAAATACTAAAAACTATGTGCTGGGGAGGGGGCACTATGAGCCCCTGAGCCCAGCCAGTAGGGGACGCGATCAGTGTGATTGCTGCCCCGACAGGCATAGGAGACTGCTGTGGCTGCTACGTAGCAGCCGTGAGTAGTCTCCCAGTACAACCCAGCACACAGCAGCGTGTGCTGGGCCGTTATAATGAAAGAGGAAAGGGGGGACAGCGCCAGACCCATGCCCCCTCCAGGAAGCCCGGGCCTGTATACCTCACTAATACAATTAAGGTTGTACAGTTAAGCTCCTTCCAGCCAATTGAGGCTTGGACTGTTGAGTACTTTTCTGCCCATTATATTATTTATTGCGTTGAATGTACTGTGTGCTTGTTTTTTCATTGAAAAGTGTTACTTTTCTCTGCGATGGTAATTAACACCTGTGTTACCAGGGTGAGGTTCACTGTGCCCCCTTTTATTTATGCCACGCCTATTATCAATATTGCTGCCTTAGATTCATTGCACTGTCCCTTTACTGCACACATCTGTGGCTAAAGCTTTGTGTGTAGGGATTGCCTTGGATTCTTATCTGTCCTCTTGTAGAGGTGACCAAGGAGATGGAAGCTCCTGTGTTACGCATTAAAAGCATATATGGTGTAATGGTTAACAATAATGTCTCCTGCCATGGTTCAGCAGTTTAATCTGTAGTCACCCACTTGAGAGCTGCTTTGGATTAGTACCCTCTTCTAGTTAATTATGGGTTTGGGCACTGGTGTCCCCCTTTCTTCCAGCAGCTGCTGGATAGGGACTTACATGGACCGTCTAGGCAGACAAACACTGCCCTTTGATCTGCTTATGCCTAGGACTCAATAGTTCCTCCGACTTTGTCCAATATTTCAGAAGTGGGGACTACAGATTTCCTGGGAACCTTTGTCTCTACTTGACTGGTTTATCAAATTCCCATCTAAGTAATTACGGCTTGAGAACCTCTCAGCAGAGGCTTACACCATTCATGACAGTTGTCAGATATCCCAGCATTTGGCTTTTAGTGGTGCCACTATGCTCTTCGATTCCACTTCTCGCTGAGTGACATCACTAATGAAAGTCTGTTACCTGGCCAGCCTAGTTAGGAACTCTTCTATTCCCTTCTCTACTTTAGCTTTCCTTTCGGGGCCAAGGATTGGAAGTTGGAAACCTTACCTAGGGTTTATTTCCATATAGGTACTTTTACTCTTATGGCTATTGCTTTTTGACTAGGGACATTGGCAGTGGACAGACGCCCAATTATTCTCCCTTGTGATGAACTAGTAATGCGGTCCCTCTGAGTGCAGTAGGCTCTGGAAGCTCTTCTTTATTCTTTAGGTATTTTCATTGGTCCTGCCTAGGACAGAATATTTGCCTTGGTGGCGCAGGCATGGGTGGCATTTCAACCTTTTGCATCATGAGTGTCTAATTGTTGCTCCGTTTGTACACAAGGAAGGCCTAGGGCCAGTTTTTCACCAGGTTCCAGGTGCTTCCACCAGGGGCACTAAGCCTCACAACAAGCATTAAGGGCTGCCAGATGCTGCACCACTAGGCCTTCTGGGGCAGTTTTCCACCTGGACAACGTAGGAGGCCGGCTTCTTATTTTTCCCAGTCCGGGCTAGCGACCATGTTGAACTCCTTGGTACATGGGATGGTTTCTCAGTGCTACGTCCTACCCAGTGTCATCTATCCCAGTTCTATTTGTTACGGTGAAAGCCAGAGTTCTACTGGAGTGCATGCTCTTCCTTCTGGTCTCCATAGTACTTTCTCTGGTACAACGAATCCTGAGAGGCACAGTATTATAGGCCAACTTCATCTTGGTTCAAAGGCTGAGCAGGTCTTTTTGACCAAAAGGCTACAAGAAGTTTCTCAACCATTTCCTGCAGTTCCCCTGTTTCCGCATGGAGTCTTAATGTTCTATCAGTATGCTGTTGGAACATGGGGATTTAATAGTTTCCATGAACTATCAGGTCAGTCAACAGAGTTTCTTCGGGTTGCTGCCCGGGGTCTGTGATTCCTTGTGTTTTCACATGAGTCATTCTGGTTATGGCTACTTTTTGGGGGCGCATAGGGTCAGAAGTCGACCTTACCTGGACGATCCTTTTGTTCTGGCCCATCTCTGGTGGTCCTCAAGGACATACTCACCTGTCTATATAATATGCTCCAGTCTTGTGTAGATCAGCTACGGGAGATAGTCTTCCTTTACTCCTTCTTAGTACATACTCCACCTGGGTGTTTTACTCAACTACACTGTTGAGAAAGTTTCCTTTTGGGTGGACACTCAGTACCGGATGCACGGATTATTACATATCCACCGAGTATTCATTCACTCTCGCATGCCAATTCTGTGTTCACCTGTCTACACCTGCTATGCGGTGTAATTGCCCAGTTTCACTCCAGGCCACTTCAGTGGGTAATTCTGACCAGTTGGAATTGATTCTATTTCCTCATCAGGTCACAGCCCACGATCACCTTTTGGAAGGTCGACCTAACCCTCTTGTGCGGCCATCTAGTTTCCCACTAGATCTAGTGCTCCCCCTTTGGATTCCAGTTGGATCCTTCTTGCCACTGGCCTGTGTGGGTGGGGGGCAGAGGACTGCCTGCAGTTTTTCTAAGGGTCAGAGGACAGTTCAGGTTAGCCACCTTCTGGCCAACACTCTGGGAACTCAGCAGGATATCTTGGGTTTTGTGTCCAGCGCACCCCCAGCATCATTTCGACCAGGTTCAGCCCAAAAACGCAGCCTCTGTTGACTACAACAACCATAAGAAAGGCATTTTCTGTCGTGGCACCATGAAGGTGGTCAGCTGCATTTGTGGTAGGGTAGAGACCTTTCTTCTTCTGGATATTTATGTGATTTTCATCCAGAGTGGGGCAGCAAACTTCCTAAGCTGCCTGGACCATTGCTCGGGTGCATAGTATCGTCTTTCAGCCTCTGACACATTGCAGGGGTCTTCTAGATGGCTGCTATGGTGTATTGACTTAACCACCACTGGCTGTAGTAAGGATCTCACACCAGAGATCCTGGAACTTTTCTGGTAGAAGTTTAGGGCAATTCGGTGGGTCTAAGCTAAGGTCAAAAGGTAAATTTTCTTGCTCATTCTGCAGCTTCTCCATAAGTTTAATTAGGAAGGTGCCACTGTGCTCCTACTGGAGGCACCGTGCTCCTCGTAGCGGCCCCGTGATCCACGTGGTTCCCATTTGAGCATGGAGAGCTTGACACGTGGCTCTTCTGGTTGTCTCTATAGATGCTTCTCTATGTCTTCCGTTACAGCCAGATCTTCTCCCTTATGGCCTGTGCTTCCATCTGGTTTGCTCCGCTGTCCTCCTTTGACGGGGTGGCTTTTGAGACGTCCATCCCAAGAGCTTTTTTAGGTCAGAAACATGTCCAGTGCCAACTGAACCGCTTCAACAGGGATCTAATGCTGGGTTTGGCAGCATTCTTGATCCTGATTTTCATCAGGGACCTTGACCCTGGGTCTGTTTGTCTTCCCTGGGTTCTCTCCCTATCCTGTAGGAGTGCCTGGATTGTATTTTTTTCACCCTCTATGTATTCTTTTGGAGATGTATTGTGCTGTTATCTGACATCATGTCTTTCCATCAGGGAGTCTTCCGTGTGCTGTACCCCTTTGTTCCTCGGTTGGCTCCTTGGGATTTATCCTTTGAGCTGAGGGTACTTTAATCCTTTTGTTGGGAAGACTATTCCTTCAGGTTATTGGAATGGCTCAGAGAGAGGGTCTGACACGACTGCACTGTTGTGTTGCTCTCCATTTCACCAGGAAGGTTGGCTACCAATACAATGGTTTTTCCTCTGTTCCACGTCAACGCGGTGTTTATAATTCTGGCCTTTCAGTCTCCTGATTCTTCGCTGGAGATGGTCTCTCTGGATGTGGTGAGGACTATCTGAGTCTAGGTGGACCATGCAAAGGATCTCCATACATCTGATTCCCTTCTTTGTTCTCTATGGGGTTCCCACATGGTCTATCAAGCTGTAATGCACTTGGTCCTCTGGTTTATTGGTGCATCCGCCATATATTTGTGGTGGCTGCTGTGGTGACTACTCATACCACCAGGTTATTTGGTAATTTGTAGGCAGCTTGCCAGGGGTGCTTCAGCGCAGCACCCTTGTAGTGCGGTGACGTGGTTTATTGTCCACAGAACTTTTTCTGCCTATATTCAGGTGCTGCCTTCACAGACGCGGGTTTTGGACATCAAAGTTCTCATTGCTTCTCTGGACTGTTTCCTCAATTAGGAGTATTGCTTTGGGACGTCCCTGCATAGTCCCTGTGTCTCCTATGGAAGGTGAAGAAGAAAAGGTGACTTTTGTCTTACCTGGTTAAGTACTTTTCTTCGAATTTCATAGGGAACACAGGGTGCCCACCCTGACGCACCTGGCTTTTGGGGATTACTTTGTTTTGGTTCCCCTGTCTATCTGTGAGGTGTATTTGGATTGATGAGTATGCCAATTTTACTTCTCCTTTCTTGCTCCTGCCTTGGGCTTGCTAACTTAACTGGCCTGCCTTGGGCTGTGATATAGGGGAGAAGGAGGCTGGGCTGCCAGGGAAGTCAGAGATTCTAACAGTTTGGTGCATAGTCCTCATACCGCACAGCCTATACCCATTGTAGTCCCTGTGTCCCATATAGAATTTGAAGATAAGGTCTTAACCAGGTAAGGCAAAAGTCTACTTTTTTATATGTTATTTTATAGATAATTTTTTCATAATAAACTTTGGTAATGTCTTTTAAAGAAATTATTAATTATATTATTTACATTGACTATATATATTTTTGTTTCTAATATAGTCAAATCTAAGAGAAGAAATGTAGAACTCAATGAGGAATATTTATTTGACAAAAAAAACCACTAGTAGTGAAGAGAATTTACAGGATGACATTGAGTTTTAGGAAAAATAAAAAAACAGTGGCAAAAAGATCTCCTAAATTCAGTATGACAGAGAATGAGGTGTTAATCGAGGGAATATTACAAAAATATAATTTTATTTTTGGAATAATGAAAGGCTAAAATTTTAGTGTTGAAAAAAGAGAAAATATATGGCAAAGAATTGCCGAGGATGTTTCTGCTGTTGGCAAAGTTCAAAGAACTACTAACGTATGTAAAAAAAAGATATTCGGACTGTAAGCCTACAGTAAAGAAAAAGTGGATCACCCATTAAAATAGAATGGTCAAATTGGGAAAGGAATCTAAGAGACCACCTGTCTCCAATTTGCAGTCACAGGCATTACCGAAGATATTGTCACTGAATTGTTAACTCCATTTGTAAAGTCGAAAGGTATAAATCGATTATTTTGATTTTACAATAATTTGTAAATTTTAGATGATGCTTATTTTAATATTTTTCATTTGCTTATTTAATTTTTGTATAAGTGAACTAACAAAACAAAGAAAATCAAAATTCTTCAAAGCTTCTGAATCAGTTTTGAGGAACAAAAAATCTTCCAAAAGAGTCCAACAAACTGGAAAAAATTAGGGTGGTTTTCCTGACGACGCTACCCATAGAATCCTACGGGCTTTATCCTGCAGAGTGCTGAATTAGATCTACCCCCCAGCACCACCCGTGGCTTGCTCATCCTTCCGCACATGTGCAGAAGGATGCCGAAAGGGCTTTTTGATCATAGAGCTGAATGTCCCTCCACATCAAAGAACCACATAACAGTCCTTTGCAGGAGTCGTCAAGAAAACCTGGCTTTACAAAGGTCGGTATACATGCAATGACCATCAGAATGCATTGCATCTCGAGTGCAATGCATCATGCATCCTGCCCAAAGTCCTCTTTCATATGGTGTAAATATAGGCTTCTAGCTTCTGAGTGCTTTAAGAGGATTTTGAAAGGATGCCTTCCAGCACCAACTGAAATACCTACAGTATGTCCTCCTGCGCATTTGCAGATGGATGCCCGGATGGCTCCTGGGATATTATCCTTGAAGTCAAGGAAGACCGTCATTTGCACAGGGATAATCATACCATCTAAGAGGTCCTTCATAGTGATCATCTTGCATTATGGAAATACCAACGCCTGGTGATTTATAGGCTAGAAGATCAGATTACTAATTGCGATTTGTAATACTTTCTGCCCTTAATATTTATAATACAACGGATTTAATTACTTTATATTTAATATTATGGATGTGGCACTAGGTTTTCATAGTATAAATACATTAGATATACAAATAATTTATTTGGTAATAAATTTTGATTTATATTATTTTGTGAAAAATATAGTTATATAGCTAATGAAAGTTTATCATCACATTTGATGGCAGGAAAAGTAAAATCTTTTATATATAGGTTCTACAATGGTAGAATTCTTTTTATACAATGAAGGGTGATAACATTCTTTTACTACAAATTTGTTAATATGATGGAATTGTATAAAAACAAATGTGATAAATATAGTTCATGTATAACATTTTTTTTTCTAAAGTGTTAAATAAAAAATGTATTTCATATCTGAGAAATATACATATTTTTTGAATTATTGCTATAAATTAATTTTATTTTTATTAAACAAATTAAAGTTATTTACTTGGTGACTTTTGCTTACAATGTCTTCATAGTGTTTACATATAAATGAAGCCTAAAGTATTTCAACAAATAAATATTAATATATCTTTATTTTAGATGGTACCCTTCAAGAATTTAAACCATCTACATCATACCAGAAATATTCTTCCAGCAGCTCCAATGATCTGATGTATGAAAAGGAAGCATCTTTAAATTAGTTGGATGATGAGGCACTAAATGTGCAAATTAATCCATCAAAGAATGTTAGTTCCGACTCAGATATTGCATGTAATGAAATATCAGAGCCTGTTGAAAAGGCCAAAGATTTTTAAACAAAGATCAGGTTTTACTTTAATAAACAAGATAAATACCCTTATAAATGATTCCATCCAGTCGAGCAATATGTTTCTGAATAGAGAAATGGAAATAATGCAGAAAAAATTAAAAAATGTGAAAAAAGCTTTGAAAATTATTCCCTACCGCATTTGGAAATGATGAGTAAAATCTCAAAGGATATAAGAATAATTCGTGAGCAAGTCATACTTCATACAACATTCAAAAATGTTGTAGTGTTGCAGAAGACCACACTTGTCGAATGGCCCCAGGCCCCAGGCCTAGAGAGCATAAGGCCCTTCCCTTTCCTCTGTTAATGTAGACAGGTGTGTGTCTGATGCAGCAGCCATTTTGTTTTATATCTTAGCTAAAAGCATGTTAAGTGATGTATTAAAAAGTGTGTAGAGATTAGTGTTTTATTTCGCTGCAGGTGAGATTAGCTGTGGAGATATTGTTATAGCAATAAGAATTATAGGTTTAAAATGTATAAGTTTTAACATGCACAGAACAGCTGACAGTAGCAGGTCTCAGTTTTTATATAAACAAATGAGCTAGCTGAGATAGCAGGTACTGTAACTACAATAAGCAGAAATGAAGGCTAATAGGCGATCATGTCATATGGGATCGGTATCATGTTTTACTTTCAGGTTTTTTACCATGTCAGATGGGATCAAATCCCGACAGCAGCAGCCCGACATGGGTGAAAATCCCAAATGGTGATTAAGGTATCGCTAATCTTTCCCCTCCTCTAACCCTCCCTTAGGGGTGCCTATCCCTAACCTCCACCCCCAGTGCCTTACCCTAATCCCCCCTCTAAGTGCCTAAACCTAACCCCCGCTGCCTAAACCTAAGTCTCCTGGGGGGGTGCCTAACCCTAACCTCCCCCCAGGGGTGCCTAACCCTAACCCCCCCTTCCCCTAGTCTAAACCTAACCCTCCTAGGGGGGTACCTTCCCCTAAGTCCACTTCGGGAACCCCTAACCTAACCCTCCCCCCCACGGCTATCCGCACCCGACTTACCTTCGATCGGGATGCCGGGCATCGGGCTCCCGGCATAGGTAAAATGACAGGCATCGGGATTCCGATGCCTGTCATTTAACCCTTGCCGGTATTAAACAGTCGGGTCCGTCTGCTTCCCGACTGCTTCCCTGTCAGATTCCTACATGGGAACAAGAAGATAACACGGAATTATGTCATTATTATGTCTAAGGCTTAGATAGCCAATAAAGACATAGTACGTAGAAATATTAATTACATTAATAGGTCTAATTGGAGGTATTAACAAAAATAAGGATTATATGAGCAGAGAAAGAGGGAGGAGGAGCAGTAGGAGAACAGAAGAGAGAGTGCAGAATGAGGGTCGGGGGCTCCATTACGTATGTATCAAGTATTGACTGGCTGCTATCCTGTTATTCTGTACTAAGTGTCAAAAATTTAATTTTGATGTAAGTCTGCATTGGCAAAATATATGTCTGCTTAAGTTGTCTTTAAGTACAGTAAAAGCATTGTTATTTATTTTAGAATCTGTATTTGTGTGGTATTATTTCAGTGCTCTATGTTACAAGAAAGGTTTGTAAGTAATCCAGAACTATCAGCGTTATCAAATGATTAGGGAAATGAATGGGTAATTCATAGACCATAGTAAAATTATAAAAATAATCTAAATATTAAGGGGTCGATCCAATTAGCCGCGATGATCCCGCCGGCGCGAGTCATGGCATTAATGGGCGCACTTTATGGCAGCCCGAATTCGCAGAATTTTGTTGGCAGCCCTATAAGGCTGTGAGCAAAATTCCGCAAATTTGGGCTCAGAGCGGGTTGCGAAAGGTGCGAGATGCTGGTCCGTTGCCAGCCTTTTAACGCCATTGCAACGGCAACTCACACCCTTCGCGGCTAATTGGATTGACCCATAATAGTCAATAATTTTAGAAATTAAACTATTTTGACAAATCAAACATCATTATTTAACTAATACAATTATTTCGTTTTTTGCACAATGTGCTATGATCAGTATATTAGACACATCATTGAATAAATTACTGGACAACATTTAATCAGACCTAAGGTCAAATAAAAATCTGATATATAAAAAAATTATGGTTGTAGTATCTCTATTTGAGCTAATATATTCAATAATATGGGTTGTATGAGGTAAGGTTAGAATTGTGAATAAATACAGAAAATAAGGTTTTGACCGCATAGCTCATATCATATGCACCAAGCTCCGGAATGCAATGAACTCTGGGGCTTTGTTACAGTTAGTAAAGGGCGGGATGCAGCAAAGTGAAAAATGTGGTCATACCCTGAAAATGTTAAGGGTTTTACTGCATTTCTCATATGCACCAAGCCCCAGAAAGCGATGCATTCTGGGGCTTGGTTACGGAGGGTAATGCCATCTTCCTGATGGCGCTACCCATAGAATCCTATGGGCTTCATCCCACAGAGTGATGAATTGGATCTCCCTCCCAGCACCACTTGTAGCTTGCTCATCCTTCTGCGCATGTGCATAAGGATGCCGAAAGGGCTTCTTGGTCATAGAGCCGAACGTACCTCCACAGCAAAGGACTGCACTTACTGACATAACGGTCCTTTGCGGGGGTCGTCAAGAAAGCCTGGCTTTACAAAGGTCGGTATACATGCAGTGACCATCAGAATGCATGGCATCCTGCCCAAAGTCCTCTTCCATATGGCGTAACCCTATAGAAGCCTATAGGCTTCTATCTGCTGAGTGCTTTGAGAGGATTTTGAAAGGATGCCTTCCAGTACCACCAGTAATACATACAGTATATCGGTCAAGACAGCTCCCAGTTTACACTGCCTCACAAACTCCTTGGCAATGGAATAGTGCAGCAAGCTGATACTCACCAATTCGGGTTGATGGTATCTTTTAGTGCAACAGTCCGCGACAGTATACTATAACTCTGGGGAATCAAAGCAAGTCCAAACAGTCCCAATTCTGTAACCTAGAAGCTTTTCCCAGTCAATTTAGTGTGACGGTTTCCTCAGAAGGTGATTAATAAAAGGGACTCACACTCTATCCTTTTAAATCAATCTTGGCCAATAAAAAGTTTGCGATAATTATCTCATTAACTCAGTTTGGCATTATATATCACCTGTGTTGTCCACATTTCTCATATGTTAAACTATAGACAATAAATTACAAATCATAAAAAAAGATGGCTTCACTTAAAATCATTTAATACTAATACTTTGCAGTTTTAAATAATATATCTTATAAATCACAAAAATGGCATAATTCGAGTCCGCTCCAATCATGGAATTCAACCTTTTCCCTGATCTCATATACATGGTAGTATGTCAAGAGTATGTCAACATCCTATTCCTCAGCTAACTGGCTAAATAGCTCAGTCAGCTAAAGCTCTACCTCATTCACCAGTCAGACCCAGCTTCGAATCCTGGTCATGTCTCAAAGTAATTTTATATTTATATACCTGTAAATGCTTTATTCATTTTGACTAATGCCATTTACTAATCTAATGGAATTCCACAACTCTCTATAGATTTAAATGATTCCTTCTGTCTTTATTATAGCAGGAATTCATAGATCTAAAGAACCCTTCTACAGAGGGAATTGAACCTAGATGTGCGGGGGATCTCCTCAATACCCTGAACAGATAGCACCTTGACATCCGTGACAATGAACATACGTGTCTCGACACACTATAAAAACAGTTATTTCTAGTGATATTCCTCCTATGTGCTCTAGAAACTTTGCGTTCAAGCTTCTTATGGTGCGGCCCACATATTGTTTGCCGCATCTACATGAGATCATATTTGCAACATAGGTTGATTCACAATTGATGAATTCATCTTTATTATACCTATTCGCTAAGACTGCCCACATAAAACTAGAACCTCTATTTATAATAAATTGACATATGATGCATGACTGTCTAACCACATTTGTAGCACCCCTTGGGCTTTGTTGTGAGCCAGGTACTAAATTTTGTCTCTTGTTTGGGTCTTTGGTTCACATAAAAAACTGGGAGTGAGAAAGTTCTTAAAATGCTTGGCTTTGCTGAAGGTGACAATAGGTTGGTCACCCACATGAGGGGCCAAAACTCTATCCATTTTAAGGAGGTGGAAGTTATTCTGAACTATTATTTTTATTTGATGTGAACAATCATTATATCTAAAATCAAAGGACAATGAAAATTGTTGGTTATTCCTTTATCTTTCAACCCTAAAAGAGAGGCTCTATCATAATTTTCCACCACTTTGAGTGAGTCTTGTAATATTCTGATCGGTTAACCCTATACCAAAAAAAGCGGAGGTCAATTCTTTTGCTTGCTCCTTAAATATAATGGGGTCTGAACAATTAAGTTTCAGGCATAGATACTGGCCCTTCTGTCTTCTTAAACTTTTTAGTATACAATTGGTTATCTATAACAGAAAGAGCTATATCCAAAAAATTTATGTGAGTAGAGTGGCAGGTGTGAGTAAATCGCAGACCAAAGGAATTAGAATTAAGGTGTGCAACAAATAACGAAGCAGAATGACAGTCCCCATCCCAAATTATAAATAGATCATCTATGTATATGCCATAGAGCACCAGGTTCTCCCGGAATCTGCCACCCCAAATGTACTGGTCCTCAAAGAGACCCATGTACAGGTTGGCGAAACTTGGGGTGACCTGGTGCTCATGGTAGTCCCCTCTAGCTGAAGGTAAAACTGTGAAAATAAAAAAAAAATAGTGGCAACTTCAGCAAAAATGTATAAGCACACATCTGTATAAGTGCTCAAAAAGGATGGCCAAACTGACAACACAGTATCTGGATTAAAATGTGTCTCTTATTTTACCTATTTTGGCCTATTTATCAAAATATTTAATTGTAAATATATATTTTTTAGTCGACTTTACATGTAATTTTCTTCAATGACTATTATGTATAGATGGTGTCTGTTAATTCCAAATCCTGATGAATACCATATATTTTTGTATGGTAATGCGTTAAACCATTTTCTGTTGATATACAAATATAAATTCAGATATTAATAAGTAATTTTAAAAAATTCTTAATGATCGCTTATCAAAAAAAGCAGCTCTCAAATGACTTATTTGCTTAAACACACTAAAATATATATATTTCTCAAACAGAAAGCTTAATTATAATATCTATATAAAGATTTACAAATAACACATAGTAAAAATACCATCTTTGGGAAACATCAAATGTTATAACTATTTTCAATATATAAATAACAGACTCCTTTAGTAGCATTTTTAGGAGTACAGAGAAATAGTATTGTATCATTTAATCACATCACTTGCAGCGGCTGTAATCTGCAGCTTAAAAAAAAGCTATTTCTATGTAGTTGAAAAAAGAAGAATCCGTACTCCTGATATTATAATAATGCAATTAGTAAAGTTGCTCCTTGGGTAAGTTAACTTTGTAATTAAGATACGTGCACAGTCTCAGTTCTTATATTAGTGGCCAGCGCTTACCTCTTCCTCCCCCACCCTGTGCCGCTGTTCTTTCACCAAGGTGATTTACCGGATGGTCAGTCCAGCATCAGTTAGCTCCCTCAGCTAGATGCCAGCACCTGCAATCTCTACCGCCAACAACTTCATCATCAATATCCTCACTAACGATTGGAGGTAGTTCTGGATCCAGGATAAGGCTAGGTGAGTCCTCCCTTATCCAGGATTCCTCAAAAGAAATCTTGAGCCCTAGTCATGCTGCTGCTGCTGGGGGGGTGGATCTTTATCCCAGAAAGGGACCAAGAAAACTACTACTAGTAGTTTAAAAAAAACAATTGACTGTTACACAATCCTTTGATAGAGGAAGCAAGTATGACAGCTGTCACCAAGTTGCACAGTGGATCACTGATGCCATGATATTAGATGGTGAAATAATAGAAAGTGAGGATGATAGTGTGGAGGAAGTGCAAATGGAGGATGAGGGGGATATTTGTGTCCTATCTAACACTAATGAGGATGTTGTTTGTGTAAATCAGCCACCAGTGGCAGCAGTTCTTGTTCATGATAAAAAGAAAGTCATTGTCATACCTGGGCATAAAACCAGAAAAGCCACATCTTGGGTGTGGAATTATTTTAACTCAAATCCAGTTGTGAAGGCATCTGTACCATTTGTGAAGCCAAAATTAGTAGAGGTAGGGATGTTAACCATCTAAGTACCTCCTCTCTGTTATGGCATTTGCAGCGAGTTCATGCAATTTATTTAATAAAATTATAATAATATGTAAATTAATAACAAGCAGTCCAGTATCAGCTACCAGCAGTTTGGACCAGCACATGTAATCACCACCAACACCCTCATCATCAACTTCCTCCTTAATGATTGGAGGTAGTCCTTCCAAAAAATTGTTTTGTGGGGGACCCAACAAACCAAGGACTTCAGCCACAAAAGTGTCAGTTCTTGTGCGCTAAAGTGCTTGATTTGTTAAACTGTGCATGTCCTTTTTAATATCCAACATAAGAGTGGATGAGAGGGCACAAGGACAATTCCATCTTGCACCTCTTTTATTTACATTTTGCACAATTTGTGGCATTGCCGACTGACATTTTTATAGTTTATTAAACTGCCATCCTGTCCGTTTCATAGACAGTTCTAAATTTTTTTTTAACTGCCATGCATTTGTGTCGCTGCTCTGTTGCTTACTTTAGCCAGCCAGCTCACTGTAGCCTTTGGCCTATATTGGTGAAAAGTAGTGAAAACAATATTGTGAGCTGTGAGGTGGTTAAAATTGAGAAGAAAAAAAAACAGATCCAAAACCATAACACGCAAGGGTGGTTTTGTAAAACCAAATCCAGACCCAAAACACAAAGGAGATACAGGAGATACAGATCCAAAACCAAAACCAGCAAAAATTGCTACATCTCTAATAAATAGATGGTAGCAAGCATAGCGTATGGTGCCATACGTATGTATTTATAGATTGTAAGCAGGGCCTTCCTACCTATATATCTGTCTGTTATTACCCAGTTTTGTTCTATTAATGTTTCCAATTGTAAAGCGCAACGGAATATGCTGCGCTATAGAAGACACTGTTAATAAATAAATAAATAAATACATTTATAAAACATATTTATTAATTCGGGATGTAGTTAGATTACCAGCAACCAGAATGGCGGCTGTCGGGATGGAAGCCCGACCTGGGACTAAAGATAGGTGTTAAAATCTCGATGCCTATCTTATGCCAAAATCCCGATGTCTGGCATCCCGAACGAAGGTAAGTAAGGCTTTCTAGATGTTAGCTGCGAGGGGTGGGAGGGTTAGGTTTAGACACCCCCACGGAGGGTTAGGCTAGGGGAAGGATGGGTTAGGCACAACTGGGGTGAGGTTAGGGTCAGGCACCCATGGGTGGGTTAGGCACCCATTAGGGAGGGTTAGGGGGGACAGGGGAGGGTTAGGGTACTTAGCAGTCCCTGCCATGATGTAGACCGTTCGGGGTTCTGGCGGATGTATTTTATCTGGTGGCTAATGAGCCACAGGCAATACATACCAATTTCTATAAACTCATATATATGGCACCAGTGATTATGAAATTAAAGGAATCACCTAAAAAATGCAGCAGAGAACGGAGATTGTAAACAATCTGGGATCTGTTGAGGGGTAAAGTGTGAGGAGGCAGTGAGATCTGTGAGGGGGAGCAGTGGTGTGATGGTGCAGTATAAGGGGAGAGTGTAATTTGTGGGGGAAAGTGGTATGATGATGCAGTTCGAGGGGAGGCAGTGGGATCTGTATGGAGGAGTACTGGTGTGATGGTGCAGTGTGATCCATAGGAGGCAGTGTGATCTGTAAGGGGGGCATTGTGATCTACAAGGGGGGCAATGTGATCTTTGATAGGAGGGAAGTCTGATCTGTGTGGAGGGGCAGTGTGATCTGTGAGGGGGGGCAGTGAGTGTGAGGGCAAAACTGGCTGCAGGGTGATCTGTGATGGTGGACAGTATTGATCTATGAGGGCGATAATGAGTGTGGGTAGTGAGGGCGATACAGGCTGCAGGGTGCCATTTCTGGCATCTTGATAGCCAGATGCAGGGGCTGTGGGGCAGTGACTGTGCCCTTGGTGATGGCACCGCTCGCACACCCCTAGTATGGCCCTGTTGCCCAGCATAAGTGTCAGTTTACAATATGGTGGGATTTCTTTATAGAACTAATTGTATAGCTATAGCCTACAGGCATTAGACTCCCTTCAAGGGTCTTTTTTTTTTTTAGAGCTAACGGCTTGTCCTAATCTAGGCAAAATGGCTATTATTAAAGTTGGTATGCAGACTACAATTCAAAATGGGGATATGTGGCTTTAGCTAACTCTTCAGAGTCATTAGCTATGTTTTAGCAGAGGTCCTCCCCTGAAAGCTACTTGAAGATCATATTTTATCTAGCTATAAGTCTCTCTTTAGGTAGCTAATGTAGTCAGCTTGCTTCTCTGCTCTAAGTGCACTTCTGCTACTATGATAGTCTCTTCTTGGTATGCTGTACTAATGAGGTTACTTTCTTGATCCTTTGATTCATCAGGATTCCCCCTCCTGGTTGCTGCAATTTGAGGTACCTCAGATTACCCATGAGAGTGGATCTCAGCACTGGGGAATGCCTAGTGAGGGGTTGGAACTAGGACCACCCATTACCAAATGTCTAGTTTCACCTATGATGGCTGGGGAATCTAGGGAATGGTGAGATGAGCTGGGGAATGGTGATATTATTGGGGTGCTGGAGCATATTATTCCTAGGGGAGTTGGGCTAGTGTTTGTGGAGCATATTATTACAAGGGGGGTCTGAAGCATACTATTATGTCATGTGGGGATGGGGTCTGGAATATATTATTGAGGGGGTGTCTGGAGCATATTATTATTATGTCATGTGATTGTTATATACACTTATTTTGCAACCTAACTTTGCCTGCAATTTTTATAAAGTTCATTGTTTTGTGCAACTTACACTGCAAACTTATCTTGTTATGTCTTATTGCGCCCTAGATCTCTGACTTTCGGATATTATACACCTGCAGATACTGTGTGGAGATATAGCGGAAGGGAGCATGGTGCTGCAGCTACACAGTAAGAAGTGCAGAGCAGAGAAGCAATATACCTGTGTCAGGATCTGCAAACTTACCGGTAAGCACCTTTAAAGTATTAATTTGGGATTAAAACGAAAGCATTACCCATTCGTGCTGACAATTGGTATTTATTTCTTTTTAGTTTTTCTTTGCGGTAGCGACCATGTCTCTATCAAAACCAAGTGGTAAAAAAAACCTGAAAAATGATAGAAGAACATCATACTTTTCAAGGGAAATGGGGAATTGGAGTATTTTTGCTGTGAAGTAAAAGACAAAATTAGTGTGCAAAAATGTTGTAGGTGTTCCAAAGTTATATAACATCAGATGTCACTATGAGCAACATAAACAAATATGTCCAGTATGAAGAATTAATGAGACAAGATAACTTAAAAGAGTTAAAGTCAAAACTAAAGAACTAAAGCAATGTCAGCTTATGTTTACCAGAGTAACACAAGAAAATGAAACTGCGGTACATGCAAGCGACGTATTGTCAGAGTTAATAACCAAACACTCAAAACCCTTCACTGAAGGTGATTTCATAAAACAATGTCTGACAAAAGCTGCAGAAATTGTTTGTCCGGGAAGTGTGAAAGCTTTTCAAGGCATTCCATTGTCTCGAAATACAGTCACTGAAAGAGTAAATGATTAATCCTGCAGTATAAGTGATCAGATCAAAACAAAAGCACCAAGTTTCAATGCTTTTTCCATTGCTTGTGATGAGAGTACAGACATCGGTGGCGTAGCTCAGTTAGCTGTGTTTCTTAGTGCTTGTAATGTGGAATTCAATATTTTTGAGGAAATATTAGAAATGGTACCACTGCAGGACACGACAACTGGAAAAGATGTATTCAATTCTGTTTATGAACTTCTGCAAAAATATGGTCTACCTCTATCAAACTTGACTTCTGTCGCAACAGATGGAGCTCCTTCCATGACAGGAAAAAACAATGGTTTTGTGACAAGATTGCAAAAGAAAGTGAATGAAACCTGTGACAAACCTAATTTCTAACACTTGCATTGCATTATACACCAATAAGTGCTATGCTCAAAAGTTATAAAGATGGAAAATGTAATAAAACCCATAAAAAGAACTATTCATTTTATAAGATCAAGTGGTCTAAACCAGCAACAATTTTCCACTTTTTTAAAAGAGTTAAAGAGCGAATATTCTGCTTTACCTTACTGTACAGTAGTGAGCTGGCTATCCTGCTCCGAGGTTCTTGAAAGATGAAATAGTTACATTTTTAGACATGAAAGAACAAGACACCAGCTTCTTGTCTGATCCAATGTGGTTACAAGATCTATCCTTCATTGTCGATATAACAAAACATTTGTCATATTTAAATTTGAAATTGCAAGGAAAACATCAAATTCTAACAAACATGTATGACCAAGTTACTTCTTTAGGAAACACAGTTAAAAAATTAAGACTTAACGCACTTTCCGACTTGCAAGTCTTACAAAACAAGTGAAAAGGTTTCGTACAAAAAGTAGGCCGAAGACTGAATTTTTTATTTCAGTCTCAAGACTGAATTTGAAGAAGGTTTGAAAATTTCAAATCTTTTGAATACAAGTTTATTTGTTTTCAGCTGTTTTTTCAATTGAAATAGAAAAAGTGCCAACTCATATGCAAATGGAAGTAATCGAGATTCAATGTGATTCAAATTTGAAGCTCAAATTGAATGAAGTTGGTGTACCTGACTTTTATACGTATATGACTGCACAATTTGCAGAAACTCGAAAGTTTGCATGTGAAATAATTTCCATGTTCGGAAGTACATACCAATGTGAGCTATTATTCTCATTAATGAAAGGAAACAAGTCTCCTGCTAGGGCCATATTACAGACTTTCATCTTGGTTCAGTTCTAAAAGTGATCACATCCAATAAGAGTTCTTCTGAAATTGGTGTAGATATCGCTAAGCACCCTCCTTTGATTTTTCACAATTTCACATTGGTACATTTGAGCAGATCGAATTTCCCATAAGTATGGGAAATGCGATCTGCCGACTTCTCCACCAAAAACCAGTTCATACATTTCAGTTTTACTAAAATAATGTGAAAGGGTGTGAAAACACTCCATTTTTCACATGTTTGTGTTCTGCTATTGAACACAACAACCATAAGTGCACTTCATTAAGTATATATTGTTTGTGAATCTGGATCACATACAGTATTTGATTGTTTTTTCTATTGTGATCATACAATTGAGAGTCTGTGCAATTAGTTATTTTAAAGAACTTGTGACTAATGATATAGAAGACCTTAAATTGCTTCAAGCCACAAGGAGATTATATTTTGAGTATAGGAGTAGAAATTGTCATCAAAAATATATTTTTATTGAGACACAATAAGTGAGACAATTGTATTATCTTACTTTTTAATGTATATTTAATAAAGGTTAAATTGTAACAAAAACAAATACCGGGAAGAGTACCCCCAAAAAGAAGCTACTTGCACCTTGCAGGGACATCCTTTGTGATTTCATTGTCATTTTCCTCAGTGGAGCACCGCCAACTGTATGATATCTTAGGGTGTTTTTTGCCCTCTACACATAAGTACTAGTGGTTTTGAATTGTTTGCATTTGATTATTTTCAGTGCAGGATTACCCTCTCTTTTTCTAGAAATTATTTTCCAATACCACACTTCTTCTATTGTTCCCTCATGAATTTGAACATTTTGAAAATTTTAAAATGTACAGATAAAAATTTAAGGGGGTGATACAATTGATCGTTATGGTAAATAGTCCTGGAACTATTCAATTAACCACACTGTTAGCCCGACAAAAGTGCCAGCTGCAAGGCTGTTTTCCGGCTTAGTATTGGGAAAAAATTAGCAGCGCTGATCTCAGAGAGCATATAAATAACATTTAATTATACATAAAATAAGATAAAATGACAATATCATAAAACAATTATTCTAAAAAGTAAATATACACACTGTGGAATCACAGATGGAGAGGAAACAGCCTGTCTTATGCGGCTGAGAAACGTGTCAAGACACACCCCTTAGTTGTATGCACCAGTGACGTAGTGGAAGGATAGCCTGCTTGCACTCCACAGCTCTGACATCCCGATCCTTGGGACTCCAGAGTGATGCATAGTCACGTGTTTAGTCATGTATCCGGACATCAGCTTCTGTTGCCGGTCCCACGCCCCATGCACCAGTGCGGTCACACACACCTGGTAAGTGTGGTATCAGATTTGGTACCACGGCAGTCGGGCACAGAGAAGGAAGGAGCCGGGAGAGTGCTGTGAGCAACCTAGAGGTAGGACCGGTCGCCTCTTTCCGCCGCTAGTTAGCGGTGCATCACGTGAGTACTCACACTGCACTGACAGTTGATAGAGCTGCGCTCAGTCAGAGACTCATTATTATCAACATCATAGGTTTATTTTGGCCCCGGAACTTCCTATTATCGCTATTCATATAGAAAAATGACTTTACCATTTGGTTTTACACCAATGGAATCTGGCTGACTGGTATTAATTAGTTCGGTACTAATGTGTCGAAGGCAATATTAGTATCATTACCATCATACCCACCTCAACATCTGGTGGATCATATATGGTTGCTAGACTGTGTGCTTAATTAGCGATATATCTTACTGTTGTGAAGAATCTCTATGGGTATCTAATGATTAGTGCTATTCACTAAATACTGTCACTGGTGCTGTGTTTTTACTCTCCAGCTGTGATTCCAGTGTGTATATTTACTTTTTAGAATAATTGTTTTATGATATTGTCATTTTATCTTATTTTATGTATAATTAAATGTTATTCACATGCTCTCTGAGATCAGCGCTGCTAATTTTTTCCCAATACTGTGCATGTTTTTTGTGAGGCTCTACCACTCACATCCTAAGCAGCTGCAGCCCAGTGAGCCCGAATTAATTATTATAGGAATTGTATCACATGAGGATTATTAGTGACACTAGCGCTTATTAGTTGTTTTCTTGTCTGTTTTCCGGCTTAGCATGGCGTTAACAGCCTCGCAGCCGGCACTTTAGTCAGAGAATGCCGGTTAGCATGACTAATCGCCCCCCAAGTGTCAGAACAAATGGTATAGGATGGGATAAGGGCCAGATTAGTAATGGGGCAGATGGGACTACAGCTCCAGGCCTCCACAATAAAATATCCCCTTTTTCATAATCATACCAGCATAATGATGACCAGGCACCAAGCTGGCCATAAACCATAAGTATTAAAATTGTATTTCAATATTCTTCACAATATTATGCAATTTTTCTACTTCAACATTGTGTGTGGACACATCTGTGACTGTATGCCGCCCTTAATCCAGCCCTGTGTAGGATGTTTATTGTTTGAATCCTTTGCACGGTATGTTATATATATTAATACAGGGGGGTATAGGGAGTGAATGCTATGATTACCTTGGTGGTACTAGTATATACTGGCATGGGTCGTAACTAGGTATTTGAATGCCCCATAGCAAAAGTTTGTAAGGGCCCCTATGTACCACCCCATGGTGAAAAATGTATATAACACATGTAACTTTGAATAAGAAGATGTCCCCCCCCCTCTCAGCTCTGGACCCAAAAGCAGCTGCTTGCACCTATGGTAGTTACGCTCATGTATATTAGATAATTACAGATGGCCCTCCTGTTAAATGTATGATTATGATGACATATACTGTAGTCTGGCACTCTTACCTCTGTCTGTCTGTTATTAGTTATTACCCATTTTCATTCTTATTGCTGTTTTGGTCCCAATTGCGAAGAGCGCAACGGAATATGGACCTGATTCAGAGACGGACGCTCTGAATCAGGGCGTTTTTTTTTTTTTTTGGAGCTGCCTCCTGGCCGCTCGCATAGCTGTAGCGGCCAGGTTGATGGTCACAATGGTCAAGACCATCGCGACCTTCGGGCTTGTGACGAGACCCTTGTGGTAGGGTCTCGTGGCCGCAAGCCCCAGAGAGCTTCTGGCTCTAACAGAGCCGGAAGCTCTCCCACTGACATCAGTGGGAGTGCCTACCAAATGGGGCGAGCTTTCAATCACCATCGACAGCTCGCCCCCTTTGGTGCGAGACCCGGAGCGACGGAGCACCCGTCACTAGCCGGGTCTCGCGCATGCGCACGGTGGAGCCGGCTCCGTCGTGCGCATGCCCAGTGGGCAAACATCGACCCGCTTGCAAGCGCTCAGTGCTTGCGACCGGGTCTGAATCAGGTCCTATGCTCAATTCTAAAAAAGTCTTGTAAGGCTAACTGTTGTATGGTACAGTAAGTATTGGTTTTCTTCTTAAAAATTGTGTATGCATTTTATTTTTTGCTGTATTACAAATGTCAGCACATTCAGAACAGAACAGACATATGCCTTGAGGATCTAAGCATTGTGTTCAGAGCCTTCACAGACAGTGAATACTCATCACAGCTTATGGTCTTTATATTCAGGGCATACACTGTTACAAAATGGGATTTTGGTACCTACCGGTAAATCCTTTTCTCTGATTCCACAGGGGACACTCGAGGTGCTTACGCTGGGGTATAGAGGCGTGGATAACTGGAGCTGGCACTTTAAAATAATCTAGAAGTGTGAAGCTCCTCCCCCTCTATGCCCCATCAGCCCTCAGTTTAGAAAATGAAGACCGAGAGGAGATGGAGAACAAGCAGAGTAAAAGGGAGAGAAGAACACACAATAATCAAAACATACAACATACGGAACAAACCGAACAGGCAGGCGAAGAGCGCTGAGGTGGGCGTCCAGTGTCCCCTGTGGAATCAGAGAAAAGGATTTACCGATAGGTACCAAAATCCCATTTTCTCTTTCATCCACTAGGGGACACTGGAGGTGCTTACGCTGGGGACGTCCCAAAGTTTTCCCCACAGGCGGGAGCACTCTGCGGCACCTGCAGAACTAGGCGACCAAAACGGTATGCCGAAACAGCGAACGTATCAAATTTGTAAAACTTGACAAACGTGTGAACTAAAGACCAAGTGGCCGCACGGCACAATTGTGACGTGGAGGCTCCCCTACCGGCCACCCATGATGCACCCACAGCACGTGTGGGATGAGCCGAAATGGACGAAGGAGGCTGGCGGTCGGCATTAACCTAAGCCTGATGAATGTCAGCCGGATCCACCGTGCCAAAGTCTGCTTAGACGCTGGCCAACCTCTCCGAACCGCATCATAGAGGACAAAAAACGACTCAGACTTACAGAGGGAAGCAGTCCTGTCAACATAGATGCCGAGAGCTTCAACCACATCCAAGGTAGAAGAATCACCAGAGTCCTCCACCCAAGATGGTACCACAATAGGCTGATTAATATGAAAAGCCGACACTACCTTGGGAAGGAAGGCGGCTACCATCTGGAGTTCCAGACTATCAGCATGAAATAGAAGGTAAGGTGGCTTATAGGACAGAGCACTCAATTCAGAAACTCTATGAATTGATGCTAGAGCCAGGAGGAGGACCGTCTTCCAAGACAAGTACTGAATATCAACCTCTTCCAAAGGTTCAAACATGGACGACTGAAGCAACAGAAGCACCAAGTTCAAGACCCAGGGAGCTATCGGAGGTACAAAAAAAGGAGGCTGCAAACGCAAGACTCCCTGAAGAAACGTCTGCACCTCAGGAATGAGGGCCAATTGCCATTGAAAGAAAATGGAAAGGGCAGAAACCTGCACCTTTAAAGTTCCAAGACAAAGGCCAGAATCCAGACCAGTCTGAAGAAAAAAAACAGAAACCGGGACACCGAAAAGTCCTAGAGGGAAGATCCCGACTGGAACACCACGAGATATAAGAACGCCAGAGGTGATGATAATGCGCAGCCAAAACTGGTTTCCTGGCACGTAGTATGGTGGGAATAACAGAGTCCGGGATTCCTCTTTATCTTAGGACAACGGTTTCAAGAGCCACCCCGTTAAACGCAGTTGTGCTAGGTTGGAGTGTATGAATGGACCCTGCTGCAGCAGATCAGGGCGCAGAGGAAGGGGCCACGGATCATCTGCCAATAGGGACCGAAGGTCCGAGAACCAACTTCTCCAAGGCTAGTGCGGAACCATGAGAATGACAAAGGCTGACTTGTGTTTTATCCTTTTTTAGCAGTCGAGGAAGAAGTGGAATCGGAGGAAAAAGGTCAACAAAGTCCTAGATCCAAGGAACTGTCAGAGCGTCTACTGCCAATGCCTGCGGATCTCAAGTTCTTGACACATATACCGGGAGCTGACGATTCAATCGTGACGCCATGAGGTCCACCTGAGGACATCCCCATCGACGTATCAGCACGTTGAAAACGTCTGGATGAAGCTTCCATTCCCCGGGATGGATATCCTGGTGGCTCAGGTAAGCTGCTTCCCAGTTGTCCACACCCGGGATGAATACCGCCGACAGGATTACTGACTGGCTCTCGGCCCACCTGAGAACCTGAGTTACTTCTCACATGGCCCTGCGACTCCGAGTCCCTCCTTGGCGGTCGTCGCGTTGTCGGACTGAACTCTTACCGGACGAGTTCTTAGAAACTCTGTTGCTTCTATCAGAGCATTGTAAATCGCTCTGAGTTCCAACACATTAATGGGCCACTTTTGATCTAGAGGGGACCATCGACCCTGAAAGTGATAATCGAGGACTACTGCTCCCCATCCTCGAAGGCTGTCTGTTGTTACGATGATCCAGTCCCACACTCTGAAACTCCGGCCCGCTAAAAGATTGTTGGATTGTGTAAACCAGAGAAGGGTCACTCTGGTAGCTGGGCTCAGACGGATCTGTCGATGTAGAAGCAAATGAGACCCTGACCCCTGTGTTAGTAGGTCCAGCTGAAACACCCTGGAGTGGAATCGCCCGAACTGTAGTGCCTCGAAGGCTGCTACCATCTTCCCCAGGAGACGCAGATAAAGAAGGAGGGACACCTTCTTTGGTCTGAGGAGCAGCTGAACCAACCACCGGATATCCCGGGCTTTGTCTATTGGAAGGAAGATCCTCTGTGATGCCATATCTAAGATCATGCCCAGAAACAGAAGCTTCTGGGATGGATAGAGATTTGATTTCTTGAAGTTATTATCCAACCGTGTTGGAATGTGGTTCTCAGATGGGAACGTGGAGATAGACATCCATGATATCCAGGGATAAGAGGAACTCTCCTGGTTCCAAGCTCGCAGTAACTGACTGCAGCGACTCCATTTGGAACCGATATATCTTCAGATACAGGTTCAATGACTTGAGGTTCAAGATGGGCCTGACAGATCCATCCTGTTTGGGTACTACAAACAGGTTAGAGTAAAACCCCATACCTCGTTGATGTTCTGGAACCGGAACTAGCACAGATGATACTACTAGAGACTGGATAGCCTCCTGTAGAACCCTGGCCTTGTCTGCAGGTATTGGCAGACTTGTAGTGAAGGGGGGACCTCGAAGTCTATTCGGTATCCCAGGGAAATTAGTCTGCGGATCCACGTTTCTGGCGACGTCTGGTTCCAAACTTGTTGAAATCTTTGCAGACGGGCTCCCACTGTAGGTGGTCCCAGGTGGGACGGAAGACCGTTATGCCACCTGTTTCTCAGCTGGCTTAGGCTCCTGTCTACGTGCAACCGTGTGTGGGCGGCCTCTACTCTGTCACCTCTTGCTTGGGAGGGAGCCCCTCTGGCTCTCCCACGAAAGGAAAGTGGCGCACAAAAGGAATGAAACGAAGGTCCAGCGTAAGCTCTTCTGGGAGCCGATGCAGTTGACGGGAAGAAGGAAGACTTACCCCCCCGTGGCCTGGGATATCCATTTGTCTAATTCCAGGCCAAACAGCATGTCGCCATTGAATGGTAAACCCTCCACCGCACGCTTGGATTCTACGTCCGCATGCCAGACGCGTAACCAGAGGGCTCGAAATAGCAGAAGCAGATATGCGAGCACTAATCTGACTAATATCTTTTGACGCTTCTCCCAGGAAAACTGCAGACTCACGGATGTGTTCTGCTAGTATGCGTAACCTGCTCTGGAAGTACCAGAGTCCAAACCTGTAATCAACTGGTCAGCCCAGCAAACCACAGCCTTGTTATCCCAAGCAGTAACAAGGGTGGGCCTAAGCTGAGCACCCGCTGCAGTATAAATAGATCTTAGCGTTGTCTCCAATTTACGATCCAAAGGATCTTTTAGCACTGTGGCTCCCAGTACTGGGAGTGCCTTAGAGAGACGGGAGATGGAAGCATCAACTGGAGGGAGCGTTTCGGACTTCTCCATCCATGGATGATGGAAAACGGTAGCTAGAAGGAAACCGGCACAGAATTTGGAACCGTTTATCCGGTTGTTTCCAGGCCACTGAGAGCTGCTGTTGAAGATGCAGTGAGAATGGAAAAACCGCCGATTTGGTTGTTTATGAAATAATTCACACTCCTGGGATGCAGGAATAACATCTTCAGGTAATTTAAGGATTTTTCTGACCGTCAAAATTAGAGATTCCACCCGGGAGAGGTGGACTCTAACTCTAGAGGGGTATCGTCCTGTAACGCTTCCTCCAATTCCCCTTCCTCTTCCGTAGCGAGGAATTCCTCGTCAGACTCTTCTGACTGGAGAAAAGTCGATAAAGGATGCTTTTGTGTCGGTCCTTGTAAGGAAGTGGAGGGAGCAGACATAGCTGTACCCATAACCTGTACCAGGGTGTCAAGAGACTTGGTTAGCCCAGCAACCCAGGGAGGCTGAGACTTACATGCCTCAGCTAACTCAGATGTTAAATCCGTCATTACTCCTACCATGTCAGCGGCCCATGTAGGCGCAGGTGAGGCAATAATAGCCATAGGTGGATCAATTGCTATACAAGCATCACATAAAGTGGACCCAGCAGCATGCGGCCTGGTTAGTTTATTGTTACACCTAGAACAAACAAACATCCTTTGAGACGCCTTTGTTCTGTTTGACATGGATACACACAGTCAGCACACACAGAGGGACAGAGTATAACAGAAGTAAAGAAAAAGAGAAGGCTGGCTTGGGACACAGAGGAGGAGATACACCCCACTCCCTTCCCACAGATCAGATTCCCTGCACCCACAGTGTATTATGCACAGACTCAGAGCCTTCTGTGCTTAACTTGTAGCTTTGTATCCAGGAATGAGGAGCAAAGGAATCCACCCTTCAGTTCTGCTGCACTCTTCCTGGATAAGGGAGAGATACAGGCATGAAACAGTTAACAAATGGCAGCCACGCGGTTACTACAGCCGCTTGCCGCGTATAGTGGAGAGACAACCTGCGCTGCTTAGGCTCCGCCCCCTTCGTCATGCCCTAAGGGCTCCATTATGGCTGCTATGTGGTCCATCCCCCCCCTCCGCGCTACCCGCATGTATCAGCGGGGAGAGGGGAGAAGCAGAGAGCCGCGTGTATCAGTGGAGAGAGGGAAGAAGCAGGGAGCCGCGTGTGTAGCGCTGTGTACACACAGCTTCCCTTAGACAGCGCAGGGCAGCGCCGACAGCAGGCTTCCCTTACACAGTGCACAGGTGTAGCGCTGTTTAACTGCGCTATGCACACACTAACACAGCGAAACATGCTGTGTTAGCCCTGGGCAGCGGGGCAGGAGCCGGGGGATGCGCAGCTTGTTACTCACTGCGTGTCCCCTGTAGTCTCTCTCTGGCAGGTCAGCAGTCTTCTTTTCTTGTGTCTTGTGAAGACTTAGCTGTGGCGATAAGGAGCTGTCAGAAGCTCTTGTAATGAGCCCTGTGCACTCCTTCCTGGTGTTTGCTAAAACACCAGGGCACCAGGTACACGGACCCCACCTTTTAGATAGGTGGCGAAGGGTACCTATAGGAGTGTAAAAGATGCTTTTAAATAAAAAAAATAAAATAAATGTATTTGCTGGAGCACAGCATAATGTGACCAGCTCCATGAGGCACATTTTCTAAACTGAGGGCTGATGGGGCATAGAGGGGGAGGAGCTTCACACTTCTAGATTATTTTAAAGTGCCAGCTCCAGTTATCCACACCTCTATACCCCAGTGTAAGCACCTCCAGTGTCCCCTAGTGGATGAAAGAGAAATACACTTTAACTAGAGTAGATGTAATTCATAGTGGCAGTGTGTGTGCTAAGAAAGTTTTTCAGTAGTTTTGTATCTGATTGTATCAGGTCCAGATTCACTAAGGATCGCTATTCTGCTTACATGCATGCAACACAGTTGCTAAAATCAGTGGTTTGTAAATGTTTGCATTGCGATCGCAGCCTGACATAAGGACACCCACTTCCCCTTACTCAAATCTGCATACTTGGCCAACATAGAGAAACAATCGGTAACATCGGACAGTTAATGAAGGCCAGACCTTACTCAGGAATTGCTTTCTTCAGCGCACGCTAAGAGGCCTCAGGTGGCATCTGGTATCACAGTGGCTAATTTATGCATGCCAATGCAACGGTATTGAAACGCACTGGCACACCTGTGTTCGGCCCCCGACCACCCCATCACCACCAACAAATGGCACTTCCTGTCAATCACTCTGCCATGGATCTGCGCATCCACTGCAATTGCTGTCCCGATCACAGTGGCTAGTTTGCGCATATAAGCAGAGGCAGAACTATGGGAGACAATGGAGGCGCCTGCCGCCGGGCTCCAGCTCTGAAGGGGCACCTCCTTCATTGTCCACAACATATTCACCCCACTTAGGGCTGTAACTATGTACCCAGAGTGTACCCTCACGGCTGCCCAATACATGGCACACCTTCCCAGCACCTGAGAAGCCACCATACACTAGTGGAGGGCTCCATGTCAGACCATCAGCTGCCGCCTGTCCGCGAATTGCTACATTACAGTATCAGCGGCTGTGACAGGGGGGCACCAAATTATAACTTGCCTCCGGGCGTCTGGGATGAATTTACGCCACTGCATATAAGCAACTGCATTCCTTGTTGAATCAGGCCCAGAGTCCAAAGTGTTTTTTAACAGGAATGATTCAAATGTTATTTTGGGTGCCTGGTGGAGCTATTCAATTGTTGTTCCGATCATCCTTGGCTGCTGGGGGCGACTAATACTTATTGTGCCTGTTGCGCCCAAAAGCACTGGGTGAAGCCATGTTACCTCGTAATCAGAGGTATGGGGCCCCATCGCAACATTTTCTCAGGGCCCCCATAGGTCTACCTATGCACCATGCAGTACCCCTTGTAGTAGTGCCCCTTTTGCAATGCCCCCCTGTATTAGAGCCCCTTATGCAATGTTCCCTGTAACAGATCCTTATGCAATGCCTCCTGTACGAGCCCCTTATGCAGTGCCCCCAGTAATGCCCCTAGTAGCGCCCCCTCCCAGTGTAGAACAGACCCCACTCCCCTGTGCAGTAGTTACCTCTCTTCACATTGGCCAATGGGCACCGCTCCAATCCACACAGTCAGAGCTCCCACGTAGATGCTGCCTGGATCTAACTAGATCCAGAAGGTGCAGGCTCTTCTCATCGCAGGTGATGTCACCCCCACACTGCATCACTTCGATGTCTTGGATGGCCATGCTACAGAATTTGCAGGGGTCGGGTCCCCTAAGCCGCCGGGCCCCATAGTAAGTGTACCCCTTGCACGCCCTATAGTTACGCCAGTGTTACCACATAAGGAGGCTAAATCTGTGCAATGTCCTGGTTAGTGAACCCAAACTGCTTGATTCTCTTTTTTGCAGATCTCTGTTCATCACCTCAGGAAGCTGCAAACAGAAATCATGCAGTCACGCCCGAACAGCAGAACAATTGAATAGCTCTCGACGGGCGCTGATAACTAACAGACACCCAAACAGCAATTGAATTCCCCCCATATTATTTATACTTTCTGATTTGTTTGATATTTTATGTGGACCATTTGGAAACTTAAAATTCGAAGCCTTTGTATGTTTTTATTACTTTATTGTATCAGATCTGTTAATAAACTTTTGATATCCATATATATAAATACACCCTAATGTAAGATAACAAATGTATATATTTAAATGTGCATGAGGCTATTTTTAGAATAGAATCCTCATATAAATCTTTTTTTATCAGGTGAGTCAAAATCTTGAAATGTAGATTAAAAAATCTTCTGGAGCACAAAATGAAACAAGAAAAAGTAAGAAATGCTCCAAGACCTTCAAAGTGCAAAAATAATGGCGAAACAATGAAGAAAGAAAACACTCAACCAAAACTAGTTGAACAGCAGCAACAATTACCTGGTGAAGATGATGTAGCAGATATTGCTGAGGAAGTGGAGTTGCATTCGATTGAACCACAAGTCTCAGGTAGTTAATTGGAATTGATAAATAGTGACCAATTTGTAAATAAGTACAACGATATCTCTTTGTGGCCTAATAGGAATATACGTGATCACATTGTTATGGAAGGACCACAACCTCTCTGCCATCTTCAAATTATTGTTATCCTAAGGATAAAAAAAAATAGGCACTTTTCATCTTCTTATGGAATCCGCATACTACCAAATAAATAAAGGGTAACCAGGTGATAGCTACAATATTCTGTTTTGTCTGTGAAAAAGTCTACTGCTTTTCGTGCATGTTGTTTGATCCTAAGCCAAGATCAAAGCTTGGGAGTGACTGCATTGATAACTTCCAACATATTGGTGCATATTTGAAAATGCATGATGGATCTTCTGAACACTTTAAATCCAGTGAAAAGTATATTTTTGCATAAAGATGCTTGAAGAGAAACAAAGGCATAGATAGAGAAATGCAAGCTCAAATACAATCGGAGACCAGTCGTTGGAAGGCGGTACCGGAGAGAGTCATGGCAGTTGTGATATTTTTAACAAAAAAAAAATTTGCTTTTCTTGGCAATTCAAATAAGTTATTCACATCCAACAAGGAACACTTTTTAAGCCTGAAAGAGCTAATAGGTAAAAATGACCCAGTAATGTTGGATCATTTACATCGAGTGACCTCTGAAGACATCCATAGTCATTAAGAGGTAAGATAATGGAGCCAACATGATAGGAATTAACAAAGGTGTCTAAAAAAGAGTTCCAGAGCAATATCCCTGAGCATTTTTCAATCAATGCGGTTGTCACAGCTTGAATTTGGTGATTGGTGATGTGGCAAAATCACCAGTAAAATCAGTTTCTCTTTTTGAAATACTTCAGAGACTGTTTAATTGTCAAAAAAATGTCTTTGAAAAAAGTCAGTGAAACCCGTTGGGAATGCAGAATTGAAAGCTGTGCGGTATCAGTTAGTCGAGATACATTGGGCTCTCTTGAACATGGTAGAAAAGATTGATGATCCATCATTATCATCAGAGGCCAAGTCACTTGCTTTACATTTGGAAGACTTCAGTTTTATTCCGACACTTATCATATGGTATGATCTTCTCTTCCAAGTAAACATTGTAAGCAAATCCATGCAGTCTAGGTCTTTTAATCTGTCACTTTGCAATAACCTACTTCAGGTCTGCATTAGCTTTGTGAAAGAGTATCAAAGTTCTGGCTACTGTACATATCTGCCATGATTACTGCAAAAGAAAAAGCCACAGTTTTAGGGATTGAGCCAAAGATAAATATGCAACAAAGACAGAGAACAAATCAAAGAATTTTGAGTATAAGGCCCATGATGAAACACTTTTCAAATCATTAATATTTTCCCACTCTTTGACAACATGACTACTTCACTTGAAAGGTGTTTTGTTCAACTGTCAAAACAACAAAACATGGACCTCTCTCTACAACATCAAGATATTACCTGAAAAGGAAGAGCTGCTTAAACTGTGCAAGGACTTTGAGCATATGTTGAGCAATAATAAGGAATCCGCACAAGAATCAGATATTGATGGCTGGAGGAACTAAGATACATTCAGCCTACTACTATTGTGAAAAATTCTGTCACACCCCTTGATGTTCTGCATCACATTTATCAAACAGAGACACAAGGGTTATTTCCAAATGTATGGGTTTATTAACGTTTATTAATTACCTAAAATAGAGCTCTCTCATAAGAATAACAATAAGTCTTAATACATTTCATCATATCACTTATATATTATTTTCTCAAAGGGTGCCCCGCCCAAGGCATATATGTCTTTTCTAGACATATTTTTTTGCTCTTTGCAAAAAAATATTTCCCCCCTCTTTTTCTATGCGTTTTGCACAAATTTTGCGGGTGCACCACCAACCTAGAGTCATCCAAAACATTTTATACTTGGGATAGAACTCAATGTTGGTTTAGTATGTATTTTGAACACCATTTTCTGTTAGTTATTATTCTAAGTATATTTACAACTTGTGCGGACTCCTATTTTATTGTACTAAAGTCGCATATTATGCATATGTTAGGTCAGGGTGGTTCACCTTCTCATTGAATGTTTTCAACTGTTTCCCGTTTAAAATAACAAAACACTTCTAATGGTTATGATAATAACTAAAGAGTCACCTAAGTGAATTAGGATACTTTTTTGTATTTGATTAAGTAATGAGATCGTCATTATTTAAAATGGGGTCATTCAGGTTTCTAATTGGTTGGAAAACTTTAGAAAATGTGGTTTGAAGCAGTATGTATTATTTTATGTGTGTTTAATGTTGATTGTAGTGCTCATGTCTCTCCCTTCATTGTTTTTTTTTTTGCTTAAATCTCCCCACTTGCTGGGATGGCGGGATGGCAAATCAGAGGTTTGTCCATTTAGTTTACCCATACCCTCATACAGGTATTGGCTGATACACAATTATTATTGAATTCTATTGATAAACCCTCTATATGCGCATATTTCAAACTGATATCAAGGAATGTGGGTGGACTGAACTCTCCAGTTAAAAGGAAAAGGGTGTTCTCACATTTAAAACGTTTTAGACCTCAAGTTATGCAGAAAAAAATTAGGGTGACTCATATAAGTGCCTTGATTCAAATTATAATATCCAACCGTTAGATGAGCGAATATGGAGACCGTGGACATGAGTTCTTTGTCACCCATAGGGTCTTTAATCCATATGGATCATCGTTTTGTTTTCGGCTCTAATGTAGTCTCTCAGGTATTCCAATGTAGTGTCACTCCCAATTCGTATAGGGAACAGAAAGAAGAGCAATGTATAAAACCTTTTATTAAAAGTGTACAAAATCAAAAGGTGCCAATAATGCACTCCTACCAGATGTGGTGTGAGACAAGCAGGGCCTCAATTCAAGCAGTGGTTAAAAAAAACGGGTATACCACCAACAGGAATGTCGGTCCTCCTCCCTGGTCACAAGATGGTTGCAATGTTCCCCTCCACCAACATGTTTCGACCAGCCTGTGGTCTTTTTTAAGGTATAAGGGAATACCAAATGACCTGGTATTTAAACCAGTTTTGAGCTAACACATGATTATCATATGACATTAATTAGCATATCCTGATAATATGCACAAAAACAACGCGTTGGTGGTGAGGTTTTTTTTATCCTAAAGAAAGCCCGGTACTAGCGATTGCTGATGCAAGAAAGTCTCAGATTTTGAATCCCAGGAGGAGATGTAAAGAAACCCTTATGGTAATCTACAATACTTGTAAAAAATAAGCATACAAGTGAGTGTGGTATTTTCCTATGAACACGAGTGAGCAGTGTTGTAATCATACATCTATGAATACACGAGGGCTAAAGATACCTTCATATGAGCGGAATATCTTCACATACGTAAGCACTGATGTGCGCATCCGAATAGTTCTATTGTTTTATACATGCGGGGTGACCTTTCATCTGGACCAGATCACATGAAGCACTTGATTTAATAGTTGGAACTGTGGATCTATCCTCTTTATGAATTCAATTTTTGGACTTACTACACATTTTATTTGGCAGGGTAAAAGTCTGCGAATAAAATTGATTAAACTACAACAGTCTAAGGAAAATGGAGGCATAAACTTCCTCAATGTCCAATGGTATTCCGAGGCAGCCACTCTACGTTATTTTAAAGATTGGCTACACAACCAGGAAACTACACAAATGCAAGTTTGTAAAGAGAATTTCTAATCCCAAAAGACCTTACTTCTTTCTTACACTTGCATGACCAAGAAATCCCAACTCATATCAAAGAAAATCCGTTACTCTGGCCAGTTAGAAAACTATGGCATACATTGCATCATCATAATTATATTTGAATTCACATAAATCACTATATCTCCCATTCATACTGAATCCTGAATTTCAGGGTGGACGGGCAGTACATCCTTTCAATATACAGTATGGAAGGCAGGAGGAATAGCAGGGGTTGGCTGTCTAGTTAATGTTTCAGAAAAGAAGGCCTCTTACATTCAGAGAGGCTACTGAGAAGTTTCCTATGATTCTGTCATAACCAGTGGCATTTGTGTTTTCCCAACACTATGTGAGTTTGGTTATCAGACATTTTTCTTCAGCTAACTGGCAAAACTCTGTTGATAATTTACTCCAAGCCCCACAATCAGGCAAAGGAGCAATTTCTATAGCTTGTAGACATTTCCGACTCCTTTTAGACCACTCAAAGATTAAGGTGGGTATGACTACTTGGACATCACAATTCCCTTACCTGCAGGTAGATGATCTTTTAAAGGCGCATAATAGAATCAACAGTTTTACCATCCTCTATGTATGCTGAAATGTCTCTCAATATATTACATAGAGCATATTTGTCTCCGCACAGACGACATCTTATAGGCCTTTCATATAATAGTAACTGTTTTAAGTGTGGTTTACCAGACACATATTTATTTCACTGTCTCTGGTCCTACCCGTTGCTTCGGAGATTCTGGTTACAGGTTCGTAATTACGCGCAGGAACATTTAGTAAACTATTTACATCTAACTCCAGAATGGGCAATGTTTGGTATCCTTCCGAGCACTTGCGATTCTCAAAGGGAGGCAGACGTTTGTTGCTGGCAGTTAGTGCAGCAGCTTGCAAATCAATTTTGCAGGTATGGATTCATCGAGAACCCCCTACCTTGTCTCTTTTCAAAATAAAATTGATGTACCTTTTCCGTATGGAATGGGTGGCAGTTACAATGGAAAAGGAAATTAAGACAGAAAGGTTCTTTGAAATGTGGGAGAGCTTTATTTTGTCACCGGCTCTACAATTACAGGTCCATAATTCTTTATGTAATACATCGTGGTATCTAATGCGCACTGTGGAAGGTAACCCACCTATTTCAATTGGTGCTTAGGAGGGAGAGACGAGCACAATGGATATATTCTGTTCGATAGGATTTTTTTTTTGTATTTAATATATTGTTTGAATTTTGTATGTATCTCAGTGTATGTACAGTTTATTTCAATATTGTAAGTCAGCAACTGTGTAATTTGATGTATGATACTGTATTGATTTATTACACAGAGAAGATACACTTTTTCTTAATGTTTGCCAATTGCAATAATTATGTATGTATTGCTTCAATAAAATATTTAAAAAAATTAAATAAAAATAATGCCCAAAACAAAATTAGTATGCAACTCAATGTCCTAAACAAACAGTCAGTAACCAAAAGCAGGTAAACAAATCATTATTGAAAAACTTTGGGCTGTTTGTTCTTCAGTCTAACTACAGTATTTTGTATGATATTTCAGGTACCTTCTAACGTTATAACACTATGTGTAGTTATCTCCAGATTCCATCCACTATGTGCACTAGTGTTAAATATATGTGTGTCAGATGTAAGGACTTACCAGGGTTTTTCTGTTTTTTTACTTCTCCACCAACATCCTTGCTGTGCGTAGTCTGCTGTGTGTATGCATGTGAGGGGCAGTATTAAGGTCTAGGGTGACCAATCTAAATTATGTTATATAAACAATAGGGTTAATCTAAATATTTATTTAATCTAACCTGCCCATATACATCAGTCTGGTATGGTGCCAGAGTATAAAAGCAATATATAAGTATGAGTCTCCAACATCCCAGCCCTTGAACTGAATATCTAACTTGACATTTCATTGGATTATTATATTTACAGGTTTTTTCTGACTATAACATTTAAAAAAATGTTTTTTAGACACCTGTACCATACTGACTAGGCTGATGTATATGAGCATGTTAGATTGATCATCAACTATAGCAGTATATACATTTCACAACATAATACTTATATTAGGGGCGTTAGCGTGATGACACTTCAGTCCTCTTACACTTTTATGTTTTTGAGAGTTTTGGATACCTATTATGTTCATAGATACATACACAAATAGTGTGAAAAAAACACCTCTATACAGTTAACTGGAGATATGTTTACAATTTTTTATGTATTTTTTTACAATGTTTTCAAGTTAGTTAGTGCATTTATATTAATGTACAATCTTAGTACATTTATATTGATATAAAATATTGCATTTATATTTATGTATAGCATTCATTACCATTTTCATATAAAACAAATCAATATTTAAAAAAAATACAATATGTCTGTATTAAATTATATACACATTATTTAGACATTTTTAATTTTACAATATTTATAAAATTAATTTTATTTTAACAAGGGGTCAAGCCAATCAGGGTCAAATGGTAGTAGATAATATGCTCATTCCATTCAGGATCAGATAGTAGTAAATAATATGCAGCAGAAACCAAGAGAATCTTGTTAGGACGGCAAGATAGGTCAATCCATTTGTTCAAATTTAAAGGAAAGGGTTTAACTAACAGAATTGATAGTAACATAAGAATTCTATCTCAGGTGAGTGAATCATATCCATGTATAGTTACCCATCAATAATTAAACTGGCTACAGAGAAGTGGTTTCACCATTTGTGTTCAAAGTTCATAGGGGAGCATAGTTAACTACGACATATGAATGGTTATATGGGTCGAAAATATTAATATGCTTGATCTCTTTTCCTGAACCGTACATTCACAATAATGTCTGGTCAGGTACGAATATAATCAATCTAACATAGCACTGATCATACTTATATACAATGAAACATTTTCAAGCATGGATATCATCTGCTAATTCTATCTGCATACTGCAACCAAAAGGTCTGAATCTTCAAAACCCAATGTAAATATAAGTATTAGAATTGACCAGATTTGTCAACCAGTATCTGTTCTCAATTAATCAGAGACAGTCAATTATGAGGGGTTTTCAATATGAAACGTTAACTTCACTGCCGAAGTTAACGTTTCATATCGGAGTTTTTTCTGCGTTAAGTCGGCTGCGCGCTCCCGCTTATCCCCGTATTCAATATCAAATTAACGAAAACGGGAAACTCCGAAGTTGGATTTGCGTAAAGTTAAGAATTTTTCCTTAAAATAATTGTAAGACCCCCTAAAGTTGTAAAAACATGGGGGAACACTATGGGTACCCCCGTTTTAGCCTTTAATTGAAAGTCAGGGATTTAAATAGCCGCAGCAGGTGTTTTTTTCCCGACATTGAATAAGTGTTGCAGAAGAGCACTTAGGTTTTTTTTTTTGTTTTTTTAAGTGGTCCCATCAAATTTGGGGTGCATGAAAATGGGTACTAGCATATTTTGGTGTCCCTAAACTCAGTTTTTAAAAATTCTGCATTTGTGCACCTGCCGCTATAAGTCTATTCTTCAAAACACCTGCCGCATCCTTATATATTAAAAACTGTAAACTGGAATGACAATCTGTGGCTGGCGACTAGCGACGTCACATCTCTGTACTCTGTGATTAGACACACCCAGGGTGTAGACAGCATTAAATATTTCCTCAAAAACGATCCTGAAATGAACCCAATACAAGCTGATTTCATTTTGGCCGGCATATCATTTATTTTATCACATAACTACCTATGGTTTGGGGATAAATTTTATCTACAAACCATGGGCACGGCGATGGGGACGAGGTTTGCGCCAAGTTACGCAAACCTTTTTATGAGTCACTGGGAGGACCAATATATTTGGGCAAACAGTGACTTTGGCGCAAACCTCGTCCTCTGGGCTCGTTACATTGACGATATAATATTCATCTGGCAGGGGAATGAAGAATCACTCATAGAATTTACCCAGTATATCAATAACAACAGTTACAATTTACAATTCACAACTAAGTACAGTAAAACCAAGATTGAGTTCTTGGATCTGAACATCTTTATAGATAACAATGACATACATACCAGTACGCATCACAAGAAAGTTGATGTTAATAGTTTTATCTTAGCCACTAGTAATCACAACCCAAGCTGGCTCGATAATATACCAACAGGCCAATTCAAAAGACTCAGACGTAATTGCTCTAGACCAGAAGACTTCATACTACAAAGTGACCAACTCAAATCACAATTTCTAGAGAAGAAATATAACACAAAGAAAGTAGAGTCAGCCTTGCAGACAGTACTGGAATGTGACAGAGATCCTCTGTTAACATACAAACAAAAGCCAGACAGAAAGGGAGACAATGACATTTATTTTATTACCGAATATAGTAGTCAAGCCAACCAAATTAAAAAATTGGTACTCAAACACTGGCCCATCCTACTCGGTGATGAGATTCTGAGCAAAACATTGCCATCGAGACCCAAGGTAATATTCCAGAAATCATCTGACATCAAGATGGAAATTACCAATAACCGCATACCCCCCCAAAATACAGAATTTGTAAATAACACGCTGACAAACATATGGCATCAGAAACAACTAGGGGGATCGAAAGGTTTTTTCTTTTGTGGTAGATGCAAAGCATGTACGGTAACTAAACAGAGAAGCACGAAACCAAAACTGACTGTGAAATTGACAAGTAACAACACATTATGGAAAATTAAGGACAGGATTACATGTAATAGTAAAGGGGTCATATATTTACTACAGTGTCCATGCGGTAAGCAATATATCGGTAGGACCATTCGTCCACTTAAAACGCGACTACAGGAACATCTCTATAACATAACCAAGAGCAATGATAACCACCCCCTTTCGTCACCCTTTAACAAATTCCACCAGTCAGACCCAACTAATTTGGAGTTCTGCGCACTAAAATTAGTGAGGCACAACTGGCGGGGAGGTGACTTTATCAAGCACATAAATTAAGAGGAACTGAAAACAATGATCCAGATGGGTACGCTTCATCCCAAGGGACTTAACTTGGATAATGAAATTAAGTCCATTATATGTGACTAATGGCTATAAGGGGCAATTTTTTAGAAAGCAATTAAATCTACTGGCACAATAGAATACATGAGGACAAACTGAAAAGTGACCACACCTGAAGACACTAGTTACATATTACCCTAGAGGAATGAATTTCATCACGACCCCACCAACTACTTGACTTAGATGCTTAATATGTCCATATCATCATTATCCATGATGCTAGGAATTAGGTTGAGCCCCACTATTAATACACTTCTCAGTCCAACAAACATAACATTCCAGGGCTCACTAGAGAAAACAAACTTTGGACAAATAGATCCATAATAAAGGTAATGCATCAATATACTGACATCTATATATGGATCTAAATGATATAGGGACAATTAGTTATGTAACTGTCACTTTAATATGTGACCATGTACGTTAAACATATTGTTCCATTAGGTATAGATTCCATCACCACATATGTGCAGTATTCACCCCCTAACCGGACACTACCTAAAGGACCATCTAGATATCTTGCTAAACACGGACACGCTATCAATATATGGAGACTAGGATTTGATAGACTGACAGCTTATCCAACCTTTGGATTCTTAAAGCTCATTACCTCTGAAACACACCCCACCTCCTGAAAACCAATCAGGTATGAGGTACACCCAGAACTTGCGGATATAAACGAACCAGAGACATAAACAAACAACCAATCACGCCCAGAGGAAGACCCCACGTGGGTCGAAACGCGTTGGCCACACATACCAATGGAGGAAGGAACCGAACACCGCAGCTATCCATTAACTAACTACACGGCGCCCGACGAGGAATCCAGAAGCGGCTGTACCTGACGAGAGAAACCTGAAGGAGAGAGGACGCGAATACAACACGCCGGCAAGGGGAAGAGCGGACTCTGCTGAGTCTCTGAGAGGTGAGTCCACAGTGGAGGCAGGGATTACGGCGGTTGGTACACAGCACCAAAGCCGTTTCTCCCCCTCCTACTGCATACCAGGTTGCAGGTCGGCGGGACGCACCGTAGACCACCTAGCACTGGCGGGGGGTCTGCGGACGTATTCCGTGGTCACACACGGGTTTGGACACACACCTCTGTATACTTAGGCAAGGGTCCGTACTACTTACCCCGGGAACACGCAAGTAACAATATCAGCTGTCTACATCTATCAGCAGCCTTATCCACATTCTAAGTGCGGGACGCCGCACCAACACTGACATTATTCAAAAGATCTGCCATTTCACTGCGAGCTTCATGGTCTCCGGTTCCTGCTTCCTCATCAATTAACTTTTAACCCTAGTGTTTGCTTTTATCTTTTTCTAATGGTCACATACCAAAGTCTATTTATATTTAGCAAGTTTTAGCCCTTGATTACCTATTTCGGAAATAAAGCTTTAAAATACTAGATTCTCCTTGTACCTATCAACTTTTATTACACCTACAAACTACGCATCCTATTTTTCAACAGGTTCTGAGCGCTACTTTGTTGATCTATTATTGTAGATTAGGTTTTTGTCCTTGCAGAATAGAGCTGAACCTATTTGCCTATTGTTTAACAATTGTTTCCCATTTTTTTTTGCACCCCAATTTTTAAATAAATTTTTTGGGGTGTCCCTATTTTTTTTTAAAACTTTTTTTGACACAGTTATTTTTAAAATGTCATTCTCCGGGGTGTAGGCTATTTTTTTTAAGCCTGCACCCCAAAACCCCAATTCTGCACTTTTTTTCGACACCTATTCAATGGTGAAAAGTTATCACCGTTTTTTATCAAAGACTTTTCAAAACTGCGATAAGTCTTTGAAATTGAATATGGTGTAAAACTAAAACCAGTGATATTAACGCAAAAAAGTTTAAAAGTGCGATATTAACGCAAAAAACGGACTTATCGCTCCCATATTGAATACCCCTATAAGTGGTGTTACATACCAAAAATAATGGTCATAGATCAACTAACAAATGTTCTGGTACACATGAAGTGTCAGAAGATGAGCTAGTATCATGCATAACAATATTTTAGACTGTGTCAAATGAGTGAGAATGCATGAAAGAACTGCTGAAGGAACTAAGGTCTGGGATGGATAAACATGGAATGACTTCTGCTTTCCCGTGTCTAGGTCAAACAGGGGATGAGAGAGTGAGTGCAGCATTACACCCAGGAGAAACAACAGACAGCGCTTCTGCTATCTGAGATAGTAGCTGCGTCTCTCCTCTGTTGCCAGTTCGGCATTGCAGGGGGAGTCACATGCTAGGAACTCAGATGAGAGAGCGCATGGGAGCGATAGATTAAGCACCTCAATTTGATTGTCCGTGGACCGGGGCTGCAGAGGGGTGTGTCAGAGATCGGAATGCTGTGTGCAATGAAGGACATGTGTTTCACCAGGAAGGCTTGGTCACCTGATCACAAATTTTAATGTGCCACACCTGATTGGAACCATAACTGGCAGTATTTATTCTGGCCAAGCTAACTAACAACTACTTCCGCTTCTTGAAAAAGCCACCCAGTGCGGGGAAATGCATCGAGGATACGGACTAGTGTCGAGCGCAGTGGTGAAACCCAACCCTCCTATGCCGGCAATACCACACTACATCACGGCGATCTACACGTTGCGGACTCTGGCTTGTGAAAACTTGTGAGGAGAGGTACTGCATTTCTATGTTGGGAGGAATATTCACCCAAATTGTTGATTCACTAATACTACCTGAAGGAGTTAATCACCTCCATGATACATCAGGAATTTGTGAGTACTAAGAGGGCTGCTGCCCTTGGAGCTGTGTCAGGAGTGCACTGTAGATCAATGTTACAAGTTGACCCTATCAGAGACATTCTGAGAACAGCTGAAATTGCTATATATCACCAAACAGCTTACATTGTATATTAGCTATAACAAAGAGGGCTGTTACTCTCGGAGCTGTGTCGAGAACACTACAAACTATTAAGCTGTGGATTATGGTCATAAATTGATTCTATCAGAGGCGCTTTCAGAACAACTGATATCACTACAAAGTGCTACACAGCGTATACTTTATTTTTGGCTAATTGGATACAATTACTTACATATTTGAAGTACATTTTGGATATGTCAACAACATAAAGATCAGCACACCTTAGTATATCACTTCTGGAGATCCCTAGGAACAGCGGAACTTTATTATTTTTTCCTAATTAGGGATTTCACCCTTATGCTTGCCATGTGTTGATTTTTAATATGCTTTTTAAGTTTGTATAAATATATGCTCTTACATAGTACTGTATTTATATATTCCAAATTGGAATTTTTTATATGATATTGGGCATGTATTGCTGATTATATATTTTTAAAAAGATTTATTAAATCCTCTGCTGTGATCTATTAGCGCAACTTACTCTTTTGTTTGTTCCTATATCTACAGTATTTTGTAAGAGGGTTGGCAATACCTCTTTGTAGGTTTACAGCTTTGAATTATAGTAGAGGATAGGTTATTAATTTACCCTGACTGACGCCTGGATTATTTTTCTGTGTATTGAAGTTTTTCATTTCGTTTGCCAAACCCTGGGCTGACAAGTGGTATATTATAGAATATGAATCTGACATGTTATACTGAGAGAATGCAGAGGAGACAGGAGATTTTGACAAATTATGAAGTTGGGGAGACCATACAGCATGATGCTTATGCTCATGATGATATATTTGTGAATTTCAACAATTTAGAAAACCTTTTGAAGGCTGAGGCCAGACACTGGTGGGATAAAATAACCCTGCAGAAATATATCGAAAACAATAAGATCCCAACAGAATCTTTAAAACATTGTCCTTTAATGATAACCTTGAATTACTGGGTATTTGGAACAAAATCTTAGACAAATGCTCCGTGGTTCTAATGCAGCTACTAATATAGAGAGACTAAATTAAGATCTTTGGAAGGGGAAATTAAACATATACAAGATCATCTCGTGAAATATAAAGATGAACCACACTATAAAGATAGAGATACACTTGCTGATACAAGATTAAATCAATATGAAAATGAAATAGTTTAAAGGAAAGAATGTAAGTTTAAAAGGAATCTACAGGACTATAGTATGGAAAAGGTGAGAACCTATCATAGAAAACAGGAGAGATCTCTATCAAGACAGAGATTTCAACCAAGAAAGCCGACCTATAACTCTTATACTGAGAAACAGGCATTACAATGGGATAACAAATCCAAACCCAGACGTTATCAATCACCTACAGGCCTTACTAAAAGGAGTTATAATGATCAATCAGATAGCTGGCAGGATGTCAGACCTTAAGCTGCATACACACACAATGATTTTGTTACCAACGATTTTATGAACGATTTTCTGTCAGATTATCTGTCAGATTTTTTAAAGTGTAATGAACGATTTTTTTGAACTACAAACGATTTTTGCATATTCCCTTAATGAAAATCGTTGAGTTGACAAGTCTGACTGAACTACAAACGTGAATGCGTATGAACAATAATCGTTCATCGTTTGACTCGGAAAGTGATCGATTTTTTCAAACGATTATCGTTAAACTATATAATTTAATGATAATCATTCAAAAAATCGTTGTGTGTGTATGCAGCTTAAGATTTAAAAAAAAAAATTTAAAATCCTTCAGATCAACATCAAATAAGCATAGTTCCCTTTTTTTTAGAAAGAGAGAGAGTGAAAACAAGGGACGACCCTCAATTAACAACCTTTCAGACACCAAAACAAAACAGATATACAGCACTATTTCAATCACCCAAAAGAACAAGAGGCTCAGACAGGGGCGGATTGGGCCCCCGGGACGCCGGGCTGGTTCCCGCTGGGCCGGTCTCTTTTTATATCTTTTAAGGGCCGGCAGCTAACCTTCCCTTACCACCCAGTGCTGGCCAAGCTGCCACGATCGGAGCAGCCAGGGCTGGAGTATAGGCACCCTTTCCCCGACGCTTACTATAAATATCCGGAGGACAGCATTTAGCTATGTCAGCTCCGGTCCTTGGTCTCCTCCTCGGCGGCTCAGCTGCTGCTATTACCGCGCCTTGTCACAGTCCCAG